>CM069233.1:17969830-18428286 GCA_035582765.1 Acer negundo
GAGGTCGATGTCATTTTAACTTCCAATCGAGGTTTTGAAAAAGAAAAAAAAATCAAAGGAGAGGAGGAAGAGATAGAAAATTAAAAAGTAAAAAATGAAAGTAAAAGATTAAGTGGGGGTATTTTGGTCTGACCACATACTTTGGTGCTATTTAAACAAGAATTATTAATGTAGTAGTTTCAAAAGTCAAGTTGGATTTGATGCTATTTATCCCTATTCTCTCTTAAATAATTTGATTGATAGATAGACAATGTGACAACATTGAAGAATTTAAAAGAAATGAAAAAGTGAATATTGATAGACACGGTGACAATATTGAAGAATTTAAAAGAAATATATGGCATGATCAAATTTTTATTTAATATGGTTCATCTTGAATTATTTGCTAAAAATATTTATTTAACAAAATGTTCTTAAATCTTTTATGCTTTTATTGTCTATTATGAATAATATACAATAATAATATTAATTTTTAATTTAAAACAATACAATTTATTACAATGTAGCAGTGTAGTGAATCAGAGCACCAAACATGACATAAATACATAATACATTTTTGAAATAATCAAAAACCTTTTTTTTGATATTAGAAGCTATTTTTAATTTTTTTTTAGTTGTTTGACAAAACTCAAAACAGCTTTTTTAATATATAAATTGTCTTGATTACCCTTTAAAAAAGCTATTTTATATCTACTTTGAGAAGTCTAAAATTTAGGCTTTTCCAAATTTTTTTTTTGAACTTTTTTAAAACATATAAATTCTCTCAATTATCCTTTATTTATTTATTTTTTTACAGAAAGACGAGCAACGTCTAATAACTATAATAATAAAATGATTGCTAAATTGTCTTGGAACAAAAAATCCCAAGCAGGAACAGAACAAAAACTTAAAAACTCAGAATTCAAACCAATATTTGAAACCAGCAAATTTTCTAAAGACAAAACTTCCATAATTCAGAAAGTAAAAAAGCTCAAGCCTTGAGCCTTCCATAAAATTTTGACTTCTCCTGTGTTGTTTGGAAACGACCATGGCCGAACTTAGAGGATGTTGTAAGTGATTTGATTAAAAAAAAAAACTAATCAACATGCATAAGCACATAATCAATATGAATCTTAACTTAAACATGTTTCTATATCATGATTAATTAAACCCTAAATACATATTAATAACCCATATCAATTCAAGACAAAAAGGAGATAATAGAATGCGGAAGCGAACCTAAATCAATTGCTGGAGTTGGTGGACGGATTGTGATCTTCCAAATTATCACAATCTTTATGAACCCTAAATTTTTCTCTATTTCTCTGTTGATGGAGACACAGACAAACTGAAAAAGATCGTGTAATTTGGGGACCATAACCCTAATATATAATAAATATATTATTATAGGTTTTACTATTTCTAATTCGGCCCCTCATCAAATTAGATATAGTATTATGATATCTACATATTAATTCCATAACAATTATACCTTTAAGCCTTAATACTTTAAATCTTAATTAGATCACTTTAATTTAGGCTTAACCAAAGATAGCATAACACATTTAATATTTACATGTGTGGCCCCACATGATGGAATTTTTCCAACAATCTCCCACTGGGCCACATATGTAATTATACAAATGTGTATGACTTTATGAGCTCCAAAATTTTGCTATCACAATTTTAGGGTATATCTGAACAATTTCGTCCATTGATTATGCTGTTATAGGATCAAAGCGGTTTTCGTCACATTTAGCGTGACTAAACCCATCAATGGTCACATACACCAACATAACCAAACGACATAGATCAATCATGGATGCGTAGAATGGAAATTACATGCAATGTGATCTATACATGTCTGTTTCCAACTGGTCCTACTTTATTCCTTAGTGAGATCAATGCTTAACACAATGTAACAGAGTGAAATGAACTGAATACTTTATTTCTGATCAGCAAAAATATCCAAATACATAAATACATAAGTATGTACAAAAAATCAAACATAAAGCAATAAAATGCAAAATGATACAAACTCCCACTATAATGTGATATCCTCACACAAAATAACACCCATATGAGCAGTGTGCTCATGAAAGACCTTGGGTGATAATCCCTTTATTAGCAGATCTGCTATTATGGAGTTTGTCCCAATGTGCTATATGGATATATGTCCACTCTGCACTCTCACATTTACAACTAGGAACTTAATGTCAATATGTTTTGACCTAGATGAGCTCTTGTTGTTGGAATATAACACTGCTGACTTATTGTCACAATATAGTTTGAGTGGTATTTCAGTACCCTTCAGAATGTGTAGCCCAGTGACAAAATTCCGCAGCCATATCCTAAGGTTGGATGCCTCATAGCATGCTACAAACTCTACTACCATGGCATCTAGCATAATCGGAGTCAGAATACCCTATGATCTCAAACTGATCCGATCTCCTATATGTGAGCATGTGATATTTTATTCTCTACAAATACCTCATAACCCCATTGGCTGCTTTCCAATGATCCATCCTAGGGTTACTTAAATATCTGCCTAACATACCAACAATGTACGCAATATCCGGATGCGTACACACCTAAGCATCCATACGCGTACACACCTGAAGTTAAGGGATTCTTCTGCATTTCCTTAACTTCAAGGTTATTTTTTAGGCATTGATTGAGACTGAACTTGTCTCCCTTAGCAACAGGGGTGTCACCTGGTTTACTATCTTGAATGCCAAACCTTTTGAGCACTTTATCGATATAGCTCCTTTGTGATAATCCAAGAATACCCCGAGATCGATCTCGTTGTATTTGGATCCCTAATACAAAAGAGGCGTCACCAAGATCTTTCATCTCAAAATTCTTTGATAGAAATCTCTTGGTTTCGTGCAACATACCTATATCATTTGTGGCAAGCAGTATGTCATCGATATATAAAACCAGGAATATGTGCTTACTCCCACTGAATTTGTGATACACACAATTATCAACAACGTTTATCTCAAAACCAAACGAGATAATCACTTGATGAAACTTGTGGTACCATTGACGAGAAGCTTGCTTGAGTCCATAAATAGATTTTGTCAATTTGCAGACCATATTCTTTGGGTCTCCCGACTCAAAGTTTTCTGGTTGCACCATATAAATTGTTTCATCAATGTCACCATTGAGAAACGCAGTCTTGACATCCATCTAATGAAGCTCAAGGTCAAAATGTGCAACATGTGCCATGATTGTCCTAAAAGAGTCTTTCGCTGAAATCGGAGAGAAAGTCTCTTTAAAATCAATCCATTCCTTTTGAGTAAAGCCTTTAGTTACAAGACGAGCCTTATACTTCTCCACATTACCTTTCAAATCCTTTTTGGTTTTAAAAATCCGTTTACAACCAATGGGTTTCGCACCTTCTGGTAATTGGACAAGTTCCCAAACCTTATTGTCTTGCATAGACTTATACTCCTCATTCATGGCATCAATCCACTTTTGAGATTTGGAACCTTGCATGGCTTGATGGAGGTTGATTGGATCATCTTCCATCATTCCAATGTCTTCCTCATGTTCTTGGAGAAATACGATAAAATCGTCCGGAATAACATTTCTCCTTTCTCTAGTGGATCGCCTTAATGGCACTGGTTCTTAAGGTTGTTGAGTTTGTTCCTCAGGAACAATTACCTCATTTTAAATAGGGGATTGATCAACATTGTCTAGTTGAGGATCCAGATTCACTTCTTGATCAATGACAGGAATAGAAAACTGCACATTATCAAAAGCGATAGTGGGAATCAAAACCGATTCCTCCTCAAAGACAATGTCTCTAACCTTATTTCTCCCCCCAAACTCAACATCCTCAAAAAATATGGCAGTTTCCGTCTCAAAAATTGACCTAAGTGTGGGATCATAAAACTTATAGCCCCTAGATCGCTTAGAGTAGCCAATGAAGTAGCTGTTCACAGTTTTGGAGTCCAATTTCTTTTCATGTGGCCTGTAAGGTCTTGCCTCAGCTGGACATCCCCAAATGTGAAAATGCTTTAGACTAGGCTTTCTGCCTGTCCAAAGCTCATAAGGTGTTTTTGCAGCTGCTTTAGTTGGCACTCGGTTCAGAATATAAGCTGTTGTTTTGAGTGCTTCTCCCCAGAGTGACTCTGGTAAGGAGGAATGACTAATCATACTCCTTACCATATCCTTAAGAGTCCGGTTTCGCCTTTCAGCTACACCATTCATGCTAGGTGATCCTGGCATGGTGTACTGTGGGACGATTCCACATTCCTCTAGGAATTTAGCAAATGGTCCTGGACGTTGTTCACCTGAACCGTCATATCTGCCATAGTATTCACCACCACGGTCAGACCTGACACTCTTTATTCTTTTGTTGAGTTGGTTCTCAACTTCAGCTTTAAATGCTTTGAACACGTCCAAAGACTGTGATTTCTCATGAATAAGAAATAGGTACCCATAGCGTGAGTAATCGTCTATGAATGAATGAAATACTGTTGGCCATTCCAGGAAGCCGTAGGGAATGATCCACAGATATATGTGTGTATCAATTCTAAGACGTCTGTAGTTTTGTTAGCACTTAATTTCTTTATTTTGGTCTGTTTTCCCTTGATGCAATCAATACAAACATCAAAGTCTGTAAAGTCAAGGGAATCTAAAATCCCATCAGACACAAGCCGCTCAACTCTAGTTTTAGAGATGTGACCTAAGTGTTTGTGTCATAATGTGGCCGAATTTTCTGTACTTAGTTTGCGTTTAGTACCTCGTGATTCCACATGCAAGGTTTCATTATAAGAAACAATTGTATCAAGCAAATATAAGTTGTCATATACACATAAATAATTAGTTCCAACAACATTTGAATTTATAGATAAACTGAATTGATTATTTCCAAATGAACAAAAATAACCAGACTTGTCCAATAAAGAAACTGAAACCAAATTCCGTCTAAAAAACGGTACAACAAAAGTATCTGATAAATCCAAATAATAACCAGTTCCTAATAACAACCTAAAATGTCCTATCGCCTCTACTTCTACCGACTTGCCATCGTCCACGAAGATGTGTCTTTCAGCATCACTTGGCTTTCGGTAGCTCATGCAACCCTGCATAGAATCACTGATGTGAGTAGTAGCACCAGAATCTAACCACCACGTGTTTCTAGGTACTGAAGCTAAATTTACCTCAGAACCGACCAAAATAAGAAATGTACCTTTCTTTGCACGCCAAGCGTGATACTTGGTACAGTCCTTCTTCACATGTCCAGGCTTGTTGTAAAAGAAACAACTCTCATTGTCCTGCTGTTGTTTCTTTTGAGCTAGACCCTTAGCAGCTTCAATATTCTTTCTCTTTTTGCCCTTATCCTTAGAGGTGCTAGCGAAATGAGCACTTTCGGTCCTGTCTTGCTTCAATCTCTCTTCTTTTTGCACACAGTAAGAAATGAGCTTATTAAGAGTCCATTTCTCCTTTTGACAGTTGTAACTGACCTTAAATTGACCATATTGTGCAAGAAGTGATATTAATACCAAATGCATGAGCAAGTCATCAGATAGCTCGAGCTTCAGTGCTTTAAGCTTAGAAGCAATATGAGACATTTCCATAATGTACTCCCTTATGTTTCCCTTGTCTTTGTACTTCATAGAAACCAAGCTTTGCAAAAACGCGCTTGTTTCTGCCTTATCGTTTTTCGTAAAACGCTTTTCAATTTCAGCTAGGAACTCTTTGGCTTTGGTTATCTCTTCAGATATTGCACCCCTAAATGCCTCCGGAATGCCGCGCTTGATGATCATAAGACTCATGCGATTTGAGCAATCCCACTTCTCAAAGTTCTTCCTGTCATCAAGAGAACTTGCATCCGTAAGAGAAGCGGGCTGCTCAATCCGAAGTGCAAGGTCTAGATCCATGCAGCCGAGAACAATTTCTATGTTCGCTTTCCGATCCTTAAAGGTGGTCCCATTAAGCATGAGAATAGAGTTGATATTAGCAGATATAGTAGAAACACTAGCTGTAAAGAGAACAAAACAAACAAACAAACATGCTCACATTAATAACCAAATACAATAATCAACAAATTCAAATAATGGTAAGTCCCATCTCAAGATACCTAACACAACATTAATATCAAGTCTTTGGACAGTAATATTAATTGTAAATGGTACTTTTGTTGTAGTGATCAAACATTAACAATAATTCATGTCAAATAATAAATTTATCTTTGGATCGACTTATGATTCACATGTAAAACCTTATAATCGCCACATGTTTACCACCACAAGTGTGTATGCAATTCGACCAAGTATTAACCTTCCTTTGGGCCGACTAATTCTCGCATGAATTTACACACACACAAACATCCAAGATCCCTATGAACAATCTACACAAGAAATGTCACTTTGGCGCATCTTGTTTCAATTAGACTATTTAGAATGATGGACTATTTTATTTAACCATAAAAGGTATACCAAAAATATTTGAATTTGAGTTGAAATTTTTTTTAAAATTACAAAACAGCCCCTGATTGTGTACAATTATAGAAAGGTCCCTTAATTTTAAAATTACAAATCGGTCCCTGAGTTTGCATAATTATATAAAGGCCCCTAAAGTTTCAATAATTGCAAAATACCCAATTTATCAAAATCACATAATAGCCCAAAATAATTACAAAACAGACCCTTCAAAAATTTCAAATTTTCAAGAGGGGCCTGAGCAAAAAATCAACACTGTGAATTTCAGAATTTTTTATTTTATTTTAAATTTTCAGAAATATATCTTAAAACCTAAAATTCAAATCTCAAAAATCGATCATGGGTGGCTCTGATACCACTTGTAAGTAAGTTTTTGATTAAAACTTATCAGTGCATAGACACATAATCAATCCGAATCTTAACCTAAACATGTTTCTATATCATGATTAATCAAACCCTAAATACATATTAATAACCCATATCAATTCAAGACAAAATGGAGATAATAGAAAGCGGAAGCGAACCTGAATCCATTGCCGGAGTTGGTGGACGGATTGTGGTCTTCCAAATTATCACAATCTTTATGAACCCTAAATTTTTTTCTATTTCTCTGTTGATGGGGATACATACAAACTGAAAAAGATCGTGTAATTTGGGGACCATAACCCTAATATATAATAAATATATTATTATAGGTTTTACTATTTCTAATTCGGCCCATCATCAAATTAGATATAGTATTATGGTATCTACACATTAATTCCATAACAATTATACCCTTAAACCTTAATACTTTAAATCTTAATTAGATCAATTTAATTTAGGTTTAACCAAAGATATCATAACACATTTAATATTTACATGTGTGGCCCCACATGATGGAATTTTTCCAATGCCAACCTAGATGTCTGGTTCAACAATGACTGCCTCAAGGTCACAACACGCTTCTTAGGTCCGACACAACAACCCTTAATCAACAGGTAATCTTCTTTTACAGCACCGTAATGGGGGAATCCTCCCATAGGTGTAATATCCTTCTCCGTCCTGTCATATTCAGTCATAGCAAAATGGGACTCTTGGCCAGACTTCCCAAGCTTGTAAATTTTCTTGTTCATCTCGGTATGGTGATGGTAACCATTCTGCCTAGCCCTGGCAACAGTAAAGGAAACCCTAGCTGGATGCCAGGCACCGATACAAGCTACCTTGCACAAACCACGGTGAGTCTTGCGAGGGAGATGAGTGACACCCCAACGAGTGACCACACCCTCGTATCCCTTACCCTTGGTAACACCTATGATGTCAATCATTTCATCTTTCTGGAACACGGCATCAATTGGAATCTGCTTCTCAAAGAAACTGTAAGCATACTCAACCTTCTTAGCAACATCCCCTCCATTCACCTGGATTTCCATTAAATGGGCTTTCTTCTGTTTCAGTCCTGGCATTTTTCTGATCTGGGTGTGGGCCAAAACACAAATAATAGTACAGTATTTCTTCATTTTCTCCAGCTGAGACACGATGTCTTTTTTACCCTCATCAGTTTCAAACTTCTTAAAGTACTTGGTAAAAGCCTTCTTCTTAGATTTGCACCAGTTCTTGTAGAACCTCCTCTTCACCTCTTCACCTCTTCATTGAGATGTTGGGCCCAGATAGTGCAAAAAGAACGAAGACCACATGGTGTCTTCACATAACCAACAACTCCAACAACCACAATGGGTGGAGTCTCAATAATAGTTATTGCTTCACATGTCTCCTCTTTGTGGAGCTTTGTTCCTGGTTTCTCAACATCTCGGACAATATGGGTCATCCTAGCTTTGTATCCCAAGAAAACAATATAAATTTTAGATATTTCACTGTAACTCTTTCATTATAAATACATTGTAAACACTTTTTTTTTTTGTAATTTACTTAATTAAAGTTATTTCTAAAAATACATTGTCAATACTTTTTTTTTGTAATTTACACAACCAAAAGTCTTTTTTGTTAGAAGCTCTACTACAAAAGATCTACTTTATAATCTCTACTTGAAAAGTCATACCAAACACGCCCTTAGTCTAATGCAATACAGTATGGCATGCCAAACATGGCCTAAAGGCTAAAACCACAATGTTATGAATTATGATCTCACTCAATGTTATGATCTCACTTTCTTGTATATGTTGCATGTTCTTGTGATGCTTTTTAAAGAAAAATTTAGTTTCTGTTAGCTTGAAATTGGGGTTTGCAGAGTCGAATCTTTTGGTTATATTGCAATTACAATAAATAAATAGTGTGCTATTAGTACACCCCTTATCTATCTATTTATACTCCACTTTTTTTATTATGCAGTATTTTTTTTTTTCCTTTATCAAAATTACTTTAAGGAACATACAATTTAAGGAAAAAAATCTTCTACAAAGTAAACCTATTAAAACCCCACATTCCTTTTCAAAAAAAAAAAAAAAAAAAAAAAAAAAAAACCTCAAAAACCAAAATATTCATAAGTTTTTTTTTTTTTTTTCTTTAACTATTAATTAGAGATTGATAAAAAAAGTATGAAGATAGGATTATTTTTTTTGAAAAATGGAAAGAGAGAGTAATCAGGAGAGAATGTTTTATATGGTAATAAATAATAATGATTTAGAAAAGATTGTTTAATATGTAAGATTTAATCTAATGATTTAGGAGAGAGAATTTCTTTTTATAATAATTTAATTAGTTTAAAGTGTCTTTAGAATTTTTTTTGTCTTGTTTAGTAATTTTAATTCATGTTAAAATTGTCATTAATAAAAAAATTAAGAGAAATGCTATTGACAATCCATTAATTACTTGTTTTCACTCCATTTTAATTTTTTTTTATTAATGACAATTTTAACTTGAATTAAAATTATTAAACAATACAAAAAAGATCTTAAGACACTTCAACCCATTTTTTTAGAAAAGAAGCTTTTTTAAATCTTTAGTTTTTTTTCCTGTTTATTTTCTTCTTCTTTTCAGAATAATTATTTTCTCACACACCATCAAACCCTAAAAATATCTTGTTCTTCTTTTCAAAATGTTTTTTTTTCTCACGCACCATCAAACCTTCCATCATTATCATCACCAATATATATATATATATAAATATATATTTATTTATAGTTTCCCTGTTTTCTAGTTCAACCAAATTTGAAATTAGATTTTTTTCTCAAGTACCACCCATGTTCAATCATCACCATCATTAGAAAATATAAATATAAAAACTTATTTTTCTAGAAAAAATTAATTTTTTTTTTACTCAATAGAATTTTTTAAAATCCAAAAGAGAAAAACAAATATTGCTTTCCTATTTTCACAGATTGATCTCCAAAGCAGTTTTCATATTGTTTTGATCTTATAACTTTTGTTCAGTTTTATTTTCAGTTTTATTTTTATTTGATTACTTCACATCTCTTTTCTATTTCCAGTTTCAAATTTTCTAAAGAGAAGTATTCAAAAGAGGTAATATTAAAATAAAATGGAGTGCTTTTAGAAATTTAGTTATTTTTTAAAATGAAGTGTATTTAGAATAGAAGTGTCAAAGATAAAAAAGATAATTTTGGAAAAAAAATAAGTGTCTTTAGAATTTTTTAAAATTTAAATTTTTAGAATGAAGTATCTTTTAAAAATAAATTATAAAAAGAAAAACATTGGATTGTAAGGAAAAAACTCTCAAAAATTAAATTTGAGTTTAAATAGATAATTTGTGGAATATAACGAGAAGTTCTCAATTTTAAAACTAAATATTACTATAAGCACCCATCATAATGCTAATAGTACCCTTATTGAAATGAATATATTCATTTTAATACATTTTAGTTATAAATCCTCTTAAATTATAAACACACCAAATATATATATATATATATATATATAATCATATTATTTTTGGAATCAAATCCTCTTCAATTTGGAATTCTCTTATATATAATAATAATAATAATAATAATAATAATAATAATAATAATAATAATAATAATAAAAACTCATTGATATCTAAAACTACTTTAAAAAATATATATATATATATATATATATTTTGTTTACCGATAGAGTTCATAATTAGACATAAAAGAAAGTTAAAAAAAATAAAATAAAAATAAAAATACCTACCTATGTATGATAAGATTCCTTTGAAAATTCTTTTTCAATTACATTGTTATATGATATTTATGTGAAGATGAGAAAGTTTGATACTTGAAATAAAATTAGAGTTTAATTAAAGTTTATCATAAAAATTTGGGTTTATAATAAATTAGAGTTTATCATAAGTTTTTATTTTATTTATTTTATTTTTTATTTTTTATTTTATTTTATAAAGAGATAAAGTTGAAGATATAAGTGTAATTAATGAATGTACATAGTATTTAATTTATTTTTAATTAAAGTAATGGGAAAGGATCATTTCTCTCCTATATTATGACTTATTAGAAAATCTACCCCATGTATTTCCCTTAATGGCCATTATACCCCCTATAACCAATCGTATTCGTCATATTCCCCTTCCATTAGCTTTTCCGTTAAATCTCTCGTTGACTGCTATCTTCGAAGGGTAATATGATAACATTAACTCAAAATCATTAATATACATTTTTAATGATTAAAAAAAAAAAACTGAAAAAAAGGAGTAAAAACTGAAAAAGAAAAAAAAAACATTCAAACAAACAATAAATCAATCCCATATCTGTAACAAAAAAATAAACTTAGAAACAGCAAATTCCAAACCTAGAAATCCCCATTTCTTCAAACCCAAACCCACAAATTCCTCTTTCTTCAACCATTATCATCAACAACACCAAACCCACACATAAAAGTCGCCATCAGCATCTTCAAATTCCCCATTTCTTTCTCTTGATCAAATAAAGATAAGTTCATCGCCATGATAATCAACAACATCAAACCCAAAAATCACCAGACCCCTTCATCATATTTCAAACCCCCTTATTAGATTTTCAGAAACCCCACAATAATAACAAACCTAGAAATCACCAAACCCTACCATCTCTCTCATCTGCAACCAATCTCTCTTGCCTCTCTAATCTCCCTCATTCTCTCCGGTCGTCTCTCTCCAAACAAATCCACCACCAGCCAGGAACAAACCCACAAAATCTAAAAACAAACCTACCACTAGCCACCAAATCTTTTTTTTTTTTTTTTTAACGGCGAAAATATATTCATAAAAGGCAAGGACTACAAGCACACAGGCCGAGAGACCAAGACAACCAAAACAAGCCACAAAATCTAGAAACACAACAATAGCTAACACAAGGCAACACCAACCAACAAAAAGAGCTACGATCCACCCACTAAAGAACAAACAAGAAAAGCGATAAGTCGAACCAACAAAAAACAAAGAAAAAAACTACTGCTGAACCAAGATCAAACCACCAAAACTACCACAACACCGGTAAAACAAAACCCTTGGAAAATTAGGACCCAGAAGATCTCACATGAGATAGATGCAGATGCAAGATCTTGTCGAATTGAAGATGAGATGCGATGAAGAGACAGATACCGATGTGATGAGAAGTGAGGTGTTTGGATTGGGGGTGGTTGCATCGGTTGATTTCAATTTTAGGTTTTCGATTTAGGGTTCTCAATTGAGGGTTTTCGATTGGGCTTCCGTGGTTGATGATGGCAATGGTTTGGTGTTGGTCACTTGAATTTGATGGTGGTGGTTTGGTGTTGGTCACTTGAATTTGATAATAGTGGTTTGATGATGATAATGGTGGTTTGGTTTGATGGTGCTGGTGAGTGGTGACTAAAGACATTTAAAAAAAATATTTTTTAAGTTTTTTTTTTAGTTTTTTTTTTTAAAATTATAATTATATTTATTTTATTTATACATTTTAAAAAAATTACAACTATATTTATTTTATACAATTATATTTATTTTATTTGCATGCACACACATATAATTCTTAATTTCTTAATATTATTTATATAAAAAAAAAATTCTTAACACGCGCGCATACATATATAAATCTTAATTTCTTAATAACACACATGTATAATTCTTAATTCCTTAATAACACACACACACACACACACACATATATATATATATATGATTCTTAATTTCTTAATATAACACACAATTCTTAATTTCTTAATAACACACACAAATATAATTCTTAATTTCTTAATAACACACACATACATACATACACGGTCCCGTTCCTATCAGGACATCCTTATATAACTTTATCAGGATATTGAATATGAGCCACTCATTTATAAAGTGATTTGACAAGTGCATACATACCAAGTCAAAGTATGTAAAATGAGTGGCTCATATTCAATGTCCCTACATAATTCTATCAGAGCATCCTCATATGAAAATTTCCGCATACATATATATATATATACAGTTCTTTTCTCCTCAGTACTTCCTGATATAACTCCATCAGTGCGTTGCATGTGGGCCATAGATTATGGAGAAGTTTTGACAAATGCATACACTTTGAGTCAAAGTATGTAAATCTAATGGTCCACATCCAACGCACTGATTGAGTTATATAAGGACGCACTGACTTGAAAATTTTCCTATATATATAATTCTTAATTTCTTAATAACACACACATATATAATTCTTAATTTCTTATAACACATACAAACATATATAATTCTTAACACACGGGCACATATATATATATATACACAATTCTTAATTTCTTAAGAACACACACACATATATATATATATATATATATATATATATAATTCTTAATTTCTTAAGAAAACACGCACGCGCACACACACACACATATAACACACAAATATAATTCTTAATTTCTTAATATTATTTATATAAAAAAAATTCTTAATATTATTTTTTTATTTTAATAATAGGTTAAATAATTTTGGTTTATTTTTTTTCTTTTTTTTTTTGCATTGTAATCTCAAGGATGGACGGTGGACATTCATTTAAGAAAATTATATATATTTTTTATTAATCTTTTGGGTTATTAGTGCATGCGCGCACACACACTTCTTAATTTCTTAATAGCACACACACTTCTTAATTTCTTAATAACACACACACATATATAATTCTTAATTTCTTAATATTATTTATATAAAAAAAATTCTTAATATTAATTTTTTATTTTAATAATAGGTTAAATAATTTTGGTTTATTTTGTTTTTGTTTTTGTTTTTTTCCTTTATAATCTCAAAGATGGATGGTAGACATTCACTTAAGAAAATTATATACATATATATATATTATTAATTTTTGGGTTATTAGCACTAGTCCCACTTGAACTTTAAGCGAGTTTGTATTTTACCCTTTGAACTAGTTTTTTAGACATAGCCCATTGAACTTTCATTTATCGCTAAACAGTTTGGTTTATTACTCTTTGAACGCCTGTTTAAGGGGATATCTACAGTTAAGTTTTGTCAATAAATGAAAGTTCAGGGAGTTTAATGTCTAAAAAAAGGTTCAAGGGGTAAAATGCAAACTCATATAAAGTTCAAGGGGGACTAATGCCAATAACCCAATTTTTTTTTTTCAAACTTATTTATTCATAATTATTGAAGGGTAAAAATGTCTTTTAACATGAAAATTAACTTTTTAAAGGGAAATGAGGAATATGATGAATGTGTTTGGTTTAAGGGGGGAGATCGGCTAATAAGAGAAATACAAGGGGCAGAGTTTCTAATAGGTCATAATATAAGGGGGAAAATGATATATTCCCTTGTTTTAACCACACACAAAACTTTAATCATTTGTAAAGATATTGAGAATTGTACTCTTGACCTTTAACACCTTAAAGAGATTCAAACAACTATACCAAGATATATGTACGGTAAATGGATGTACTAAACCATTTCTTGACAATCACATGACGAAAGTCTTCTCAATTTTCTTATTCTGTCTTCCATGGCAACCCCACAAACAATCACGAAACGTCGTTGTTGTTAGAAAAAGATGATGATTTTGAAAACTACGAGGAGGGGTTGAGATCCTATGGTTGTGGGTGTTTTCAGGGGATCTATTTTCGGTGGAAGAAAATGAACAACAATGGCACAACAAATACGTACCATGTCATCTCTCTCTCTCTCTCTCTCTCTCTCTCTCTCTCTCTCTCTAATCAACTATGTGTGTTATGTGATGTTGCATCAATGATTTTGAACTGATTTTATCAATGACGTGTCTAAATTTGAGTGAAGAATGTGGGTTTGTGCCGGTCTATAATAATTGATAATTATGTTATTAGGGGTAATTTGGATATTTTGTAAAAATTGACCGGTCAACAGTTAATTTTTATTTGTCAACTGTTTGGTCAAGGGTATTAATCTGTTATTTTGGCAAAAATATGATCTATTTGCAATATTAGCGAAGGTCAGAGTATTAAGTGTAATGTGCCTAAAAATATCTAAGACACTCAAGTTTGTGTCTAGTGTGATTGCGGTGTAGCGTTTTTTTTCTGAAAACAGAGCATATTCCACAGAACGGGGACATGCGTAATTGGAGGGACTCCCACTTGTTAATCACTTGAAGTGCCTTTAGTTATTAGCTATTACACTGTCCACCAGCAGTCAAGAGAATCTATATTTCCTTTAAGAGTGTTTGGCAGGGAGGAACGAAAATAGGAAAGATAGAAAGATTTAGAGAGATAAAAAACATGAGGGAAGGAAATGAAAATAATTTTTCCTTGACCTGTTTTGTAAATAGGAAGGTAAGAAAAAAAAAAATATTTTTAAAAAATAATTTTTTTTTATCAATTTAACTATTTTACCCTTACATTATATTTATATGTTAAAAAAAATAGATAAATTTATAATTTTAAATCAACCTAAAAAGCCTTCCCTCTTTCCCTCCATTTCCCATCCACTTTTGGGAGGATTAAAATTTGTGGATTCCACTCATAAATTTTTTCTCCCATTTTTCCCTTCCTTCTATCTTTCTCTCCATACCAAATATATATTTCCCCATTTTCTTCTCCCTTTTCACTCCACCATTTTCTTTCCTCTCACTTTTCATCCCTACCAAACACACCCTAAATTAGGAAAATTAAGTAGATAAAAACAAAAATTAGATACAAGTATTTGTCACATGAAATGGATAAATTCAAACATAATAAATTAGATCAAACTGTATGATTATTATATATTTGAGTCATTCATCAAATGATCAATGATAATATAATAAAATCGCAAAGTTCGATATAAGAAAATCCAAAATAAAATAATTTTCACAAGTTACAATTCTATTGACAAAAAATGCTTCTATATATGATTAGAAATTTACTAGAGTTTCTTTGTTTTTCCAAAACCCAGTCATTCAAGTGGAGTACAACTTGTGTGCAATTAAAGCATGGTATGCCAACCCCAACCCCTGCACAACCTATCTCCACGTGTCATGTATTCATATTTCTTTCTCAACAATCATGATTTGAGTTTATCTAAATTTGTGCAGATCCAATAACATCTAAGTAAAATTCACATACTTTTAAAATTTGAAAAATAGCAAATATAAAACTCAGAACATTGACCGGAATTGCTTTGCTGTTCCGTACGATTTTTCTCTAAACATGAGTTGATAATAGTAAATACGTAAATTCAAATCCTCCACTAAAAAAATTAAATAAAAAGGTGTGATATTCACACTCAATATTTTCCACATGCTTTATCTATTCCACACTAACTCAGCGCGTTTCATCCACACTGTGCAAAGCGAGTGAAGAGATACATCCAGTCATCAGTTATCTCCAATAAAAAAAACAAGCAAAAACATATTTGAAAAACAGAAACATAGAAGAGAGCAACCCAAACCCCACCTCTCATCATCATCATAATAATAGTAGTACTGGTAAGTAGAAACTCATCCAAAACAAACACACACAACGAGAGATTGGACCACCAAGATCAAAATTCCAATGAGGAACCCATCGACGACGCCGTGCTGCAGCAAGGTGGGGCTGAAGAGAGGGCCTTGGACGCCGGAGGAGGACGAGCTTCTCTCCACCTACATCAAGAAAGAAGGAGAGGGACGCTGGCGGACCCTACCCAAACGGGCCGGGTTGCTCCGCTGCGGCAAGAGCTGCCGTCTCCGCTGGATGAACTACCTCCGACCCTCTGTCAAACGCGGACAGATCGCCCCCGATGAGGAGGATCTCATTCTCCGCCTCCACCGTCTTCTCGGCAACCGGTAAAATCCCATCTCTCTCTCTCTCTCTCTACATATATATATATATATCAGTTGTCTCGGTTAGTTAGGGTTTCAAGTGATCGGGTTTCCATGGATCTTTCAACTGGGTTTTCGTGTTTATGTACAGATCTTGAGTGGGTTTGGTTTTCTTTTAGGTTTAGGGTTTTCTGTAAATTTTCTGGGAAACCAAACGGAAAGTGGAAATTTGAACTGGTGTTTTCTTGTTTGGATATATATAGGTGGTCTTTGATTGCTGGAAGAATACCGGGACGTACGGACAATGAGATAAAGAATTACTGGAACACTCACCTGAGTAAGAAATTGATAAGCCAAGGAATTGATCCAAGAACACACAAGCCATTAACCAATATTACATCTCAAGCTCACCACTCTTCTTCTTCTCCGGCCGTTGGTCAAGCCGATGTCAATATTAAAGCTGCTTCTCCTCCATCCAAAGCAAATAACATTCGAAACCCTAACCTTAACCCTAATCTGCTAATTTCTTCTGGTTTGGAAGAAGATAATGGGGGCACAAGAATGATGATGACCACCACCACCTCTCTGAACAAGGAAAACATCAACGGGTATTTCCACAACAACACTTCGCTAGATGATGACCATGACCATGGTTATACAAGTTTGCTGAACCGAGCAGGTGGGCTGATGATCAGCAATGAAGATGATCATGATCTTGATGATCAAGTTGACATCAACTGCTGTACCACGGACGATCTCTTCTCTTCGTTTCTCAACTCATTGATCAATGAAGATGCTCTCGCTAGCCAATCACAACCATTAATGCCATCAGCTGGGAATATTGTTGATCAACATCATCATCAGCCTAGCTTGGTTTCCATCACTTCCTCAACTTTCAGGCTCGGACCCGGCTGGGAATCTCCCATCATGTCTTCTTCTTTCAACCAAAATGATTTGATCAAGAGAGTCAATAATGACAATGTTGCATAGCCCTAGCTATCATCGTCATCTGCTTGCCATGGAGATGGAATTGCAGTTGTTAATTAGGGTTTATATATATTTATATATATATATATATATATATATATATATATGTTTGTGTACTACTTCTTCACGATTGTCATATTGTTGTTTTGTATTTTATGAAAAAATATATATTTGTTGTAAGAGGAACGATTTATTATATGATCATGTTGTATGGATATCTAGTTGTGTGCATGGATATTGTGATTTCCAGTACTATTACATAATAATATTCCAATTTATGTATCATGTTTTCAAGCTATTTCTAAGTCAAATTCCATGTCTCAGTTCAACTATATATAATGTTGTTACAATATTAATCTATCTAGTAGTATATAATATAATACTGAAAAACCAAAGGAATTCAAGAGAGATAAAGCTTTGGAAGATGAAAATGCATCAAGATATTGTAGAATGGAATTTACTATTGTGAACAAGTATTTATAAATTAAAAGGTGTGAATTCCAACTCTCTACTAAATAAAGACATATTAATCTCATTAAATTGTCTAACGTACGTAAAAGATGCAGCAGTTGCGCCATTCAGATCGAATTCACGACAGAATAATTCAGATGCAATAATACTCACATGCCATAAGATTTTTGATAAATAACTTGAACAACCTAACATTATTCAATCGCGTCAAATGTACTTAAGAAATGCATGCAACATCTGCATTAATTATCTGGATGCCGTAGTACTCATATGCATATTAATCTCACTAAATCATCTAATGTATGTAAAAGAGGCCGCAGCTGCACCATTAAGATCAAATTCAAGACAGAAAAATTTAGATGCAATAATACTCACATGCTATTTGATTTTTGATAAATAATTTGGACAATCTAACTTTATTCAATTATGTCAAATGTACGTAAGAAATGCATGCAGCAGTTGCATTATCCGGATGTGTACTCATGAGCATATTGTGAAAACATTTGGCAATTTTATTTCATGTTAAAACCTTGACAAGTATGTGTGATATCAAATCTCAGCCAGCTAAACATTTCCAGGAGAAGAAAGAGGAGCAAAGTGTTCAAGTTCTTTTTTGTTATTGAGTGAATGCATGTAAAGATGTTGGAGAATTCGTGCTTAAATTGTAGGTTTATGAGGAAAATTAATTTAAGAAAATAAATGGAAGTACGTATTCTTATAGTTGTTGAAACAATAATTGATTTAGAAATTACATCATTAATTCTTGAGTGTGGGGATATATATAGGTTAGCTATATATAGTTTTATTGAGAAACTATAAACCCTCGATCAACTAAGGAAAAAATTAACCATATAAAGAATTAATGATATAATAACATTCATTTGGTTCATTAAGTGGTTTCAATATGTGAATAATAAAAAAAAAAGTTTTATAACACTTTTTCATGATGTTTCTTTTTATAACACTATTTATCCCAATTTTGTTAAGTATAAAGCATCGGAAAAATTGAAGAAATATAGGAAAATTAAAAAAAAAAATAGTTCTAATACTTGAAAAGTTTTCAAATTTTATTTATACGTAAATTTCAATGAACTTATCATCTACAAAAAAATTCGGATCAAAATTCATAAAAAAATTCAGATCAAAATTCATAAAAATAGATATTATTTCATCAAGGTCCTTACCAAAATTAAAGTAATGGATCGTTCACTTGAAAGTTTATATATATGTGTATATATATATATATGAATTATCAAGTGAGGTATTCCTAACTTTAATTTCAGTAAGGACATTGATGAAATCATATCAATATTTATGAATTTTGATCTGAATTTTTTTGTGAATGATAAGTTTAATAAAATCTACATATGAATAAAATTTGAGAATTTTTCAAGCACGAACTTATATATATGTGAGATTTTAATTCCTTTTGCAGTTTAATTCCATTATTGATCATCACGTAATATAAAGTTTTCCAAAGTTATCTTCTCTAAGACAACTAAATATATATATACACGGTCTCGTTCCTTTCAGGGCATCCTTATTTAACTTTACCAGGATACTGAATGTGAGCCACTCATTTATAAAAGTGATTTGACAAGTACATACATACTAAGTAAAAGTATGTAGAACGAGTGACTCACATTCAATGTCCTTATATAATTCTATCAGTGTATCCTCATATAAAAATTTCCGTATATATATAGAGGTCAGGTTATACCAAATTAAATTTCTGACTTAATTTTTTGATTTCAATTTCTCAACCATTTATGTGCTCTTTAATCTAATAGTTTATTTTGAAAAGTAGGCTAACAAGCCAAACAAGAGAAACCCAGGAGAAAGAGGGTGGGCACACCCAACAAACCTGCCCCAAAACAGAAACGACAGCCAGACAAAACAAACAAGAAGAACCCCCATACAGGGCAACAGAAACAAAAACAGAGAAAGCAGCGAGCCCCAAACACAACCAAACCAGATACAAACAGACCTAAACAGCCCCAAAAACCAGGGGAGGCCACTTTAATCCAATAGTTGAGGTGTATAAGTCAGAAATTTAAGTTATATATATATACAAACTACTCTCATTTTGTATAGCTTGAGACTTGAGAGAGTACTACCTCATTTGCTTAATTACCCTCGTGAGTTCATGATCAATAATAAAGGCTTTTCTCTTGATAATCGTGGTTCGAGAGGCAAGGCTTATTAAATAGGTATGTACGTTAATTTGTTCATGACATTTTTTTGTGCTGCTGAGGTTTAACCATAAATAATAAACTCACCTTAATTATCAATATATTGAATATATGTCACTGGTAACCTTCATTTTGATGAGGAAACAATCAACATATGATAACAATTAAAAGTCATTTGGTTGATTATGTGGTTACTAATTGGTTGAGTTATTGGTGTACGTACAAAAGATGTTGGGTTGAATATAACTCACTCACATCAATATTTCATATTAAGTATTGAGTTTAACGGCAGTTACTTACCTTATTAGATGGATATCTTATTGTTCAATCTTTTCCCGTACCCGTATGTATTAGGTTAGTCTAGCTTATATAGTTTTTGTTTTCGAATTTGAGCCCCCTTTTTCAAGGTTATTATAACCAAATTACTTGATACATATCATGACTCTGAGATATATTTAAGGCTCAATTTATGCTATTCACACAGGAAAATTGTGATTTGTGATAGCTAGCTTTTTGATTAGTTGAGTTTATGATTCAATATGTGTGCTTAGATTACTAGATTTTTCATATTGATAAGCCAAGAAAAACTCTAAATGTGTTTTACATTTGTGTGTTACATGTATAAGAGGACTTAAACAACCACGCACTATCCCTTAAAATTGTTTTTGTCACCTTTTTTATTTTTATTTTTATTTTTATTTTTTTTATAATGAATAAAGTCAACAAAAGAGCAGTCGTATCAAAGAAAACTTGAAGCATTCCAATGGTATCAAATGTATACTTTTATGATAAGTATGAAAAAAAACTTCCAAACACAATGGGCAATGCCAACTTCTGATTTATTTGATATATATATATATATATATATATATATATATAATAAGATCGTACTTACACTATAATAATTTTCAACTCATAATCCAATTACTTCTCATTTCAACTACCAACTTTCACTTGCAACATCATCCCGTTTAATGGAAATATTAACATAGATAAACAGGGAAGAAACTACTTACCATTAACTCGAAGTCGATTATGCTTTCGAAATCAAACTCCACAGGCTGTATCTTGCATAGCTACATGTTGCTAAAAACCTCCTGAAACATTCATGGATAACTAACTATATCAAATTATTTGCATTAGAAGAAATTTTAAAGGGATATTTTGGAATATATAGAAGATTTGAATAAGAAATTAAAACAAGTTAACATGGATATATTATTATATACTCTAATCATATCATGTCTTCTATTGAAAATCATTTACTTGCTAGAAAATTTTCGATATATTGTTTGGTAACTACTAAATCCGAAGACTACAATTTGCTAACACATACTCCTTCCTATGACTTTGAATATTAAAATTGCTTTTTCACGTATATTTTATATTGTTTAATTGACACTTTCTTTTAGAATTACAAGAAAAATCATTTAAATAAAAGTAATTTTGCTTGAAAGTATCATTTTAAATTTGAAACAAGTTTTGGTCTCCAAGGGTGTGTTTACTGTTAGGGAATTCTAGGGAAAAATAACTTAATTTATGATTGGTAATTACATAGTTAATTAAAAACGGTTGGAAATCAAGTTTGATCTCACCCATAAATCAAGAATTAAGTTCCTACCGGAAAAAGAACTTCATTTCCCCCCTCCCATCCAAGGAATTATGTCATCTTTCCCGATTTCTTTTGATTTTCATTTTCAATTAAACACGTCCTAAGATTGAATTTGAATGTAATAATATTTTGGTTATGTCATTGAAGCGTTAGAATCTGAACTCAAATGGGCCAATGCCCTCAGTCTTGACCCTATAAATTGTAGCCTTCAATAGTGAGCTTTAACTGTCCCACTCATTTGGGCAAAGTTCACTTTCGGCCCAAATAACAAGATAACAAGTCAACTACATCAGTACTTCACTACTGAGCATAGGCCTAGTTGGAATTGTAATCCATGATTTTCTAGTGGGATCGGACCGATGTGTTGTGATTGGACTTGATATGTGTTTAAAATGGAACAATAATAAATAAAAAGATTAGATCCAAATCAACCGTTTAATATGTTTATTTTACTAAATCAAGTAAAATTTATTTTATTTCTTTCTAATTTAGAGAATTATCAAAAGATGATATAAAAATGACGAGATGAGGTTAGTTCGGTGGTAAACCATTTACGCCTACGCTACGAGATTGTTGGTTTGAGTCCCCTGAATTTATATAATATTTTTTAAAAAATAAAATAAATTTGATGTAGAAATAAATCAATTATATATATTTTTTCCTACTCTCCAAGATATGGCAGCAAAAGTCAAAGAATCACAGTCAAAGCTAACAGTCAAAACTACAAGGCATGCACACTTTCAGTTAATTAAAAACAATTTGACATAAATTAATTTTGTATATATTAATATTTTGCAATAGCCAAAAAATGTTGTGGTGACCGTGGCGATGATGATGAAGTGTAGATGAAGTTTGACTTGATTTTATTGTTATTAATATCTGACCAATTGACCATCAATTCAACCTACCATTCTTCCTCTACACCGTCTGATTGGTAGATGGTTGACTTGCTGTAAACACTAATCTCTCTCTCTCTCTCTCTCTATATATATATATATAAATTTACTTAATTATCTCTCCAATAAATTGTCTCCAAATAATTTTTTAAAAAATAATTCTATTTCAAGAGTATTTCATGACTTGACAAAAAAAAATGTACATCCTAAACGGTGTAAGTCCTTTAATTTGTACATTATTATTATATTTCATATATTATATAATTATCAAATAACTAGTGAGATATGCAATATATATATATATATATATATATACACATTGGTGTTCACATGATTACATATTTATGGATTTTATATGAGTGCATTGAATGTGAGTGATTGGATTCAACTAGACTAAATCAAAGTAGTTGAATCCAAAGACTCACATTCAATGTACTCATGTATTTACATAAATACGCACTCATATGAATACCACTATATATATATATATTTATAGTATATTGAAATGGTTAATATATATACACAATATTTTTTTTTGCTTGTTTGTGGGTTTGGGTGGTGGTAACTAAGATCAGTTTTTTCATGCATATTACAAAACCAAAGGAGAAGCAAAATAAAAAACAACAAAACAAAACCCAATCATTACTATAAAAATCTGTATTCTTTCAATCAAGAGTGAGGGAAATTCTTTGTATTTTTTGTGCATTCTCTCCATGTTTTACTTTTCTTCACTTTTTTTTTTGTTTGCATGAAGAAAGTAAAAAAGTCCTTTTTGTTTTTTTGGATATATTTTATTTCAATTTATAAAGATATGTAACCTTAAACTGGTGTTTTAAGTTTTTTTTTTTCCTTGAAAAATAATTACATTCAAGATATAGTTTATTTATATATAAAAAAAATAATCCTTTGTTTTGTTTTTTGTTTTTGTTTTTGTTTTTTTTTTTTGTTTTTTTGTTTTTTTTTGTTTTTTTTTGTTTTTTTTTGTTTTTTTTTTGTTTTTTTTGTTTTTTTTTTTTTTTTTTTTTTCATGTTTACTTATGATGTTATAAGTAGTCCAAAATTTATATTTCATCGGAACTTAAAATTATTTCGAATCACAGATTTATATTTTGTAACAAAGAGAATAAATATTTAATCATAGGTTTTGCTGCCTTAGAAACTAAGGATTATAATAGAAAACGCTAAATTAATTGTGTAAAGATATTGAATCATGCATGCATGCTACTCTTCTAACCTACTCTTCTTCACGAACAAAATTCCCAAAATCCTTAAAAAAAAAAAAGGTTCATCTTCAACCTCTAGTAATCCTATGTCTTTTTGGCATTAACATGAAAATGAAATGTTTTTGCTAGACATTGTAACATCATATAACAATAAAAACAACAAATTTTGCATATAAATCCATTCCCATTTATAAAAAATGTTTCTGAACAGAGAATATGAATACATTTACTGAAAACAAATATAACATTTTCCAAGCTTTTCATCATTGCATATAAATAAAACAAGAAGAGGAAGATATGATTGAAAATATTTGATTTACCTGGAATATGGTGAATAAACTTGTTGATCATTTCATTCATGGAACAGCAGAACCCATCCACGAATACATGAAGCTTTTTGTTTTTGTTTTTATATTTTTTTTGCTGATGAAAATCTAAGCATTATTTGCCATAAGATTATGAGACGACCATAAAAATGGGGTGGGTCAAGAAAAATCTAAGTGTGTGTTTGTAAACTTAAAATAAAGTAGTAAAAAGGTTCTGCATCTCCCTCTCTTTCTCTCTCTCTATATATATGTGTGAATTGGGAAGAGGGAGAGAGAGAAGAGAGTTTATTTGTATAACAGGTGAAAGAAAAAATAAATCAATTAAGTATAACATTATTTATACATTCTTGGAAGGACAGGTGTAGGTTACAGGTTAGTGATGTGTGTTTGTGGAATGAAATATAGATACATATCATACATAATTAAGTAATAACAATAATAATAATCTATTGAGGATAGTCATGAATAATAATTTCAAGACCATTTCTCAAAATAAATAAATAAATAAAAATTCAAGAGTCAAGATCATCTTTTTTATAATAGTAAATTGTTATGTAGCATTACAAAACTAAACAATATTTTGCTCCGTAATGTTATAAAAAAGGGTTCTGGAAAAGAAAATTTAAGGCCGTCTTAATTAGAGAAAAACTCTATAGAAAATAATTTTTTAGTCAAGATCAGGAACGTCTTTTTATAATGTTCTATAACGTTATAAATTAAGTTAGCTCTATAATGTTACAAAATGATGATCCTGAAAAAAAAATATAAATATAGATCTTCGTAACTAGAGAAAGATCCTATATATATATATATTTATATATATAGAAAGAGAGAGAGAGGGGATGTCTTTTTTTTTTTTATATTTTTTTTTATGACAATTATAGAGGATGTCTTGGTTGGATTGACCAGTAGATTTTAACGGGGGTGATAACTGGCTGAGCATGTAACGTGTGTATATATATATATATATGATTTCTTGGTTGGATTGATTGACCAGTAGATTTTAATGGGGGTGATAACTGGCGGAGCAAGTAATGGGTAAGTGAAGCAACCAAACGTTCTAAACCAATAATAATAATAAAAAAAGTCATAGAAATTGTTAGCCAGACCAACCTTTCTCTAGTTGGAGGAAGACCATAAGTTCATGTAGTTGCCAGTACTCCCACATATTGCAATCTTAGATATTTTTGTTTTCGGTCCTTCAAAGTTCAACTCCTCCAACTTCCAATCTGCTTGATTGGAGGGTGCATCATGCATCCATCTCCATCTGGTTTAATTTAATAATCCAAATACTAAATTATTTTGAGTAAAAATTGAATATAATCATATAAATAAAATTAATTAATAATCCAAATATTCAATCCAAAATAAATAATTGGGGAAAATGTGTAGGGGGAGTTTGGGGGGAGGTATCCCCATCCCCATTTCCCTGTTTTCTCAATTTTCTCCATTTTTCCAATCTTAATTTTTTCCTAACTTCTCCCCATTTCCCCCGTTTGACTATGTTTGAGTCTTTGACTAAAAATAACATATTAAAAAAAAGGTTCAAAATTTTTTTATCACTATTTGGAGGGGTTTTTGTGAGAATATTATCGGATTACTATTGTAAGTTTAAAAGACATCTATTTAGGTGATTAGACAAAAATACCCTCATTTTTGTCAGTTTGCGTTTGAAGAGAAAAAAATTGAGAGAGAGAGAGAATAGTAGAGAGAGAAAGTTTGGGTGCAAGAAATCCGGTACTAAATCTTACGGCAAACTGACTGGCGATAGTGCTACAGTCCTAAAGTCGACAAGAAGGTGATATTGACAGTGGTATGTTTCATTTTCTTACGCGTTTTTGTTGTTGAAAATTTCATGTGCGTTTGATGTTGGGTGTTGGTTAGACATGTATATTAGGTTTGATTTGATTTGTTGTTGATTAGGTTAGGGTTTAAATTTATAAAAAAATTCTATTGAACACAATGAAGTTCTGGGTTTCTGAGCCTTTTTAAAACCTTATTCGAGCCTTTTCCGAGCAATTTGAATAGGTTTCTACAATTTGAATCTCCGAGCCTTTTAACACTAGCCCCGATACTTTTAACATTGGCTCTAAGCCTTTTAAAACAATGTCCGAGACTTTTAAATAGTTCTCCGAGCCTTTTAATGAATATGAATAAGTTTCTGGAATAAAATCTCCGAGCCTTTTACAACTTGTTTCGAGCCTTTTCAATAAACGTCCGAGACTTTTAAATACTAATCCGAGCCTTTTAAATTAAATTTTAAATTTTGAATCTCCGAGCGTTTTACAACATTCTTCGAGCTTTTAAACACTGGTTTCGAGCATTTTCAATAACCGTCCGAGACTTTTAAATAGTAATTCGAGCCTTTTAAATTGGTTTGAAAATTTTGAATCTTCGAGCTTTTTACAACATTCTCCGAGCCTTTAAATACAATGTCCGAGCCTTTTGAACAGTAATCCGAGCTTTTAAAATTTTTTTTCATTGGGTCTGTGAAATTATATTCTCCAAACCTTTTCATATAGTGTCCAAGACTTTTCATGTAGTGTCTGAGACTTTTCATATAGTGTCCAAGACTTTTCAAATACTGTCTGTGACTTTTCAAATACTGTCCGAGCCTTTTCATGTATATATTATATTTTTTTGTAATTGGATATATATTTTTTTATGTGAATATGCAGACGAGGAATTAACTCAAAGATTCACTTAAAACTCTAGATGAAGAAAGGTACTCGGGGAAAATAACTCGGCATGACCATTTCGATAACCTTACATATATCGACAACGCACTTAACAGGGTACCTGAACGTCTTACGGTCGAAGAACGACGTCGATATACTGAGTCGTGTTTGGGACACTTCCTTTGGATGGATCGTGAGATGAAGTTTTCTGCTGGCATTGTCCATCGGTTGCTTATTCACGAGTTGCATCAAGATGGGCCTGAAGATGAGATGAGATTTCTGTTAGGAAGACATTCAGTTTGGTTCTCGAAGGTTGAGTTTTGTCTGATCACAGGATTAAAGTTCGAAGAACTTCCCGACACGTCGACCTATGCTATGGTAGAGAATGGAATACACCAGCGGTACTTTGAGAGTCGAGATGAGGTCGAGTATGCAGAGTTGAAAGCCGTTCTGTGGATTGGTGTTTTTTTTTTTTTTTTTAGCAGTACGATACGGTTAAGTGTTGCTTATTATATATGCTTAACTGGATACTGATGGGGTTGGACGAGAGAGAGAAAGTTCCAGTATGGCAGTTTCAGCTAGTCGAGGACTTGGATGCTTTTGATGTGTTCTTGTGGGGTGCACACGTGTATAGGTGGTCTATATTTGGGTCAAGCATGCGTTGGATGGTCGACGTTAGCGGTTTGAACAACGATATCGATGAAAGGGCGTTGACGTACACACCACAGAGACGTATAACATATACGGGCTAACGCACACCCTGTTGGTGAGAATTTAGAATTTCAATCTGTACTTTAATTTTAATTTTTTCCATATGACTGATGTATTGTATTGGATTTTTATCGTATTTATCTGTTTCGCAGATATTTGCTTTTGAGGTTACTCCTGAGCTTGGCAACAGCAGATGTGGGAAGCGTAGAGAAATCGAGCTATCCCATCAAATTCTGAAATGGGAGTTGAGTACACGACCCGGGGGGGTGGGGTGAAGCTGAATAGCATTTTCATCGAAAGGGTAAATATCTTTTTATTTTTTTATTTATGTTCATAGCTATTAGTATGTATATAATTACAATGGTTTAACTGCGATTTTAGATGTTTGCGAGGGTTAGATTGGTGCTGACGGTAGCTGAGAGGGCTGAACAGTACTTTGAGGGCATTTCCTAAGGAGCCAGTCTGTATGATGCCGATGTCGATA
The DNA here is from genome assembly GCA_035582765.1 of Acer negundo. Taxonomy (NCBI): domain Eukaryota; kingdom Viridiplantae; phylum Streptophyta; class Magnoliopsida; order Sapindales; family Sapindaceae; genus Acer; species Acer negundo. The sequence goes on from CM069233.1 coordinate 17,997,975, forward strand.
CCGGTGATATACCTGTTCCCCTCTCGGATCCCGAACGATATACGATTACCGGAACTAGTGACACCGAGGGTCCGTCTTTCGAACCCAGTGATACAGAGGGTTTTGACCCGGTGGATCGCAATATTCATCTCGCGAGGACTAGGCGGGTTCGATTCACATTGCCCAGAGAGCCTCGAACTGGAGATGACTCACGAGGAGGCGTTGGAGGGCAAGTAGAGGTACGTATAATTCTTTTTACTGTTTTATCTAATTTTTGAACGGTTTTAGTACTGACAATTTCGAAATCCTTTCAGGATCGTCGGTATACTGAACTGATGGATGCGTTCCTAGAGTTACGGGAGAAGGTGCGAAATAGTAATGAGAAGCGAGATCAACAACATTAGGAGTTCAGGGTTCGACGTCGCACGCCTGTACTGGAGGTACACGGTTCGATGACCCACCCTTCGATGACAAAGACGGACATCGAGACTTCACTCCCAGAGGTAAAACAGGTAGTCATCAAGGTGGGACCCACCAAGAGACTGGAAGTCGGCTGCAACCTACTACGCAACTAATATTTGATCAGTAAAGGACTGGTGTGACACCACGAGAAGAGGTTACTCGTGGTATTGGTGGTACAGATATAGATATATCACATATGGAGATAGAGCAGGTATCTCATTAGGTTTTAATAGACCAGCCTATTCATCCCCAGGAATTGGGACAGTTAGCCTTCTTACAGCGCACCCCTTTGGTCGATCCTAGTGCAGTGCATCCCTCCATTCATTCCACGGGTACAAAGTTCCCCAGTCTCGACGCACCTCTCGAGCTCACACCTACAGGTGATCGACGACGACATAGTTCCTCCATACAGCACACCCCTGCAAGCGATCCACAGGGACAGAGTTCCTCCTTACAGTGAACCCATTCGGTGGATCGCAGTTCTTTGGATCGGATTCCCCCACTCCTTCAACGTCAGGAGAAGGTTCACATATGAGGTTAGTAGCAACGGAGCCCATACATTGACCCCTGTTGGCCCAAGAGGCCAAGGATTATGCCACAACCACCACATGTATGGGCACCCCACGCATTGATAAATCCTGACCACCTTGCGGCATACCAAGCCTATAAGAGGAACTCGACGGGGGAATTGTAAGTATAATTATAGATATTACAATATGTTTATAGTGTTTTGAAACACCTATGTAAAATTACTTGCTTATCTAACTTCTTCAACAATTATGTAGACGTGATGTGGATCTACACGAGCCTGTTGGTGTTGTTTGGTTCCATCGGTTTCAAACCAACATCATAGAGTTGGAGAATAGGGTATGGTCCTTACCTGAACGTTGTGTATAAGTTGTTTCTGAAATAGTAGAATGCTAACCATACAACATGTTGAAATTGTCAACACATGGACGCGTACTTGTATATTCAGCTGAAGCGTCAACGATTATACTCCACTGTCTACAGTCTGAGAATCAACATACTTCCAAGCATAATTAATTTATCAACGTCGCAAGAAGCTCAGCCTCAAATGTAAACACTTGAGCAAAAGGGACAGTAAAACAACCCTTCACAAAATCTCTACAATTACAGAATCGCAGAAGTACTCGAAGAGACTGCCAAAGTTATCTTCGGATAATCGTAGAAGTACTCACATAAACAAAAGTGTACCAATGCAACCGAGAGTTAACCAAGAGCGAGACAATAAGCTGCTGCTCATGAAAAAGAATTATCTGAGCGTCTGGAAATGAATCACAAGCAAAAGCTCAAATAGTCGGTAATAATCCTCCATAATAATTTATACCTACCAAGTACAGACCGAGAGACGTCTTGAAACCAGAAGCGATAGAAGTAAAAACCACCATATGCTCAGCAATACAAACTAAAGAAGGACAATACAAATGCCACAAATCTCCGAGAGCATGCCTCATAGACCCGTTCCCGATACCATGAAAATTCCAGTAAATAACACTAATCATCGAAAATAGAAGGTGAAGCCCAAAATCCAGACTTATAAGAATCCAGTCTACGAGTAACCATCATGGTTCTCTAAGACAAAGTACTAGCCTCAAGCTCTCCAGTATCAACCTAGCTGGCCCAGGAAGAATCTATGATAAAATAGAGCTCAACCTGGGAATCCGATAACGGAAGCTAAGATCCCTGTGACGGAATAATCGAAGCTGCAACCAAAAGAGGAACGTGAGAAAGCCTAGAACCATCTCTTGAAACCCTCTGATCAACCCTTGCAACTGGAAACGAAGACTTAACTAAATTATCCGTTAACCTTTCAACCGACTCTGGGGAACCTCGACATCCCATCAAGCCGAGGGACCCAAACGAGAAGAAGTCTACGACAAAACCGCAGAAACAATAGGTTGAGCCAAAGAGACCACCAGAGGAACACGTTCCTTTCCAACCTTTAACTTTTGTACATTCATTAAGGAAGACGTAACAATCGAACCAACTAAAGCCTTAAGAACCAAGTGAGGTACAACTGAATAAGAGCTTGAACCCATAACGGGACCATTTCCCACCATGGAAGCCTTAATTTTCCTTATCTTACTTACAAGGGGTGCGGTGCTTTTTGTTTTTTGTTTGTGCGTGCAATAAGGTAGTTTACTTGCTTAGATTATAAGGACAAGTTTGAGATAAAAGCCCCGTCTCCCTTCTAACTAGGAGAGAAAGCTCTACAAGCTTTCCCTTAATGGATGGAAACACCTGCCTTAATCAATGTGAAATTGATCGAGATGGGATCATGATTTGATTGAAGATGCGTAATTAAGAGGATATGGGAAGGTTGATGGGTCAGATATCGAGGGACTAGAAAATATATAAAATAAAGGATGGAGAGTTTGAGCGCCAATTACTTAGCCATTGATGAGCCAATTGGTTATTTATTGGTTTAAATGCTTGGGTGTAAAGCTAGGGGAGAAAGAACCAGCGTTTACTAAAACACTGGCTACCTTAGGAACTCAAGGGAGTCTTAGAAAGCTTCGGATCTAGGATGGCTACACTTGTAGTTAGATCACAATGTGAAGCTGGAAGCAACGAATCAGAAAGAAAAATGTAGAATGATCAACTGATCACACCTTAGCTTCAAGAACCGAAGTAGCTCTAACCTGCCCAACTTGCTGTGACTAAGTATCCATTAGGGAGACCAAATTGGAAGCAATAACCAAAGTAGCAGGTGTCGCCAACAAAGCCAAACCCGAAAAGACAACTTGTAAGGTTTTAGATTTGTTTTAACTTAATTCCATTGCAAAACTCTATTTATTTGTAATGGTTAGTTGCTTAGGTGTTTCTTGGTGGAAATGAGCTTCAAAGGCGAAAAGAAAATTCTCATGCAAATATCATCTTCAAGAGGAAAAGTGCTTTCTTAGATGCTAAGGTATCAAGATACTTCTTCCTCTTGCAAGGAGTAAGCGTACACACACAATTCATACATTTGTGTCCCTACATCGTTGTGCTAATCGCACATACATACATTGCATTTATTTGTGTCCTTGCATCGTTGTGTTACATCTGGAATAACACATTCACATACTTGATAAAGTATGCACATGCATTGATCTCATATTGGCAAACATTGTAAAATTGCATGTTCTAAGACTATTTTTAGGAAATGGCATACTTGAGTGATCTTGTATTTATTTTTTTGGGGTTTTGTTGTATTTTGAACTTGAATATGTACTCATACGATTCCTTGTTGAGTTCCGATCATTTCGGTTACTCACTCATTTGATTTCAAGTTCAAACGAGGAAGTTACGCTACTTTACGTTCTCTTACAATGCATTGTCTTCGTCATCGTGTATTGAGTCGATTTCATATCCAATTGTCAAAGTTTCATATTCATCCTCATGTTTCATTGAGTTACAGTTTGTAATTCGAAAGCATATTCGAATTCAAAGTTTGGAGGCCGAAGAACGGTCAAAGAACGTGTGAGGTGCGTGAAAGGGGGTGAAGGATGAAAGAAGGGGCAAAATGCCACCTTCCCTCATTCCTGTGGAGGCGTGTGGCCACCATGGGAAGTAGGCCTCTCGGCCTCCCCATGGTGGCCACGCGCCTTCACAGGGATCATGGCTGAAGGTGGCACATTTCCCTTTTTGCCCTTCTCCTTCTCCAATTGGTTTCCCTTCCTACATATTCAAATTTTGTGCCAAAATATCTCACAACTTTTGCATTTTTGTTTTAGTTATATCTCTCTCATTTCAACTCTAGATTGAGTTATCCAAGAGTCAAAATTTTTGGTCTTGAAGAGAGGAACAAATCCCAAGCATTTACAGGTTGAAAAGATGTCCAGATTTCTCACGATCATCTAATTTTAGTTCAAGTTCCATCTTTTCTATTGGTAATCATCTTCTCTACATTTTTCGTATGATCAACTTGATGAATCTTATTACTTGATTGATGAAAAATGTTTAGAATGATTTTGATTCCTATTTTAGACTTGTTTGAATGATTTTCGAGTTATAGTTTTTTGTGATTTGATTGAACATATTTGAAAGCTAAACTTGATTCACATGAAATTGATTCTAGAAATGTTTTGTAGGATGAGCTTGATTGTTTATTTCTAGATTTAGTTTCATGATCTAAGAACTAGGATTTTTTTTATTGCAATATTGAATATTCTAATCTAGTTCTTATTGATTCACATGCTTGGATTTCTAGATAACTTTGTGGTTGAGTGTTGAAAGCATATTCTAGGTATCTCTTGCTTGTTCATAGAGTTTGTGTGATCAACTTTCTCTATTTGATTATGTTTGCATCATTTGCATCATTTGCATCACTTAGATCATTTACCATGCAAAAGGTGTGAAGTCTGTTGTTGTTGAGTGATTCTTCAACATAGAGCAAGGAAGACTTGGTAAAGAATGTGAGGCTTTAAGTAAATCTAAACAAGGAAGTCTTGGTTAAGACATGTGGTCCGAATAACCAAGCAAGGAAGTCTTAGTTAAGGGCAAGGGGCTTGGAATAACTAAGCAAGGAAGACTTGGCAAGGAGCTAGGTTTCGAGTAAGTCCAAAAAAGGAAAGCTTTCTAGAGACGTGAGCATCTTGGATAGGAAGTTGCTTCCTAGAGGTATGTAGGTCACATCTTGGATAGGAAGTAGGCAAAGTGTTTTCACTAGGCCCGATGGTTGACTAGGAATTGATAGCTTAGGGAGTATATTATGTGTTGATTGTCTTGAGTATGTATCTCATTTTCGTCCTAGTGAATTGCTTGTTGGTGGTTGTGGATTTAACTTGTGGATGTTTTCTCTTAGGAGGTTTTACCACGTAAAAATACTTGTGTCAAATTTCGTTTTACTTTTCATTACTTCCATATCTTTTATAGATTATATCACTTGTGAATTGTATTCTAAATTGTGTTGATTAAAGCAATCCATTTGTTAGACACACCAAGTGTGCACATCATTGTTCCGCGAAAAAGAAGTTTGAAAGAATTTGGGTCTATACCTATTCACTTCTCCTCTAAGTATATATTACTCTATATTGCTTAAGGGAATTTCACAACTAAACTTGCCAAAGGAATCAAACTCAAATCCAGGTCAAAACATGTCAAGGAATGAACCACCACTGAGTCTAGAGCCTCTATATCCTGATGAATAAAGGCAAACAAATTAGAGATTTGGACTTCCGCCTGAGGCAAAGAAACTAGGCAAAAAACCATTTTATAAGCACGACTGAAGGGAACCATGATGGTTACTAGTAGGTTGGATTCTTATAAGTCTGGATTCTAGGCTCCACCTTTTGTTTCCGATGATTAGTATCCTTTATTGGAATTGTCATGGTATTGGGAATGGGTCTACAAGGCATGTTCTCAGAGATTTGTGTCATTTGTATCGTCCTTCTTCGGTTTGTATTGTTGACCCTATGGTGGTTTTTACTTCTATCGCTTCTGGATGTCTCTTTGTCTGCACTTAGTAATATGGGAGGATTATTACCGACTATTTGTGTTTTCACTTCTGATTCTTTTCTAGAAATGATGATTTTTTTCGACGGTCTAGGAATGACCCTAAATTTACTAAATAAATAAAATAGAGTATTTTTGATAGTTCCAAGTAAAAGTTTGTTGTTAAATTGCATTCTACATTGAATTACGTGTATCGTAATTTTATCCAAAATTCCCTTATTAACCATTATAAAAATGATGATTTTTATGATTGTCTAGGAATAACCCAAAATTTGCTATGTAAATAAAATATAGTATTTCTAATAGTTTCATGCAAAAAATTGTGTAAAATTGCTTTATGCATATAGAAAAGCGCTTTGTAATTTTCACTCCAAGTTCTCTTACGTTACACTATAAAAATGATTGTTTTTACAATTGTCTAAGAATGAACCCATATTTGCTACATTTATAAAATATAGTATTCAAATAGTTTCATGCAAAATATTTTGTGTAAATTGCTTTTTGCATCGAAATACATGCATCCATAATTTCATCCAATTCCTAAACTAACCACTTAAAAATGATGATTTTTTCGACCGTCTAGAAATGACTCTAAATTTGCTAAATAAATAATTAAGAGTATTTCTAATAGTTCTATACAAAATATTGTGCAAAATGACATTCTGCATCGAAACACGTACCACGTAATTTTCACCAAAAATGTCCATGCAATATTGATTTTTTTTTTAACTATCTAAGAATGACCCTAAATTTTCCAAATAAATAATATAGAGTATTTTTGATAGTTCTATGCAAAAGTTTTTAGAAAATTTGCATTATGCATCGAAATATACGTCTCATAATTTTCACCAAAAATTCCCTTACTAATAACTATAAAAATGATTATTTTTGTGACCGTCTAGGAATGACACCAAATTTGCTACAAAAATAAAACATAGTATTTCTAATTGTTCCATGAAAAGTTTTTTTGTGTAAAATTACATTTTGGATTAAGAAAAGCGTCTCGTAATTTTCTCCAAAATTTTCCTTAATAACCACTAAAAAAAATGTTCATTTTTGCAGTTGTCTAGGAATGATCCCAAAATTGCTACAGAAGTAAGGATGTTTAAAAATATTGTTCTACAAGTTTATCAAATTTGGGGTAATTCTCAGACTACTGCAAAATATTCAATTTTATAAGTGGTTAGTAAGTGACATTAAGTTGAAAATTTCAATTCTGAATAATTTATACAAAAAAAATTTCATTAAAATAATTTAGAATATTTTATTCCACTGGTGTATTGAATTTGGGGTAATTCCAGGAAGGTCTCAAAATATAATTTTATAAGGGAGGAGTACTAAATTCACTCTCTTAACCCACTCTCTCAACACACTCTCTGTTCCTGTGTCAATATGTGGACAGCAATAAATGTTTTACATTAAAAATCTAACATTTATAAATAGCCAACTTTTTCATTTTGTTTACGATACAAACCAACAGTTAATTTCTTAGATTGCCCTTCTTCTTTAACTTCAGCAGATTGTCATTTAATATAATTTTTTAAATAAAAAATAATAATAATAACATGTCTGTGTTGTTAGACTCTAAGACTTTACAACTTCTTTTTTTTCTACTGAACTTGTGTTTACGGACCCAAGTTGAATTGCTCAAATATTTCTTTTTACCAAATTTTTAATACCAAACATCACTGAATAACTTGTTGGTTGTTGTATAGAATAAATAATTAGTAAAACAAATTAGAATTAAATAGTTTTAAAATATATTATAAAAATTTCATATAAACTGAAAGAAATTAAATAAAGGGCATGAACCAAAAGAAAATAATAAACCAAAAGAAAATTGTATAATATTTATCTGAAAGCACCATAAAATACAAAAAGAAATTCTCTTTTTTCAATTAAGACTGCATCTTTCCATTTGAGAAAATGCTTCTAACTTCTGAATACCTATAAAAAATATATAAGGAAAATAAGCAAATTTTAATATGAAATGAGAAATATTTTTTTATGTCATTGTCCATGTTACAAAATATATATATATATATATATATATACACATAGTTTTAATAATTTGTACCTTTAAAGCAATCTAATTATCAGAAGGCTCAATAAACTGTGTTGTATTTTGAATATCATCATGTTCGAACCTACAATAAAATATTATATACCAATAGTACTTTATAACTTAAAACAAAGAACTTAAAAAAAAAAAAAAAAAAGACTTAAAACTAAGTACTTTGATGGAATGTAATAAGTTCTAATACATACCATCTTCTTCTGTAAATTGTGTATTTGAATCAAGGCCCATATATTGTAAATAGTAGCTAGAAAAATAATTCAACATGTCACAATGTTCATGTCACATATAGTAAGTAGTCACATAATTATTTGAATTTAGGTCTGAAACACAAGTTCAGTAGAAAGAAGAGAAGTTACAGAGTCATAGAGTCTAACAACACATACCTGTTAGTATTAATTTTGTTTTGTTTTTTTTTAAATGATATTAAATGACAATCTACTAAAGTTAAAGAAGAAGGACGATCTATGAAATTAGTTGTTGGTTTGTTAGTAAATAAAAATGAAAAAGTTTGCTATTTATAAATGTTAGATTTTTAATGTAAAACATTTATTAATGTCTGCATATCAACATATGAATAGAGAGTGGGTTGAGGGAGTGGGTTAAGATAGTGAATTTAATACTCCTCTTTATAAGGATAGTAAGGGAAATTTGGACAAAATATAATATGCACTTATTTCAATGTTGAATATGAGGGAGTGGGAAATTTGGAAATTTAGTGTTCCCATAAAAATACTCAATTCTACATGTGTATTAAATTCAGGGTAATTCCATGATTGTTGCAAAATATTCAATTTTATAAAGAGTTAGTAAGGAAAATTAGGCTGAAAATTACAATGCACGTAGTTCAATGCGGAATACGATTTTATCCAATTATTTTTCATATAAGTGATAATAATACTCCGTTCTAACCATAGATCAAATGGGGTAATTCCAATATAGGGGCATAACGTACAATTTTTATAAGTGGGGGTAGTTTAAGGAAATTTAGGTGAAATTTACAACCCGCGTATTTCAATTTGAATGCTATTTTATTTAATAATTTTTCATAAAACTAGTACAAATGTATCCTACTTGTGTATCAAATTTGGGTTAATTCTAAAATAGTAAAAAATATATATATATATATTCTATCTTATATAGGTTTAGTAATAGAAATTTGAGTGAAAAATTAAATGTATTTCAGTGCATAATGTAATTTGATACCATTTTTTTATATAACGAATAAAAATTATCTATTCTTCAGTTATATCAAATTTGAATAGATATCGACACACACTCAAAATCTAAATCCAAACACTTTTCATAATGTTTTGGAAAGAAATTTCCAAACACTTCTCTTACATTTTGGAAAGAAATTCCCAAACAAAATAAGAGTGTTTGGAAAGAAATATCCAACCAATTTTTTGGAAAGAAGTATTCAAAAAAGCACTATAAATATTGTTTAGAAAGAAATTTCCAAACACTATTTAGAATGTTTGGAAATTTCCCAACACTAGATAGATTGTTTGGATGGAAATTTCCAAACTCTATAAAGAGTGTTTGATAATAAATTTCCAAACACTGCTTAGAATGTTTGGTAATAAATTTCAAAACACTCTATAGATTGTTTGGATGGAAAATTCCAAACACTATAAAGAGTGTTTGTAAATAAATTTCAAAACACGATGAAGAGTGTTTTGAAACAAATTTCTAAACATTCCAAAAAGCATTTGGACAAAAAATTTCAAACGCTTCAAAGAACATTTGGTCTCTAATTTATAAATACTTGACGTTTGGATATGTTGACGGTGATTTTTTGATCGTTGAAAAGTCACCCGGTCAAAAATGATGAGTGGGTTTGGATGACTGCTTGGCTGGTCAAAGATTGCACGGGCAAGTCTTCTTCTCCACGTGGATCTGATGAAGTTGCCGAATAGCTCTGGTATGCTAGTTGATCAGGCAAATTGGATCGTCTTCTAGTATGAAAACATGTGAATAAAACCTGTATAACAGAAACCTGTCATGAGCACTGGTGTAGGTGACTAGCATGGGCATTCTGACGCTCAAGTTGGCCAACCGTTGCTCAAGGAAAAAGACTGTATTTTACAAGAGAACGATGCAGATTTTCTGCTAAGTATACTGTATAAGATTGCATACCGTAGCCATTGATAATACCTGGTACATATAGATGTGATAAGGTGTTGCCCTAATTCTTGCCCTATAAGTAAAGGACTTGATGAAATCGTCTCCATGTATGATTTTGATTTGGTTGCCTATTTGGGAATTAGTTTCCTAACAAGGATCAATCTCTTTGATTCTAGGAATTATTTCACATATATGAGTCTTGGAGTGATTACGATAAGTATGAGATCTCTTAATTATAGCGATCTTGAATTGATATGGCTTACTAAGGTAAGATTTGTATCTGTAATGTGTGTCGAACAGACTGCGTTTTTCGATTAGGGTCTTTTTGGCGAGCAAATCTTGTCTTGGTGACCAGGCCTTTCTTGGCAAATATATTTCTCAACCTTTAGTTGATTCCATTTATGGTGTTTCCACATGTCATTTGTTGACAAGTTTGTGATGTGTCTCATCTTTGACTTTGAGATTATGTGGACTGATATATTCCATATTTCCATATAAATCTGCGAGGTGAATTGTTCGGCAACTTGTCGTTTCGGCGAGCTAGTAGTTTGGTGAAGTGGATTTGAATACTTCTAATTTTTTAACATCTGATTACGTTGTTTTCTTCCTGCTCTTCAACTTTTTTGTTCATCTTCCTTGTGCTCTCGTCTTCCTCGATGATTTCTAAACACATGTTCCACAAGAGGTCAATCTTTTCATGCTTTTTCTTTTAATCATACAGTACCGCTTCATCCGATGCTTTATTAATTGTGTAGAGAATCCCTTTCAATCGCAAATTTTGATAGAATTTTCGAAGCTTAGTGCTCAAGAAGGTGTTGATGATTCTGAGGTCGATTACCATAAGAGGAATCAATTAAGGTTTTCTCATGGGGTGTCCCCTGTCATTGACTATGAGATAAATGTGGATGATGTTGCTGCTCATGCCAAGTGTGTCGACTATTTTTATATCTTGTTTTCATGGAGCTCATGCTTCCTAGAGATTGTGTAGCTTAGAACACACCACTAAGGCTGTTGCCATATATATATATATATATATGTCTATATTGAGTTGTGGGTGAAAACAATACAAGGTTAAACAACCATAAGACAACCAAGAGAGGGGGATGAATATGATGTAGCCTACATTCACTCTTTTTGTCAAACACTTGGCGTTTAAGTGATTTTCCATCTAGATTGCTTAGAAAAAACACAATCCCATAGCCAAAGCAATATTAAAATCACATTCAAACAACACTTAGGCTAAAACTACACATATACAAATACTAAAAAGTAAAAATACACAAGTAAGATCTATAATGTTTGTCACAATTCTTTATTCAATTCTCAAGTGTACAAATTTATAAAATATGTGCAACAAGTTACAAATATACAATTAAGAGACTGAGGTAGAGAAAATGAACACAAGAGATGTTTTTTATGTGGTAAAACTCCTAAAAAGGAAACATCCACAGGTCGAATCCACGACCATGATAAACCAATCCACTAGTTGAGAAAGTAAATACACACTCAAGTGATCACACACTACTATTGTAATGTACAACTACTAACTATACCCTCGGACCTTTTACTAGTGAATGCTTATCAACGGCGAACCTAGATCTATATAAGATCTTAGTGAGATTTTACACATTAACCAGGCTTGTTCTAAGTGTTCATGACAAACGCACAATGCAAAATCATATCATCCTGTGGAAACTAGATGCAATTATGCTTATAAATCATGTTAATCTAGCTTAAACAAAGTAGATTCATCAATCAATGTATTCTAGGTCAACATACAACACACATCAAAGCTACAAATCAAGGTTTTATTGAAATCAAACATTGATTCAAATGTGCTTGAATCCGCACGAACACAAATGAAGATTTATTCTAGATTAAGATCATATAAGGAAGAGATCAACTTTCATGAGAAAGTCCAAGACAATGGATAATTCAAAAATCCAATCAAGTCTTGTAAAGTGTGTGTGCAAAAATTACTCATGAAATATACAAGCAAGAAGTTATTCAACAAATAAAATGAACAACACTTCAAATTAGATATAGCATAAAGTTTTACAATTTGCAATTCAAACCAATCTATCATCCAATATTTTTTTTCAACATAGAAATAGATATAAACAATGAACTAAGTGTGTGCATGTGGCACATTCCCATTTCTATTTTTCTACAGAACAATCTCAAAGAGTTTTCAACTATATTACAATTGCATAATTTCTATTTATATGCAATTTTTATTTAGCAATATGCATTTGCAATTTTCTTCCATTGCTCTTTCAACACTTCTTGCCCCTTTTTTTATTAGGAAAAAAAAATTACTTCATTGCTTCCTTTCCCTCTCTTTTAAATATCTATTTTCCCTCCCATTTTCATTCTAAGAAGAAAAATTGAAAATAAAGTGCATAATGTTTCTCTTAAATTTTCCCAACTTCCAAACACCATAACTCTCTTATTTCTTATCCGATTTAAGTGATTCAAGTTAGAGAATATTTGTATTAAAGTTCTTCATCTTCTCCAAGTGAGTTTTTAGCCTTTTGTTCAAAGGTTTTGTGGTGGTTCTACACCTAAATCCGAAACTGCACGAAATTTTAAAGTTATTGATCTAATCTTTGTGTTTTGATCTTTAAAGTCTTCAATTACCTTGGGTTTTCTTTTTCTATATGTATATGTTACTTGGACAAATGCTATTGAAAAGTATAGCTTCAATTATAGGCTAATCTTGTCTAATTAGAGACTTAAATGTGAACTAGTTTTTCTTAAAATCTAGGTTTTCACATACTTGTGTATTGCATTGTGATTAGCTTATTATCTAGGGCTATTTGTTCTTTGATTGACTTTATTTTCATGATTGATAGCCTTATCATGTTCTAGGACTCATTAGTTGAACAAATCGAGGATTAGCATATTTGATTTTGTATTTAGAGCCAATTAGGATTTAATTGACTATTGTATGAACATGTGCTCTAAATATTTGCTAAAATATTCATTGATCATATCTTATGAATCTAGCATGTTTTTGTTTGTTACTAAAATCTTGAATATGTGTTTAATGTATATGAAAGATTCAAGTTTTAGTTGCATGAGTAAATCTAGGAATTAAATGTGTTTAGGTGTTTCATATGTTCTAGAATTTATTCATGTACAGTAACTATACAATTTTGATTTATGAACTTACATGCTAATGTCTAGTTCCCATAGAATGTATTGATCTCATGTTCTATGTTAAGTGCTTGTTTGTATTTTCATTCATTTATCACACTAGGAAATCCTTGTAAAAGGCATGAAGTCTTGGCTAGGACTAGTGGTCCGGATAATCAAGCAAGGAGTCTTGGTTATGAAAAGTGGTTATGATGGCTAGGATCGGGGAGATCGGGATAGTTAAGCAAGAAGTCATGGCTAGGATCGAGTAAATCCGAATAGCTATGGAAGGGAGACTTTCTAAAGGCATGAATGCCTTGGATAGAAAGTTAACTATGATATTGGTAGACCCGGGATATTGAGTAGACATAGAGTCCAATAGAGAGTGTTTCATGAGTTGTTCACTCTTGATGAATTTTTAATCTATCAATGATATTGAATAGACATAGAGTCCAATAGAGAGTGTTTCACACTTTTGAGGAATTTCTAATCTATCAATAGGGTTGGGTAGACATAAAGTCCAATAGGGAGTATATCATAAGTTGGTCACTTTTGAGAAATTTTTAATCTATCATCCAATAAATATAGTACCCAATGGTTGTGGATTCAACCCCTGCATGTTTCCTCTTAAGAGGTTTTACCACGTTAAAAAAATCTCGTGTTAATTCTTCATATCTCTACCTTTTATATTTGTATTTGCGTATGGTTGAATCTTGTTTCATAATCTTCATTTTGTAAACAAAATTTTGTATAATGTGAGATGCAAACACTCCATTTGATCAAAGTTGTAAATATCATTTTATTTGTACATTGACTTATTTGTGTATAATCATATTATGATTAATACTTGTACATATTGGGCATAATATAATTTCTTCCTAGTATCTTGTAGACTTAATTGACAATGTTTTATTGAAAATGTTTTTTCAATAGTCTACATATGTTTTATATGATTAATGTATTGTGATTTAAGCTATCTAGAGGGACAAACTCTTGTCTGTTTCAAGGGATTGAAAAAGGTATACAAACCTATCCTCCCCCCCCCCCCCCCCATGTTAGCTTTAGGCAATTTAACCACGTTTGTATATTTCATGGGCACCAGACATTAATTCGTAGGCTCAAAATAGAAATTCTCAAGCTCAAAACATTATTTCCCAGGCTTACAAGAGTAAACATGCTACATCATCTACCTACAAAATCAATTCTCGAGCTTCTAAGATTAATTCCCAGACTCAAGAGTAATTCTCCGGCTCAAAACATTTTTTCCTAGGCTTACAAGAGTAAACATACAACCTCAATTACATAAAAAATCAAAATAATACTTCCTGCGCTTCAGATATTAATTCCTAGGCTCAAACCATTAATTTCCAGGCTCAAAACATTATATCTTGGGTTTAGGAGAGTAGACATGCAAATCAGCTACCTTACAAAATCAAAGGTTGATTTTCGAGCTTCAGACATTAATTCCCAGGCTCAAAATAGTAATTCCTGGGCTTTGGATATTAATTCACAAGCTCAAACTATTAATTACCTAGCTTACAAGATAATATCCCAGGCTTGGGAGAGTAGACATGCAACATCAACTACCTTACAAAATGAAAGGATGATTCTCTAGCTTCAGACATTAATTTATAGGCTCAAAATAGTAATTCTCTGGCTTCTGATATTAATTCACAGGCTCAAACTATTAATTCCCAGTCTCAAAATATTATCTCCTGAGCTTAAGAGAGTAGACATTTAACATTAGCAACCTCACAAAATCAAAGGTTGATTCTCGGGCTTCAGACATTAATTCACATGCTCAAAATAGTAATTCACAAGCTCAAAACATTATTTCCATGGCTTACAAGAGTAAACATGCAACATCAAACTACATAAAAAATCTAAGGTTGATTCCCAAGCTTCTAAGATTAATTCTCAGGCTCAAAAACAAAATCCCGCTCAAAACATTATTTCCCAAGCTTACGAGAGTAAACATGCTACACCATCTACCTACAAAATCAAAGATTGATTCCCAGGCTTATGAGATTAAGTCTTAGATTCAAAACAATACTTTACGGGCTTTAAGATCACATCAGAATATATACCATCAACTATTCTACTATCACATACCAACAAGCACATATAATATCACATACCAACAATCATTCATTGTAATATAAATATTTAAGAGGAATAGCAAATTTGGCGATTTGTGAAAATGTCAACTACCATTGCCTTACGAATTATAGGTATATCTTTTTGGCAAAATTCTTTCACCTATGGTAATCCGACTCTGGAGAGTATCAACTCTGCATACTTTAGCATGAAAACACTACAACTGTAACTGCAACATGTTAAGATTAGACAAACATAAGATTCTACATGAGAATGAAGAAATTATACAATTAAAATGAAGGAAAAAACAATACCCATCATTTTGTTGCAGAATCAAGGTTGGCTTGATGTTTGTAGTAGTGAATGCACTAGTGTGAGGATCAACAAATGTCAATTCTACATAGTAACCCGAGTGCTTCAATATGGAGGGCAACAGATAAAGTAGGCACCAGATGTCTTTTAACCGATCACTGTTACCGATGTGGGACCACAATGAATCATAAAGATGTACTTCTCTTTTTCTTAGAAATACTCGACAAAGGACCTAGTGATTGCCAGTGTTGCATGGTTAGCGAATCCATTTTTCACCAAGGGTTAGTGTAAAGAAGTTCATTACCGCAAACATGTTGTAACCAATCTGTGTCTGGCTCGAATTCTAAAGGATTGAATCCCGGATACTTTACCCAAACTACAACAACCGAATGAGGATCCTTCTTCTTGATATCCCTTATTTTGCTTTCTTTTTTTCGCATTTCTTGATCTTTTCTGTGATTTCCTCTTTCATGTTCATTCTTCTCAAATTCTTGTATTTTTCTTAAGACTTCCATTTCCTCCATTTGAATATCCCACCTCGTTTTAGGTTCATCTGTGTAATGATTTTAATTAGAAAGTTAGAAAAAAAAAATAATTACATTCACCTTTTTAGGTAAACCTTTAAAGACTAAAGCTTCTATGGAGTATGTAAATTAATTTGAAGCCATGTTTTCAGTCATTGTAAATATATAGATACTACTTACAAAAAATTAGGTGTTGACCAATGCAATCTTCTGTAAGTAGTTAACATATTTTGTTGAACGCCTCCTCCACAGAACATCAAAGTAGATGTGTATGGGCTACTTATAAACCTTGATCACTTTCTGACCCTCTTCTAGTCACGATCCTTGTATTGAACATTGGGGTTTGCCACATCAAAATCTACAACACTCGGGGAGGGGTTTGGTATAACAACATTTGGAGTCTATGAAGGGTAATCATCCACAGCTATATAATGTTAGACTGACTTCATAAGAACATTTGAGATTTTTGTCAAAATTTCTCCTCAATGCAGAGCTGAACACAATTGTTGATCTCCTTCATCTTATTTTCATCAATGATAGTTTTGTTGTCCACATCCTAAATGTACAAAGATATTTGGTCACTCAAATGTAGTTGATATACATATAAAAACTTGATTATCATTCGTACCTCCACCATTTTCAAAATGACTGCAACATCACCATTGGCATAAGCATCACTCTCTTTCGTTTTTGAATCAGTTGTAGCTTCTCCATCAACCTTACCATTACTCTCTTTCATTTTTTAATCTTTTAGAGGAACACAATGATCATTATCATCACTGTCTTTCATTTTTGAATTGGCTATAGCATCACCATTAGCCTTAGCGTTACTCTCTTTCATTTCTAAATCTTCTAGAGGAACATCATCAGCCTTGGCATCACTTTCTGTAATTTCTGATTTGGCTGCAGCTTCAACATTTGACAGATGAACACTCTCATCCATTTTTGAATTGGCTATAATATCAGCATGAGCATCACTTTCTTCCATATCAACAGCTTGAACATCAACTTGAACATGAAAATCAATATGAACCTTTTCCACTTGTTCGCACAAAATCTCACCAATTGTGATCCTATATTAACATGTATAGGTTATTTATTAAGGACTATAGTATCATAAACAAAAGAAAAAAAAATGATTAGATTAGTACCAAGTTAAGGGGATGACAATTTAACTTATTACCTGTTCAGAAACCTTGTCATACTTTTATGTCGATCCGTTTATCCCAATCGAAATTTGCTTGCTTATTCCTGATTTTTCTGGTGTTGATTTCTTGGCAGGTGTATCTCCTACCTTGATTTCTTCTTTTATCTTGAAAAATTATGTTCTACAAAAAGAAAGTTGACATTCCTCATTTTCCTTAATTAATCAAGCAGTTTTTGAATTGTTTTCCTTAATCAGAAAAGCAATAGCTGAATAGAGGTCGGCGGTGGTGGACGGCTAAATCAAAGTCTGAAATGTAGACTGCAATGACCAAAAAACGGGTGTCAAAAACTAAAACATAACTAAAATAATTATACTAAACTATACTTAATATTCTCGTAAAATAAAATCGTACCTTATAAGTATGGAAATCAGTATCATTGAACAACTTCTTCCTAGAAAGGGGATCATCTGGTAATCTCTTGAAGGATGCTCTTGTATGGTGGTTGTAAATAGATTCATCTCCCCTATCCAATTTAAAATTTTCATCATGGTCCTCATCAGAACCAACATTCTCTTCTTCTTCAAGTAAACTTTAAACTGGCTTTACCAACTCCTTTCCTTTGTATATTAGTAGGCCATACACATAGTCCGGCCTCAAGGACTTATATTAATCCATCCCTTCTCATATGTGTGAACCTCCCAAGGAAACAATGACATCTACATGTGTAAAGAAAATCAATGTTACGATCTTGCAACAATGCATCTCTGTGATGGGTAAATCCCCATGAAAAAGGGGTAACTTTCGTGTAGTTTGTGATTGGATGTAACTGTTAAGATTTTTTCTCGGATAAATCTTTCTCTTAATAGATCTCTTCTTTTTCCTCAATCTTCGGAGAATGCGGCGTTGTATTATTGTAAGTTCTCTATTCCAAACATTTCCTGAAAGTAGACGACAAGTTTGAAATCTTAATGCAGGCAAGGCAGGCATATCTCGTTGAATCAATCTTTTTCGCCACATCGCGTAGGTATTAATATAAAACTAAAAACGGAAAACTAATGAAATACACACCATTGATATGAATTTAGATTCGATATTAGTAACCTTTGTATTGAAATCCCATCTCTTGAACCATGAAAACCCGATACTAATTCGTCTCCAGATGACATTTGTCAAAAGAGTAATTCTTTCCACGGCCTATACCTATAAAATTAAATATTTAACAATGTTATTCTATTATTATATACATAAATATTGTGTGTAATGTACAAAAGACCATAAAATATAATAGTCATACCTGAAATGCTAGAGAAAACCCAAATATATTTATGGTATAGTACTTGGTTTACTTCTTGTTCTGCTATACATCCACATGTTGCCCTCCTTTTTCTTTGTTTTCTTCTTCTTATTCCTCTTCTTCATCTTCCTCTTATCCATCTTCTCCATCTTCTCATTTGATTTTTCCCTTCTTCCTACTGTCTTCTTCTTCTTTTCTTCCTCCTTCTTTTTACTTCTCATTGTGGGAAGATGTCCCTCAGTTTAATTCTTGAGCCAAAACAATGTAATGTTGTATATGTAAGACCCCCACGGAATTTTTTTGAAGGCTTCTTCGTCCTCAACTAATGCAAACAACCATGCAGGTATGGCTTTCCGTCTATCATATGTGTCAAAGAAATGGCTAACCATAATGAAATACAACATCTTTAATACATCTTCACCTTCCTCACTTGTGAGCTTTTTCATAGTGGCATATAACAGGTCAGTCGTCGGCCTTTTCTCTTTGAAATATCTTTTCAATATTGAACCCTTTTCGATATCTTTTTTGTTAAGGAAACCTTGAGGTAGTGGGCCCATTTTCAACCCACTACAAAGAAAAAATTCTTCTACCCCAAAGCAAGCCTTCAACCTCCCTAAACCCAGCCACATTCCATCATCTCTTTGCCCGGGAACAATAATCTTCCTTGTTAAAAAGTTGTGAATAAGCATGCCATGAATCTTCAAGGGTGTTGGCAATCCAAGTAATGGGCAAAATGGTCTTCCCTAAATCTTAACAGTATGCCACAACTTGTTATGACCTCCGTAATATCTCTAATTATATATCGCTTGCTCCGAGAGTTTAATCTCATGTTAACCCAATCTTTGTGGTCCAGGAACCACCATAATCTATCGTTTGGATTTGTAGGCATCTGCTTAAACACGAAACAAAAATAATACTTAGGGTCATTGCAAAGCAGGAAAACAAACAAACTTAAACAGAGATTAAATTGAGCAAAATAGAACAAAATGCAGTATAAGAAGCCAGGGAAAATCAGGTAAGGCCTGGGAATTTGGTCTGAAGCCCGAAAAATTCAAGTGAGGTCGGGCTTCTGATGTGAAGCCTGAGATTTTCAGAGGTGGCCTGGGCATCTGATGTGAAGCCCGGGAAATGTAGGTGTGAAGCTTGAAATTAACATTCACCAGATGTTGGGGCTTCACACCAAATGCCCGAGCCACTTGGAATTCCCGGGCCTTACCTACATTTCAAATCCCAAACAAACATTCACCATTCATTCATTTCACCATTCATTTTCATTCATTCATCTCTACATTTGAGAGAGAAAAAATAGGCAGCCCAACAATGCAGAAACAAACATCAACCAAGATGAAACAAACTTACAACAACAAAGATAAAAGAGTTCAAAGCAACACATAACATACCCAGGAAGCAACTGTGAAGAACCCTAGGAATAACAATGACAAATGAATTATCTAACAACTTTGTTGCGAATCATACAATTTTTATATGTTTTGTGTGGCCATAAAGGTTGTTATTTACATACAAATTTAGCATTCAAAAACATAGGCAAGACCATTTTCTTATAGCTCAAACGGATGCATACATATAGTTAAAAAAAAATAAAAAAAATAAAAAAAAAGGGAAGAGGACACCAAAATGGAACATAATAACAACAAAAGCAGGGGTTAGCATAACAAGTAATACAGGCACTTATCAGAATACTGGTTAAACAAGTAACTGTAGATATAATAACTTGATAGATTTGAATCAATGCCGACACATTAAAACCGCCCACACTCATTTACTAGGATCCATGAAATAGATTCAACATTATATTTAACAAAACCAAACACACAACTGGGTACTTGTCAAACCCTTTTTTTTTTTTTTTCAAATTCTACCTATTAAACACACATTTAAACCATAAATCAAACAAATTTCATTCAAAGCAGTCAATAAAATTCAAATCAAAACAAATTCAAAATAAATCAACTATGAAATTTCAAACTTTCAAACTAGAAAAAGAACCTAGAAACATAGCCCCACAGACATCACATGCAAAAAAAAAAAAAAAATCAAAATCAAAAATCAAAACAAAAACAATATCTAACATGTAATTAGTGATTTTATTGAAACAAGAAACCAAAATGCCTACCTCTACTTGCTCAAAGTCGTTGCGACTATCGTCCTAGGGTTCCAGTGATATGTTCTTCCACCTCTCTTCTTCTCACTTGTTATCTTCGTTCTTCACCGCCTTTGCTTATCAACAACAACCATTTTCTTCTCTCTCTCACCTCATCTGTTCTTTGTTCTTCTACACAGTCTTGGTCTTCTTCTTCATTCTTCATTCTTCGTTCTTCTCAATGACACAGTCTTAGTCTTCTTCTTCGCTCCATTGAGTCATTTTTCTTGGTCGTATTTGATGTTTCAATTTTTGGGATTTCAAAATTTTGGTCTTCTTCTTCTCTCAGTTGCCTTTCTTCTCTTTGTCGAGTCGCCTTTCTTCGGGGGTTCTCAATGACACAGTTTCTATAAAAACTCGGCTTTGGGTTCTTGTTCTCTTTGTCGTATTTGAGATGTTTGAAATTTTGGGATTTTAGAGAGTAAAAAAGGAGGGCAATTTGGTAATCTGATAGGATTGAGGGAATAAAAGAGGGCAATTTGGTAATTTTGAATTAAATGAGTTACAAGGTAATTTGGTAAAACTAACTCTAAACAGAACAAAAATGCAATTCTTTTAAGAATTGGACATTTTTGCTCTTCTAAACATAGAGATGGTCATAAAAAAAGGACGGAGCCATGATTATACTATAGAGGGGGCGACATGAAAAAATAATTAATTATTAAAAACGTTGTTTATATTTTAAAACATTATTATTTTTCATAATAATGTTGTAAAGCCCCTCTCACACACACCATGAGGTTGTGGGTTCGAATCTCTCCTCCTCTCCCATAAAACCCCGAATTATTATAATATTTTTTAAAAAAATTATTTAAAATGATTAAAAAAATTTATTGAGATAAATTATCTTAATTTATGTATTTATGAAAAATATTTAAGATGATCCTTGAATAGTGATGAAAACATAATAAAAATAAGAACAATAATAGATATTCCAACTTATATCTCAACTTGTAACTTAGACAATTTAATCCATATAAATGTGACGAGTGAAATAAATCGTTATTAATATATATCGATTTGTTAATCAACACACAACTAGATGAAATACAAGTTGAGATATAAAGTTGGCAGTATGTCTAGTATTACTCTTAAAATAATATAGACTAAAATTTATGGTCATTGATTCAAGATTCAATAATAGTATTTAATAGTTAGAAATTTTTTTTTTGAAATTTAAACAATACTTCAAAAAAAAATTAAATTTAAATTGTACTCCTAATATTTTTCTAAAATCCAAATACTATTTTAATTATTAAAATTTATAAAAGTTTTATTGATACAATTTCTTAATAATTAAACATAAATATATATGACTATGTTTACTTGACACGTTTTAATTATATAAATCAACATTTTTTTTTTAAATTGTAAAAACTAAATAAATAAATAATCTATCAAAAAATATGATATGGTATTACCGTATTAGAGTGAGATAAGTAAGATTTGGAGAGAGAGAGAGAGAGAGAGAGAGAGAGAATATTTTAAGAATATAATAAGATTAGAGGTCGTTTGTTTTTTCACTTAAAACTTAATGAGTCTGAATTATAATTATTAAGTTGTTTTGTTTTTTTTTTTTTAAGTGGTCAAACAACTTAAAAATACCAAAAAACAACTTAAAATAAAAGGTAAAAAATCATGAATTTTCACTTAATTGCAAATCACTGAATTGCATTAAATGCAATCCAAAATCTTTTCTTCCGATACTTCCTTTATATATAACATATTTCCAATTTCATCATAATTATATATGGTATAGAAATCTTTATTTTAATATATACCTTATTTTAAATAGCTTTAAAAATAAAAAAGAACCCTAATCAATTCTCATATTGGTGTTTAATATCAATACTTTATTATGATATTATGGTGATATATATGTATATATATATATATATATATATATATTAGAGTGTTTTGTGTAAGTTTTCCCGTTGCCTCTTTTATTTTTATTTTTTTTTTAAAAAAACACCCCTTTTTTTTTCTTAGTAAAAATAAAGTTTGTTTGTAATGAAAGAGGAAGATCATGATCATATGTGTTCATATATAATTATTATTATTGTATTTTTTTTATTCCATATTATATGTATAATTGTTTAACATGGGTATAAATGTAAAATTACTTATTTTCAGACAATTTTACTTTTAAAAAACAAACGTGTGACAATACATTCAGATGTGAGGAAAAAAAAAAAGCAAACTTGTCATTTAAGTTTAGATTTCAGTCCATATTCAGTCTTCAAAAAATTCAAGACTATTTAGTCATCAGAAAAATTCAGGACTATTCAGTCTTTAGACAAAAAAACAAACGACCTCTTAGTTAGGAAAGAATTGAGTAAGTGTAATTTTAATAAGAAAAAATTACAACTGACATAACAAATAATAATATATTTAAAATGAAATATATTCTCTATGTGATTAAGATAAAATTAATAACAGTGTAATTTATAAAAGAATTAGAAAATCTAAATATAAAGTAAGGGTAAATATATAAAAATATGAAACTTTAGGAGACATATATATAAAACTATAAAACTTGAAAGGATATGAAACAAGGGTAAAAACGGTAAAACTCTAATGGATTTGTGGAAACTTTATAAAATTGTACAACTTCAAGGGGGCAGTGGCCCCCTCCCGGCTCTCGTCCTAACGAAAAATGAAGGGCGAATGCATGTTTTTGTCTACGTGGAGAAAGACCAAACAGAAGAGATCTCAACTGCCTCTAACCACTCGATAGTCTCTCTCTCTCTCGAAGTCCATTGTTGATCTCTCTGATACATCCGAGCTATGGCAAGCACAAGCACCTCTTCAACAGTCTCGCCATTATCGAGACTGAATTTCCCACTTATGTCTTTCAAAAGAAGAACAAACAGCCAGAACCATATGACAATACCATCAACTTCAATCCATTTTCATTTGCATAATAAACTTGCCATTTCTCACTCATGTTCGAGTATTTCTCGGTTCAGACCAGATGGGTTTTCTGTGTATTCTCTCCCAGTTGATCATGATCAATTTGAAGACCCAACCAACAGCCTCTCATCAGACCACAGCACCCAAGAACAACTCCAAGTGCAAAGCAGGTAACTTTAAAAAAAAAAAAAAAAAAAAAATTCTTTTTCTGATTTCTTGCTGCGTATATATATTGTTTTTTGTTGTTATTATTATCTTTTTGTTAAATTGAACTTGGATTCTGTATGTATACTTTGTATAGATACTTGCATTCATGTGGGAAATTTGGATTTTGGAATTATTTGCTAGTAAAATAATTTGTATACAATTCTAGAAATTAGTTCAAATTCTCTGTGTTGTGGGAAAGTGTATGCAAATAATTTCCAGTAACAGTAATTGTGTTTGAAAATTGTTTCCAAATTACGAATCGAAGGCTTCTGAGGTTTATTTTAGCTGAATAATGTTATGCATTGGAATGTATGTCGTATGTCTCTAATGTAAAAGTTGATGGATCCTCAATTCCTCATGGTTTCCATGGGATGATCAGAATAGAAATTACATTTAGTTTTTAAGTGGATTCATTTTGAGACCGTTTAAGAATAGAAATCTTACTTATTAATTAAAAGCCTTTTTTAATGGGGTTACATTTACTGTACTATACACGTCTACATTTGGATATGGAACTATAAGAACAAGAAAAACAAATGGCTTTTCGGCTTTTGGCTTACGTTAACAAAAAACTATAAGATTCCAAGTAAAGAGCTACGGTGCTTTTACATGTTAATCTAACCGTATTGTGTATACATTTACAGCACAAGCATTGTTTAATGTTAACTGTTACCCAGTATTTGGGTGTTGATTTTATTGAAGTTGTAGCTTGATGATTTTGATGAATTGGCCTTCTCTTGTAGCATGTGGAACTGGGAAGGTTATTCTATCCGCTATCAGTATTCTGGAAGCAGTGGCCCTGCTCTCGTTCTAGTTCATGGTTTTGGAGCAAACAGGTCTAGATCGTTGACATTTTGCTTCTCATTAACAGACAACTAAATTGCTCTAGGTATTAATTGTATATTGCTCTATATCGTCATGATTGGCTTGTACCGTGTTTGTTTTGGTTGTTAAATGTCGCATTGATATGGAAGTAGCTAGGACGAGATTTGTTGATTGCCATAGTGACATGATTAAAACAGTACTAGCTACTCCTAATCGTTTATAACTCTGCGATTCAACTTTGGTATAAAAATAATCATTCTGCAGGTAAATGATATTAATTAATATAGTTTGAAGCCGCACAGAAGATTTAAACCATGGATTGTCATTGCCTGATTGTAAACCTGCTTGTGTGTCATTGCATAAGTCATTGGCTTCTATGCCAGAGTTATGCGTAATTGAGAATGATTTCTGTGGTTCAGCTGATATTCATATTTGCTTATTTCGCAAATTTGTTACTCCCCAGTAAAACGAACTTGCTGTTTTATAAACCTTAGAATGAGATACTAAATTTGCTGTAGATCACTTGAAAGTTTTTGTTATCTTTGTCTATCTTCGTGTCTATACTAATCTGTCTACATCCGTAATCATGATTCCTTTACTCTTATTTACAGTGATCATTGGAGGAAAAATATTCCAGTTCTTGCAACATCTCATAGGGTGTACTCGATTGATTTAATTGGCTATGGATACTCGGACAAACCCAATCCTCGAGACTTCGGTGACAAGCCATTTTATACATTTGAGACATGGGGCGCCCAACTAAATCAGTTTTGTAAGGATGTGGTCAAAGATCAAGCATTCTTTATATGCAATTCAATCGGAGGTGATGACCTTCTCAACGTTCTAATTTATATGAGATCAATCCTATCTTACAAGTTCTGTTTCTCAATTGTCAATGTGTGGAAACATCGACATAAGAATACGATGCATTGTTGAGTATTGCATTTTAATTATGTGGAAACTATTCCATTGAATGTTTGCTAATTTTTTGAATCATACACGGAATTAAGACTAGTGTTTTCAATTAAACATTTTATCTGGTCTTCATGCAGGACTAGTTGGTCTTCAGGCAGCAGTGACGGAGCCACAGATCTGTAAGGGCATGATCTTATTGAATATATCATTGCGTATGCTTCATATTAAAAAGCAACCTTTGCTTGGACGACCTTTGATCAAATCATTCCAAAATCTGCTGAGGTAGAAACGAGACAATTTTTTTCTTCGGATGTTGAAGTTTTAAACTTATCATCTTAAGTTCTAATTTAGTCGTGTTGCTGTGGTAGGAACACAGGTTTGGGAAAAATTTTCTTCAAAACAGTTGCCACATCGGAGTCTGTGAGAAGTATTCTTTGCCAGGTATTGAACAATACCAGTCCCTCAGCATTCTCTTGCGAAGAAAAGAGAACGACTGTGGCCTTGCGCCATTGTCTGTATTGACCACTTCTGTTATGTTGTGTTGCATTTCAGTGTTATAACGACACCTCTCAAGTGACAGAGGAACTAGTTCAAAAGATTCTACGGCCAGGTCTCGAGCCCGGTGCTGTAGATGTGTTTCTCGAGTTCATTTGTTACTCGGAAGGTCCTCTGCCTGAGGAGCTTCTGCCACAAGTGAAGGTCAGTTTCTTCAATCGAATCCAAATTTATGCTAATCACAATTTGTGTTGGTCAAATGTTGCAGATGATGATATAGATTTGTTCTTCTTCTTTCTCAGTGTCCTGTTTTGATAGCATGGGGAGACAAGGACCCATGGGAGCCTATTGAGCTTGGAAGAGCCTACGAGAATTTTGATTGTGTGGAAGACTTTGTTGTCCTCCCTAACATCGGCCACTGCCCTCAGGTATTACCTCTCCCTCTTTATGCACGTTTGCATGAAACTCACATAGTGATCGGTAATATATTTTGACAACATTTATTCATCGATGTGCACATATGTAGGATGAAGCACCCCATCTTGTCAACCCTCTTGTCCAATCATTCGTGGCACGCCATGCTACCCCACCAGCTAGTGAATCCAAGGCTAGTTGATCTTAAAGATAGTCAGTCAATTTGTTGCTGATTCTTTGTCCGTTGATTCCGTTTACACGGGTTTTTTTCCCTCTTGGAAGCTCATTTTGATAAGAAACATTTGTTTACTTTATGGTTGATTAATGATGTGGAATTTCATTCAAGCTAAATGTTGGCTTGCAATTGCTTTAAAATGTTGTTGATATTGTTCTCTGATAGTTAAATGTTACAATACTTTCATTGGTTACAAGTTACAAAGATGATTCAGTTTTATGTGAATGTACAATTACTTGCTATGCTGAATAAACTTTAATGGATGAAAACAAATGTTTATTATTTCTAATCTCCCTTGTACGTTGGTACAAATTCATGCATAATATCTTGGCTTCACGTTGAGTCTCACTATACATATAACCGATACACGGTCATGTATGTAGTGTTTAATTTCAGTAGGTTCCAATTGACTTCTAACTTGATTTGTGTTAGATTTAAAAAAAATATATAATCAGGTTGGGATTAAAATTCTTGAAAAACATTTATTAGAATTTATGAATATAAGAGGGGTCTTCCCTCATATATATGGTTGCTGATTTGTTGAACCAATCTTCATTGAATGAAAAATAGAACCCTGTAAATGTTAGAACATGCAAACTCCATATAAAATATTATTCGGAGAGGCGTGCAAATCACTCTTTGTACCACGTTGCACATTTAACTGCGTAAACAGTACAGGGATAGCTTTGATATTAACACAAAAACTCCCATAATCAAACTCTCCAAAACCCCACTATAGGTTTGACATGGGGTCAGCAGGGGGGTTCGCTTTTCGATCTCAAGAAATCCTCCCATAAACTAATTTAATTCACAAGGAAAGCCCCAAAATTGATGCCAAAGAAAACCCACATGCATATACTATAATCACATTAACACATGATGATATTTCTGACATAGATGATCAACCACTCAGTTCCAAAAATATCACTTCATTGAAACCACAAAAAGCAATTTAAATCACAGTCACAATTTTTGACAATTTGACAGCAAAAGATAACATTGCTACAAAAAACAAAGCAAAGTAAAGATAAAGGTGTGGAAAGACCCTTGTATAACTGATCCAATTTCCACATGAATGCACTCTCAAACAGTACATCTTTTTTTCCATTTTAAGGGAAAAGGCAGATCAATAATCTTCACCTTCCTCTTCATCGTCAACACCTTCCGCCCCAACTTCCTCATAATCTTTCTCCAGAGCAGCCAGATCTTCACGTGCTTCTGAGAATTCCCCTTCCTCCATGCCTTCACCGACATACCAGTGAACGAATGCCCTCTTGGCATACATGAGATCAAATTTGTGATCAATGCGTGAGAACACTTCAGCCACCGCTGTGTTGTTGCTGATCATGCAAACTGCTCTCTGCACCTTGGCAAGGTCACCTCCTGGTACAACAGTTGGAGCTTGATAATTGATACCACATTTGAAGCCAGTTGGGCACCTGCAAATTCCAAACACAACACCTCTCAGATAAATTTTTTTTTTTTTTTTTTAAAAAAAAGGGCAATCTTAAAGAGCTGACAATGTTGAACACAAAACGACTAACAAATATTTACAAGGTTGCATTAATATTCTACACGCTATGTAACTAAGAGACCAAATCCAGTTCTGAATCATTTGACAATTTCAAACCCTTTCTAAGAAATCTCAAATTGATAAGCCATTTCTAAGAAAAATTATTAGATTCTACAATGAAAAAAATAAAAAATAAAAAATGGTTGTACCAGTAATGTAGAAGTTATCTTACCAGTCAACAAATTGTACAGTTCTTTTGGTTTTGATGGAGGCAACGGCAGCATTAACGTCCTTGGGGACAACATCTCCCCGGTACATCAAGCAACACGCCATGTACTTCCCATGCCTCGGATCGCACTTGGCCATCATGCTCGAGGGCTCAAACACTGCATTTGTGATCTCAGGAATTGATAACTGCTCATGGTATGCTTTTTCAGCTGAGATGACAGGGGCATATGAAGAGAGCATGAAATGGATACGGGGATATGGTACAAGATTGGTCTGGAACTCTGTGATATCAACATTGATCGCTCCATCGAACCTCAATGAAGTAGTCAAGGATGATATGATTTGAGATATCAATCTATTCAAATTAGTATAAGTTGGCCTCTCAATATCTAGGGATCTTCTACAAATGTCGTAAATAGCTTCATTGTCCAAGAGCACAGCAACATCTGTGTGCTCAAGGAGGGAATGAGTAGACAGAACACTGTTATAAGGCTCGACAACGGCTGTTGACACCTGAATCATAAGATTCAAAATCATCAAGATTCAAATATAGCTGAGTAGAAAATTTTCAACTCTATAATAATAAGCAACATTGAAATTCCATATAAGATCATACAAGTCAATTATATAAATTGTATACCTGAGGAGAAGGAAATATGGTGAAGCCAAGCTTCGACTTCTTTCCATAATCCACGGACAAGCGTTCTAACAACAAAGACCCCAGACCAGAACCAGTGCCACCACCAACAGCATTGAACACCAAAAACCCTTGCAACCCGGTACAGTTATCAGCCAACTTCCTCACTCTGTCAAGGCATAGATCCACAATTTCCTTCCCAACTGCAACAAGCCAACAACAACACAACAATCAATCAATCAATCAATCTAAACCAACAAAACACCACCAAATGCAAGCACCATTTTCCACGAAATTTACAAACATCGCCACCAATTACCCGTATAGTGCCCTCTCGCGAAGTTGTTAGCCGCATCTTCCTTGCCTGAGATAAGCTGCTCCGGGTGGAAAAGCTGGCGGTAAGTTCCGGTCCTAACTTCATCAATAACAGTTGGCTCAAGATCAACGAACACAGCTCTTGGAACATGCTTGCCAGCACCGGTTTCACTGAAGAATGTATTGAATGCATCATGGCATGAACCCACAGATGGATCACTGCAACCCACATCAAAAACAATTTCTCAATATCAACCAGCAAAAACTTCTAGTTTCACCTCAAACCCTAAAATCAACCAAACCTATTGAATTCAACATCTAGAACATAAAAATCACAAAAAATACAATTCTGGGTCGTTTTCAACCGACCCATTATTAAAATTTACAAAAAAATAAAATAAAATAAAATAAAATTTCCACAGAAAAGTCGAGTCTGCACTCTGCATAGATCGAAAGCAAGTTAAAAAGAAAAACAGAGACATGAAAAATGAGTGACCTGGGCATCATTCCATCGGGCTGGATTCCATGTTCGAGGCAGTAAAGCTCCCAACAAGAATTTCCAACTTGAATCCCGGCTTGTCCGATGTGTATACTTATGATTTCTCTCATTTCTTCCTCTTAGTTTCTTCTTGATTCAAAAAACCCTGATGATCCCCTGTATTTTTATCTTGATTTTCCAAACTCTCTCTCTCTCTTCGACAACCAGCTAGGTTACAAGAAGAAAAAGAAGCTGTGGCTGTATTTCTGTTTATTTATTCTAGTTTTGTATTTTATGAGTGCGATTTGATGAGTTTTTGGAATCCGGATATTAACACGTGCCGCCAGCCTTTTTCCGGACCCATTCCACTGGCCGGCAAGTTTTTAAATGACTATACTGCCCTTCTCTTTTTTAGACCATCTCCTAGGTCTCCAGGGGAGAAAATGAGAAATAAAGTGGAATAATTAGGGGTATAATGGGAAAATAGAAAATAGGGCCAGCGGTGGTCACGTGCTTAGAACAAAGAGACCGTTTCATGGCAAATGGCAAATTGGAAATGCTTCGTTGTTTTGTTTTTACTTCAATTATTTATTTATCTGTGTATAACTGTATAAGTGTATTTGGTATTTTAATTTCAAAATTTCTATAAAACTAGGTTTGGCCGCCATCTATATTTAATTATTTATATTGCATATGTTTTTTTTTTTTTTTTTTTTTCATATTTATAATTTTAAGAATATTATATAGTTTTTATAATTAAAATTTTAAATAAGATAGTTTTTATTTTTTTTTTATTTTTTTTTATTTTTTTATAATTTTAAGAATATTATATAGTTTTTATAATTAAAATTTTAAATAAGATAGTTTTTTTTTTTTTTTTTTTTTTTTTTTTTAAGATAGTTTTCATATTTCATATTTATAATTTTAAGAATATTATATAGTTTTTATAATTAAAATTTTAAATAAGATAGTTTTTATTTTATTTTATTTTATTTTATTTTATTTTTTAAGATAGTTTTCATACAAAATTTATAAAAATCGATATTATTTCATCAAAGGTCCTCGTCTAAATTAAAATAAGGGATCTCATAAGAGAGACTCATTATACATATATATATATATATATATATATATCATATGTGATAATCCTTGAGACCGTATAAAAAATTTCAGATATAATCCTGATTGAAATATATATATATATATATATATATATATATATGGGATCCTGTATAAAAAATGATCACTGATTATCGGATAAAATAAACCGTGTAAAATTAATTAGTGATCTCGTATAAAAAATTCATACGGAATCTCGAAAATAAAAGTCACTCTTTAACAATTATGATGAAAAATGACAGATTATTATTCAATCATATAAATGTAACTTAAAGCTAAAGAACCATGAGTTGCAATTTGCAAACCCATCATGGTTCAAATTCTTTTCCAGATCTAGCTATTTTCAACTTAAGAGTCAAGATATCACAATTGAATAAAATATATATTAACACAAGACCTCTTGCCTTAGTGGTTGGACCCTCCCTTTGGAAGTTTCACAACTAAGGTTCAATACCTTGTTGTGTATATATATATATATATATTATAGTCCCACCCTTGGCCTTTAACTCTCAAGTTGTGGGAGTTGTATTTTCATTTGTTCCCTCTCTCCAAAAGTAGAGTAGTATACATATTACAAAATTAGATGAAATGATATTCTCCTTACACTTGCGCCATTAAAAACAAACTAAAAGTGAAAATGGGTCTCTAATAATGGGTTCTTGTAGGCTTGAGAACAATTTTTTTAGATTTTCATACAATATATATATATATATATATATATATAAAGGTGTTGAACCTCGTGGTGGAACTTCCAAGGGAGGGTCCAACCACCAAGGCAAAAGGCCTTATGTTAACATATATTTTATTCAATTGTGATATCTTGACTCTTAAGTTGAAAATAGCTAGATCTGGAAAAGATTAAAAATTAAGTTAATAATGTTTTTTAAACAATTACATATAATTTGAGGTTCGATAAGAGGATATGACATATAGGTGTGAAGGGCATACAACTTCATCTCCTCGAGTTAATAATGTTTTAGAATGAGAAAAGCAATCAATAAATGTACATATAAACAAAAAAAAAATCATGTACACATATTTGTCTTTGTTGGGGGTTGGACCAGCCAGGTTGGTTACAACATTTATTAATGACCTTAACAACTTGCCGTTCAATCACAGCTATAATTCTACGTGGTACATTCATGCACTCTTGTTGATGTTCAAATCTGAGTATAAAAAATGTATAATTCTTCTTGTGTGAGACTCTCATACCCAATTTATAAGAGAATACATATGAAAGATTTATAAACCTAAGACATTTTCAAGGTGAATTAGTGTCTTTTATTGTCAAATGTTGTTATACAATTTTATGTATATAAGAATTTTCATATTTAGTAGAATAATACAACAATATCAAGATAAGGCTACAATACGATCATGCAGTCCTTTATAGAGCTCAATACAATTTGCATCATTTGAGATTTCAAGATTTTAAATATATTGCTGATTATAATACTGCCTTATTTAATATAACTTATGATTCGAATGATGTGGTGAAACATTAACCGATGCATATTTATAAGAAAAAACTCTTTCTACAGTACCTTTCATGCCTAAAATGTGCTCCTACCACACCAATAACGAAAGCGTATCGATTTACAAAGTATTATGAACTAATTGCATGTATTTTAGTTCCAGAACAAACAAAATAATGAGTTGTTATTTGAAAAATCATGAGCTATGCCCAAACGTGGATCAAGTCAAGGTCTCAAGGACATGGACGGAAGCGTGGGCTAGGTGCGGTTCTCATGGCCACAGTGATAAAAAAAATACTCAAGTCAGCGAAATCAAAAGAATATGCCCCAAAATCGAAATGTTTAGCTTTGTAAACATTCCACTTCTGAGACCTCATGAGTATTTTTTATCACCATGGCCATAAGAAACCTTGGCCTTGACTTTAACCCTTGGCCTCAATCAAGCTCCTTCACCGGTGGAGGAACGCAGTCATGGCTGTCATTCATTCATCCATAATGTGAAACAAAAGCAAATCATCTCATGCATATTATTACTGATAATGAGAAATTCATGCATGATGCATCACACATGCAAAACAATAAAAGCTTCAAGTCAATATGGATGTTGCCATCTAAAGATATAGATGAAAAATCATAGATATAGCACATAAGCATTACGTGGTTCACCACAACTCAAAACTCTCTCAATATGGATGTTGTCATCTAAAGATATAAGGCCCGGAACATAAATATTGATGCAATTTGTAATTTACCAAGTTATATAGCTCTCTGCCTCTAATATATTTTTTAATCTTAGTTTCCCATATATCAAGTACCAAATTTCTTCTTACATTGTAAGAGCAGTTACAACAAGTAAACATCAAAAAGGTAGTTCTATAAAAACAATCACCCGAAGAAGGGGATGTCAGGGGTCAAAGAAATTCTTCTAGGTTCGATTATACATCCACTTGCAGTGAATGCCTGTTATGTAGAAACAATGGACATAGGGATAACAAGTACGTTACGTGTTAGTTGTAACAGTATTGAATATCTGTTACTATGGTTCTTCCACCATAACAGCATATTAAAATCCTAGACATCCTTCCTTCCATCAGTTGTTTCTAACAAAGAGAACTTAGTTTGAAGGAAGTTTTTGAGTTCGGCATTTTCAGTTTGAGCAAAACTTGCAACTAGAGGTTGAGATGAAGAACTTGTTGAGCTCCCACTGGAAGTCCCGCATACCCCCCTACTCCAACTTCTCTTCGACAGGCATGTGTCATGTTCTTGTGATGGTTGTGTGTTTACGCCGCCAAACCTGCACTCATAAATAGCATAAACTTCGAACAACTTGGTTCGCAAATCAGTAGATTGTTGCGTAAAATCTAAGTTCAAGTTAGTATGAATATAATGAAGAAAAGTTTCTAACCAGATAATTTAATCCTAGGATCTAGCGTAACACCAAAGGCATAGAGAAATGGAATTTCAGACCAGTGTTTTTAAAAAAAAATTCTCATTGGCCACAACTGTAGTGCGTAAGATTTCATCATCTCTATAAGAGTTAAACATATCAGACATTTCAAAAATTTAATGCATTGCAAGAGAAAATGTGGGGTAATAGACCTTAGAAAGAAGTATAGTGGAATCGTAAAAAACCTTTAAATTTTTGATAAAAATATTTAACATTTACCAATCGTCTACAGTTAGTATTAAACTGTTCATTTTCATATTATATGGCCAGATAATTTAATCCTAGGATCTATGATTTCATCTTTTATATATTTTTTGAAAAACTGCCAAATTTTATCTATAATCTACTAACTAGATGGAGATATGACCCCCACCCCTCCCCTATTCCCCTACCGCTTCCCCCACGCCCACCCAAAACACCATTTGGGGGAAATGGGGGATGGGGTGTCTGGGGGGAGGTTCCTCCCCTATCCCCATCCACATTTCTCCCAATTTCTGAATTCCTAATTAATATTTTATGCAATTAATTTGGTCAATAGGTCAATAAGTCAGCAAGTCAAACGGTCATTATTTAATAGATATGGGCATTTTAGACAAGAGGAAATGGTGGAAAGTATCACATTTTCCAACTCATTTGATGACTCTATGACCGGTTTAATAACTTAAGTTTAAAAGGCATCTATTATGGTGAACTATCAAAATTGCCATTAGATAATCATTTATGTTATTCTGTTTGTCTGGTTCTCTCTCCACACTTCCAACAAAAACGATAACTGGGTTAGTCTCTCTCTCTCTCTCTCTCTCTCTCTCTCTCTCTCAATACAAATAGAAGTTCAAGATCCAAACAACTGGACGTGCTTCATTAAAACAAGGTAATATTTCTTGCAAATACTTCTTTTCATTTGTTCACATTTTCATTGTGACAATTGTGGATCTCCGAGACTTTGTCACTTTTTTCCTAGCTTTTTAAAGTAGTATCCTAGCTTTTCAAAATAATCTCCGAGCATTTTCATGTCTTCTACGAGCCTTTTTAAAAATCACTAATCGAGCCTTTTCATATCATCTCTAAGACTTTTCAAAAATCAGTAATCGAGCCTTTTGAAGTCTTCTCCAAGCTTTTTCATGTCTTATCCGAGCCTTTTTATATCATCTCCGAGATTTTTCAAAATCACTAATCGAGCCTTTTCAAGTCTTCTCCGAGCCTTTTCATGTCTTCTCCGAGACTTTTAAAAAATCACTAATCGAGTCTTTTCAAGTCTTCTCCGAGCCTTTTCATGTCTTTTCAGAAATCACTAATCGAGACTTTTCGTGTCTTCTCCGAGCCTTTTCATATCATCTTCGAGACTTTTCAAAAATTAGTAATCGAGCCTTTTCAAGTCTTCTCTGAGACTTTTCAAAGAATCACTAATCAAGCCTTTTCAGGTCTTCTCCGAGAGTATGCATTGAATTACTAATCGAGTCTTTTAAAGTCTTTTTCGAGACCAAAAATGTCTTCTTCGAGACTTTCATGTATTCTCTAAGACTTTTCTAGTGTTCTCCGAACCTTTTAAATATCCTCACCCGAGGCTTTATAAATGTAATTTGTGAAAATATTTTATACTCCTGAGTTTTTATTAATAGTTTTGATTAATTTGACAGCATCATGAATCGGGTTAGAATAGTAATATCTTACAACGATCGATGAGAGCAACTACCCGACGGAAGTCAGAGGTTTGTTGAATCCAATAACCAGGGAATGTATTTGTCAAAGAATATGACTTACGAAGAATTGGTGGCGATCGTGCATACCATTGTTAAGTATGATGTATGCAAATTCAATGTTGATCTGGCATCAATATCAATCGTTCCTGGTAGTACATGTCATACATTTATAAGAAATAACGATGATGTTCAGTTTATGCTAGAGGAAGATCGGGTGATCCCTCAAGTATGTGTAAGTCTAACTCAGAGGACAGCTGGAGATGTGATAGGGAATGATATTCCTCCTCCTGAAAATACCCAACAATTTGGATCCTTTAGCGGTAGCAACCAAGTGTATCCCCAAAGGAGTTTCGTCGAAAGTGGGGAAAATATGTGTGGTGTCCCACCGGTAGCGGTTGACCAAGTAGTTGAACCTCAATTTGGCGATGTGTTTGGTTGTCGAATTAAGCAGTACAATGAGATGAACAATTACCCGAACCATAAGGTGGATAATGAGGCAAATAATGAATAGGTAGATGATCTAGAAAATATGGATGAAGAGCCTAAACAAATTCAAACACAAGGAAGACATGTACAAGGAGTTAGTTGCATTGTACCAAATATGCATAGGACTTCCGAGGTCCGACATAATATAACTGTATCTGATTCTGATAATACGATAACGTGGGTTATTCCCAGAGCAGATTCATACTCATTTGGTATTGGTAGAAGCAGCACTTGGCATTGCAAGAACCTATAAGCATGATTTATAAAGGTTAATTTTTCCCGAGTAAAAAGGATTTGAAGAGGCTAGTTGGCATTTTTTCAATGCGGGAGAACTTTGAATGAAAGGTGAAAAGGTCTAATAAGACAACGTTACATCTAGTTTGCATCATTGACGAATGTATGTGGAAATTAAGAATGGTGAGGAGAGATGAAGGGACTTACTTCCAAGTCAGAAGTTTTGTCAACCAATACAGTTTTCCTTTGGAGGAGGTTCACTGTCGCCACCGACAAGCTAGTGCAGTCATAATCGGAGAAGTCATTGCACCTAGACTTCAACAACATGATGGTCGTCTCATGTGTCTGAAGGACATAATCGCTGATATGAAAACAATGTATGGCATCCAAGTCATGTACAGTAAGGCACATGATGCCTTGCAATATGCATTGTCATTGACCTATGATGGTCGTCTCATGTGTCTGAAGGACATAATCGCTGATATGAAAACAATGTATAGCATTCAAGTCATGTACAGTAAGGCACATGATGCTTTGCAATATGCATTGTCATTGACCTATGGAACGCATGAAGAAAGTTTCAAACTTTTACCATCTTTTGCGTACGTTCTGGAATAGTAAAATCCTATCACAATCACCGACTTACAGTGTGCAGACGATGATACATTCCTGTACTTTTTCATGTCATTAGGGTCCTCAATTAGAGGTTTCCGGAGGTGTATGCGTCCTGTGATTGCAGTTGATGGTACCCATTTGAAGGGAAAAATCGGGGGTACAATGTTTGTTGCAACTGCACAAGATGGAAACGAACAGGTGTATCCAATTGCTTTTGGGTACGGTGACTCAGAAAACAACCTTTCATGGGAGTGGTTTTTGGAATCCTTGAGGGGTGCCCTTGGTCATATAGATGATCTAGTTTTCATTTCTGATTGCCACGCAAGCATTGAAGCGGGGATTTCTAAAGTGTTCCGTTATGCAACCCATACTATATATTGCTGGCATTTTGGTGAAAATATGAAGAAGCGATTCCACAGAAAGGATGTTACCGACATAATGGATTCAGCAGCTAGGACGTACAATGAATTCAATTATAACAGGCACATGGAGGAGTTACGTAGGCTGTACAAGGGTGCATTCGATTATGCTATTGCTGCCGGTCCACACAAGTGGTCTCACGTACACTGTCCCCAAAGAAGGTACAGGCTGATGACCACAAATGTTGCAGAGTGTATAAACTCATGCTTAAAATTCGCACGGCAACTGCCAATGATGACACTGGCGGAGTTCATTAGGAATATGCTACAAAAGTGGTTTCACGATCGTCATGCAGCTGCACGGTCCATGCGTCATCAACTGACCGACGCAGCACATCTTGTGATCTTAAAACGTGTTGAGAAGTTCAATTATATGACCGTAAATCCGGTTGACTGGAACATATTCTCCGTCAAATTGAAGGGAAACCAATGGACGGTTAATTTACACTTGAAGACTTGCACATGCAACAAATTCCAAATGGACCATTTCCCATGTTCTCATGCACTCGCATCGGTAAGGTACATGAGATGTTACAGTTAACGATTTATATTACCCACAAACGTGAATCTCATTGTTTTCATTATTGTAGGGATCGAAACTTGGATTTCACATATGTGTGCGGATTACTACGAGAGGGAGAGAGACACTTATTAATGCATACTCGGAAACTATTATGCATGTTGGCCATCCTTCTTCATGGGTAGTGCCATCCGACATCGCATTTCGGATGGTTTTAAATCCAAAGTCGAAGAGACAATCAGGTCGCCCGATGGAGGGTCGACATGCCTCGTCTTCAGAGAGGACAACCACACAGTCGTGTAGAAGATGTGGACAATCAGAACATAATTGCAGGCGATGCTCCAACCCACCGATGGTTAATGGAGGTCCCAGCATAAGTTTTCCCGATGAATACTGTCGCAAATGTGGCATCTGTCATTCAATTGGACACAACAAACAAACGTGCCCTGAGAAAGACTCTACCGTGGAATGAATGGAGCCATTAAGGAAGGCGATCAAACATAACAAGGCATTACAATAGGCCCCTGAATTGCCACCAGAAAAGCTTGTGATTGCTAATGTGGGACGGCAAGATGCTAGGAAGCACCTTGAGGAACATGTCTCCAACTTGATGTCTCTAACTTGATGTCTTCCAATATCGTTCAAACGTTGGGAACCATGCTCGATACAGTTGTGTTATGAGACCGTTGGTTATTATGCTTTTTTATGTTGAACTATTATGATATATTTATTGGTTGTTCGTTTAATGCCATACTGGATCTTTTGTTATAGTGTTTACAATTCATTGTATTGTTTATGGATTTCAATATATTAAATGTGTGTTCAATTGTTAATTGCAAACAACTAAATTTTTTTTTTAAATCATTCCATTTCATTACTCAAATGTTATGTACATCAACTAAATCACTAACTGGAAGACCAATCCTTCAAATTACAAAAAACCTCTACAGCCATCTTCTCTCGGATGGTGCCCATTTCGTTTTCTGACTAGTCGAACGTATCCCTGTTCGCTGCCAGGTACTCTATTAATCTCAAAGTATGGGCACCACAGTTACCACTGCAATCCACCATATAAACAACCGTTAGAATTGAATGTTATTAAAACCAATCGATATAGAATAAGATCTTTAAACAGTCATACCCTCTATCCTGTTAGGGCACACGGTCTCTAGACATAATGTTGAGTGGAAAGGGATTATTCTGCAATGTGTACGTCATATCGCCCCTCCGTCTGCGACGGTGAAAGTCCACCGCATGCAGCATCGACGGTAAAAAATATCGTAAGCAAGCGAGCTGCGTTTTCCTATGGCGAAATGGTACCTCATGTCTGAACAGGTCCATCAGGTAAATACTCCTTGTTGTGAGATCGATGCTAGCTAGTGCCCAATGCGTACGTTCAAGGTTGCAAGGAATTAAAACTTGTATGGGTTTCAACAAAGTGTTATCAGTGTGAAATTTATTTAAAATTCAAATTCAAACAATGTAAATTAAATACTAACCACGTCAACTTCATTTCGTGGTTTGGTTCCTGCCGGGATCAATCCACGTACCACCTTCAGGTCATCAGCGGACCACTGATGCTTGAACAAAGACCAACTGCGGCGGGGTTTGTCGGCCACACTTCCCATCAATCTCTCCCAGTCATTCAATAACCATGACTGTACAAAGAAAATTTATAAAACGTTAGCTAAAAGATGTACGAAACACATAAATAGATATTCAAAAATCGTACAACTTAAACACTTACATAGAACTGTGAATCCAGTATGTTGATCCTCGGACCGTAGACAGTGGAGTAATATCTCTAACGCTTCCACAGAATATGCAAGTACTTGTCCATATGCTGACAATTTCAACATTTTGTATTGTTAGCATTATACTATTTCAGAAACATCTTATACATAATGTTCAGGTAAAGACCATACCGTATCCTCCAACTCCATGATATTGGTTTGAAACTGATAGAACCAAGGGACACCAATTGGCTTGAGTAGATCCACATCACGCCTGCATAATTGTTGAAGAAGTTAGATAAGAAAGTAGTTTTACTTAGGAATTTCAAAATACAAAAAAAAATTTGTAATATCTGCGATTATACTTACAATTCCCCAATCAAGTTCCTCTTATAGGCTTGGTACGCCGTAAGGTGGTCAAGATCTATCAATACGTGGGGCGCCTATACATGTGATGGTTATGGCATAATCCTTGGCCTCTTCGGCCGAGAAGGGTCAATGTATGGGGTCCGCTGCTGCCAACCTGGCCTACGAACCCGATCCTGACGTTGAAAGGGTGGGGGAATCCGGTCTAGCTCAGTGCGATCCACTAGATGGGTGAGCTTTAAGGAGGAACTCTTTCCCCGTGTATTGCCTCTAGAGGTGCGATGTGTAGAGGGACTATGTCCCCGTGTATCGCCTGCAGGGGTGCGCTGTAAGTAGGAACTATGTCGCCGTCGATCGCATACAGGTGTAAGCTCTTTGGGTGCGTTGAGACTAGGGATCTCTATCCCTATTGAATGAATGAAGGGGTGCTCTGCACTAGGATTGATCGGAGGGGTGTGCTGTAAGGAGGTGCTCTGTACCAGGTCCTGAGAATGAACATGCTGGTCTGGTAAAACCTACTGAGGTTCCTACTTTATCTCCATAGATACTGTATCTGTACCACTAGTACCACGAGTAACCTCCTCTCGTGGTGTCACACCAGGCCCCTACTGATCACCCTGATGACTACCTGTCCTCCCTTTGGGACTGAAGTCTCGGTGTCCGTCTTCGTCATCGAAGGGTGGGTCATCGAACCGTGTACCTCGAGTACGGGCATGCGACGTCGAACCCTAAAGCCCCCGAATCAAATCTAGCAACTCCTGATGCTGTTGATCTCGCTTCTCATTACTATTTCGCACCTCCTCCTGTAACTCGCGTAACGCATCCATCAGTTCAGTATACCGACGGTCCTAAAAGGATTTCGAAATTGTCAGTACTAAAACCGTTCACTCGATTGAAATTAAATAATACGGTAAAAAGAATTATACGTACCTCTGCTTGCCCTCCAACGCCTCCTCGTGAGTCATCTCCAGTTCGAGAGTCATCTCTAGTTCGAGGCTCTCTAGGCAACGTGAATCGAACCCGCCTAGTCCTCGCGAGATGAATATGACGACCGTCCCAGTCAGAACCCTCCGTATCACTGGGTTCGAAAGACGGACCCTCAGTGTCACTGGTTCCGGCAGTTGTATATAGTTTAGGGTCAAAGACGGGAACAGGTATATCACCGACATCAGCATCATACGAACTTCCTCCTGGAAAATGCTCTCGAAGTACCGTTCAGCCCTCTCAGTTGCCGTCAACACCAATTTCACCCTCTTAAACATCTAAAATTGCAGTTAGACCAATGTAATTGTATACATACTAATAGTTATGAACATAAAATATATATATAGATATTTACACTTTCGAGGAAAATGCTATTCAACTTCTCCCCCCTCGGTCGCGTACTCAACTCTCATTTCAGAATTCGGGGGGAGAGCTCGATTTCTCTCCGATTCCTACATCCGCTGTTGCCAAGCTTGGGGATAACCTCGAAAGCAATATCTACGAAACAGCTAAGAACAATAATAATCCAATACAATACATCAATCATATGGAAAAAATAACAAATTCAAAATTCTCACCAACAGGGCGTGCGTTAGACCATATATGTTGTATGTCTCCGTGGTGTGTACATCAACGCCCTTTCGTCACTGGAGTTGTTCAAACCGCCTACGTCGACCATCCAACACATGCTTGAAACCGTATATAGACTGCCTATACACTTGTGCACCCCACGGGAACGCATCAAAAACGTCCAAGGCCTCGACTAGGCGAAACTGCCATACTGGAACTTTCTCTCTCTTGTCCAACCCCATCAGTATCCAACTAAGCATATACAATAAGCACAGCTTAACCGCATCGTACTGCTCAGAAAAGATACTAATCCGTAGAGCGACTTTCAGCTCTGCATACTCGACCTTATCTTGACCCTCAAAGTACCACTGGTGTATGCCATTCTCTACTATATCATAGGTCGACGTGTTAGAAAGTTCTCCGAACTTCAATCCGGTGATCATAGAAAACCTAACCTTCGATAATCAGACCGAATGCCTTCCTAACAGAAATCTCATCTCATCTCATCTTTAGGCCCATCGTGATGCAACTCGCAAATAAGCAACTAATGTACAATGCCAGCTGAAAACTTCATCCCAAGATCCATCCAAAGGAGGTGTCCAAAACACGACTCAGTATACCGACGTCTTTCTTCGACCGCAAGATGTTCAGGTACCTTGTTAAGTACATTGTCGATATCTGTAAGGTCATCAAAATGGTCATGTCGAGTTATTTTCCCCGAGTACCTTTCTTCCTCTGGAGTTTTAAGCGAATCTTTTAGTTGATTCTTCATCTGCATATTGACATAAAAAAAATATATCTAGTTAAATAAAATAAATAATATAAAAATAAAAAGTCTCGGACACTATATGAAAAGGCTCGGACACTATATGAAAATGCTCGAAAACTATATGAAAAGGTTCGGAGACTATAATTCACAAACACAGGTAAAAAAAATTAAAAAGCTCGAATTACTATTCAAAAGGCTCCGAGCCTTTTAAAACCTTATCCGAGCCTTTTTCAAGCTTTTTCACATGTAATCCGAGCCTCTTCCTAGCAATTTGAATAGGTTTCTGCAATTTGAATCTCCGAGCCTTTTAAAACCTTTATCGTGTTCAACAGAATTTTTTCATAAATTTAAACCCTAACCTAATCAAACAAACCTAAATAAAAACAAATCAAATCAAACATAATATACATGTCTAACCAACATCCAACATCAAACGCACAGAAAAGTTTCAACAACAAAAACGCGTGAGAAAATCATATCACCTTCTCGTCGACTTCAATACTGTATCGCCACTGCCGGTAGGTTTCCCGTGAGATTTAGTACCGGATTTCTTGCACCCAAGGTCTCTCTTTCCACTATTCTCTCTCTCTCAACTTTTTTCTCTTCAGACGGAAAATGACAAAAATGAGAGTATTTTTGTCTGGTCACATAAATAGGTGCCTTTTAAACTTACATTAGTAAACCGGTGACATTATCACAAAAACCCCTCTAAATAGTGACAAAAAAAATTTGAACCCTTTTAGACAATTCGTATGGAATGATTAGCCAACGATTAGTTCTAACGGAAGTCAACTAACGATAAGGGAGGTTTGTAGAATTTTGATCAAAAGTTGCATATGGGTGCAATTATATCTAAACTGGGGTATGTTTATGCAATTTATCCAAACTTTTATAAACATATGTTATAAAAACGTTACGTTTAGTTAAAATATAGGGACCAAACTATAATTCCCACTAACTCCAAAAAAACAGAGTAATGCTACTTTGTCTAAATTTAGTGTCTAAATGATGTAGCATCAATGAAATCCATTCATTTAAATTATACAGATCTAATACAATTTAAATGAATGAATTATAATAATGTCACATTATTTATACACCATATTTGAATACCAAACTTGTACGAAATAGCGTTATTTGAAAAAATAATAATAATAACATTGACACTTTAAAAAATGCTT
This sequence comes from Acer negundo, assembly GCA_035582765.1. Lineage (NCBI taxonomy): Eukaryota > Viridiplantae > Streptophyta > Magnoliopsida > Sapindales > Sapindaceae > Acer > Acer negundo. The sequence continues at coordinate 18,041,544 of CM069233.1, forward strand.
CCAAACTACCTTTATAACCCACTATTTCATAAAACTCAACACTAACTTCTTTTGGGCTTAAGCTAAAGCCCAAATATTTTGCTATGACTCTATGGTGGTCTCTTTTTACGGGTGTCGATATTTGTATCCCTAAAAAATGGTATATACACATTTTTTGTAAATACACATTATTAAATTTTTTAAAAAAATTGAGTACTCCTCCTTACAATCTACAAATTATCTATTCACACTCTAATTTTTTTTTTTAATTAATGACAATTTTAACCTAAATTAAAATTACTAAACAAGAAAAAAAAAATTTAAACACTCAAAATTAATTAAATTATTAAAAAACAATTTCTCTCATAAATCTGTTATTACCATATTAAACACTTTCTCCTAATTAATCTCTCTCTATTTAAAAAAAAAAAAAAAAATCATATTTCCATATTTTCTCAAACAATCTCTGATTAATAGTTAAAGAAAAAAAAAACTTATGAATATTTTAGTTTTTTACTAACAGTTATATATATAAATATATATATATATATATATATATATTAAAAAGTCAATTTTCAATATATATATATATATTTATATATATATGAAAGTTTGAATTGTTTCAACTAGATTCGATTAAACTTAGAATTTCTAAGACTAATGAAATAATTAAAGTTCTCTAGGCAATCACATACATACAAAAGTAACAAAAAACATTTTCATATTTCGATTAATAATAAATAAATAATAAAAAATAAGGTACTTGTTTGTTTTTTGTTTTTTTTATTTTATATAATATATACATACATATGGTTACTAAAAATCAAGCTTATTAGTAAGTTTTTTTTCTTAACTGTTAGTCTTGCTTAAGAAGGAATGAAGATATAAAATTAGAGATATGTATTGGAGGAGAGAGAGTTTAATATGATAATTAAAATTTTAGGAGAGAGTATTTAATATGTAATAATTAATCTAATGATTTATGAGAAATAATTTCTTTTTTTAATAATTTAATTCAAAAAAAGATAAAAAAGATAATCTTGTAACAAAATGAAGTGTCTTTAGAATTTTTTAAATTTTAAATTTTGAGTAGAGAGTTTTTAGAAAAGAAGTGTAAAAAGAAAAAATTGGATTGTTAAAAGAAGCTCTCAAAAAATATTATAGTTTGTAAACTCGCCCCATTTATTGCTGATATAACCTTTCTTTTAGCTTTTGAATAAATACTATAAATTAATATATCTTTTTAAAGTAAATTAAAGTAAAAGTATGGGAGGAGATGTGTCACCAGGGGCGGGCCCATGAAATATTTACAACCCAGGCTAAATTATATATATATAAAAAAATAAAAAAAAATAAAAAATAAAAATAAAATTGTACACACTAATATTTTAAAGCCAATTCCTTAATTATCAATAGTTAAATTTAACTATTTTTATTTAGTTAATATACTTTAATGCTTAATTTTTTTTAAAAAAAAGTATTACAATAATTCGGGATTTTGGAAGAGGGCGGTACACTTAAATCCACTACCTTATGGTGTAAGTGTGAGGGAGGCAAACAACTAGGTCAACCTCATATTGTCTAATCTTAAACTTAATTTAATTAATGGCTTATAAACTGATTGTTTAGTCAATATGTATATATATATAAATCATGTTTATAAATGGATTCTATAGACAAGATGAGGCTACCCAATGTTTTGCTTGTCACTTGTGCACATGAAATCGTGGGTTCGATAACAAAATGAGGTGAATATAAATAATATAATCAAACGATCAAAAAAAAAATCAATGAAATATTATATGTATGTAAAACAAGCATAAAATACTACTTTTATCAAATTTAATTGATTATTTTGTAATTTTTATTATTGTCTTTCGATTTTAAGTTAAAATAAATTAATGAAATAAATTATATTATCAAATTCCATTTTCAGATTTTTATAAAAATTATCTACAATTTGTTTTTTGAAAAAAAGACAATTATCTACAATTTCATAGGTAAAAGAATAAAGATTAATATGTATATTAAATATAAATTATATATACATAAATTTTTTTTTTTAGAGGGTTGTCTGGGCTACAGCCCAGAGCAGCCCTCTCAACAGTCCGCCCCTGTGTGTCACCTTCCAAATATGGAAGGAACAGTTAATCCTTTTGTTTTGTTTAATTTAATTTAATTTTTTTCTAACTTTGGTTTTTAAAATTAAATTTAATGGTTTTCAATTTTTATATTTTATAATTTTTTTGAAAAAATATTTATTTAATATCCTTAATTGTATGCAATCACTATTTAGTTTTTTAAAATTAACAAAGAATTAATATCTTGATCAAAAGAAATTATAAATCTTTGTTAAAATTTTCAAATTATTAAATATTATTTTTTTAAAATAAAATTGGACTGATCTAAAAGGAAAAAGCATCACAAACAATCATATGCTGTAAAACCCTTAGACAATATCCATATATAAAAAATAAAAAAAAGAGAAAAGAAAAGTAAAAAGAGACAAAAAGCAATAAAACACAAAGAACCAAGGGGAAAAAAAAAAAAAAAAAGAGGCATGCATGCCAGACAAAAAAGAAAAAGAAAACATCAAGAAAAACGAAAATACTCCCGACCTATGCAGTCGTTGCTAGAGGTGGCCATGGTTTTGGTTAAACCGACGGTTTTGCCCGAGGTTTAACCGAAACCGTACTTCCAAAAACCGTCTAAAAATCGAAACCGGAACCGGCGGTTTCAAAACCAGTCGAAAACCGGTTGAACCGGTTACGGTTTCGGTTTGGGTACTTCCAAAAACCGCCAAAAACCGACGGTTAAACCAGCGATTTTAATCGTGGTTAAACCGCCGGTTTTTTTAAAAAAAAAATTAAAAAAAAATCGACTAATTAGAAGCTGACACGTGGCATTTTTAAAAATTTTTTTTTTGAAAAACCGAAACCGAACCGAAACCAAACCCAAAACCGTCGGTTTTTAAACTGAAACCGTAAAACCGCCAATTAGAAACTGTGTACCAAACCGGTTTTCCGGTTACGGTTTCGGTTTTGGGTGGCCACGGAACCGAAACCGAACCATGGCCACCACTAGTCGTTGCCAACTAAAGTAGAACATAATAGCGGGGGAGAGAACCACCAAGAATCACCCTGAAGCTCCAAAGCCTGCTTAGAAAGTGTATCTGCAACCTGATTCCCCTCCATGAAAATATGGGAAACCTGAAAATCCATCTACGAGATTTGGAAGATACAAAGCTGCCACTCTTAACGAACCTTCCAAGGAACCATCTCAGAACTAGAAGAAAGAAGCTGAATCACTTAAAAAGAATCGCTCTCAAGCCAGAGACGATGCCACCCATACTTCCATGCAAAATTAATGGTCAACGAGGCTGCCAGAAGTTCAGCCTCAAACGCAAAAACCTGACCAAGAGGAATAGCAAAGCAACCCTTCACAAAGGCTCTGTAGTTCCGAAAGATACCACCACAACCACCAAACCCCGGAGAGCCCATAGCAGCGCCATTTGTATTCACTTTTATCCAACCAGGAGCCAGAGGCGACCAAATCACACTCTTGATCACCGGGGCTTTAGAAGGGCGACCCTGAAGACCGAAACGACAAATAATCAAAAGGTCGTCCATACAATTATGCATACAACCAATATCCAGGCGATTAGCCTCTAAAACTGCATGCCAAACCAAAGAAAGGATGAATCTAAAGTCCACCGACTTCCTTTTAAAAATCCACTGATTACAGGCAGTCCACACCCCATATATCACTGCATGGATAGCTGCTTTCCATAAAATCCTAACTTGCTCACTAAAGGAAACTGACATGGCCTGCAAGAAGAAGGATTGCTAAGTTTCGCTAGAGACACGTCGCTGGAAAGCAGAGAAAATTGCCTCCCAAAGAGCAACCGTCAAGGGACAATGAAGAAAAAGGTGATCTGTAGATTCACTACTAACCCCACAAATACTGCAACGAGAAGCCAACTGGAACCCAGAACTGCAAAGACTATCCTTAGTAGGAAGCATGTTCAACATAAGACGTCAGGTTAAAGCTGAGCGAGAGGGGGGGATAAAACGGGACCAAACATCTCTCCACCAAACAACCTGAGGAATATCACGGAGAAACTGGGAATAAGCAGTCTTGCAAGAAACACGACCATCCCGAGAATTAGCCCAAACCAAAGAATCCATAATAGGAGAAATCGCAATCCGATCAATCCGAAAGCACAGATCCGGGAAGCGGGCTCGGAAATTATCGTCCAGCACCCATCTACCCTCATGAATAAAATCTGAGACCTTTGCCCGGAGAGGATTAGCTAAATAATCTGGAATTCCTAAAAGCTCTAAAATAGGGACCCCTAACCAATTATCCCGCCAAAAGTCCCGTTGAGAGTTCTCGCCAATCAGCCAGATATCTTCCTTAAGAAAGGAACTATAATTTGTCCGAAGAGAAGACCAAATTAAGGAGGTGACATAACCTCCATGAGGCTTCTGCAAATGCCTGATATACCTCTCCCGCAGAAATGAGAAAGCAAAACTATCAGAGGTTATAAACTTCCAAGTGAATTTCCCCAACAACAAGTCATTCAGCAACCTAAGATCTTTCAAACCAAAACCACCTTGTGAGTAAGGCCTACAACAACGATCCCAAGCGACCCGAACCAACTTAGTCTCCTCACAGAAACCAGTCCATAAAAAGTTCCTCAACTTGCGGTTAATCAGTGATAGTAAAGAAGAAGGCCACTTGTAAATCATGAAAGAGTGCACAAATGAACCAGTGATGACCGACCTGATCAGAGTAGCACGACCGGCTAGAGAGAGGGACTTGCCTTTCCATTTAGCGAATTTAGACAAGATCATATCCGCAATAGGTCGTAACACCGCCTTTCGAGGCTTACCCTGAAACAAAAGGACTCCCAAATAAGAAAACGGGAGTTGCCCAATCTGCATACCAACCAGAGACTGCAAACTACCAATCCGAGAGGGGGAGATAAAAGATCCGAAATAAATCGAAGACTTACCCCAGTTAACTAACTGGCCTGAAATATCACCATAATCCCTAAAAGCACCCATGATATGCTTCAGATTCTTTTGAGTGCCTCTACAAAAGATCAGATGATCATCTGTATATAGCAAATGAGTTAGAGCCAAAAAAACCCCTTGGGGAAGAAATTGGTAGAATCTGAGAAGAACCCACTAACCTCGTCAATAATCTACTAAGAAAGTCTTCTGCAATACCAAACAAAAGCGGAGAGAGTGGATCTCCCTAACGAACCCCTCTACAGCAACAGAAATACCCCTCTAGGACCCCATTAAATAAAACTGAAAGCTTAGACGAACGAAGAATGTCGTCTGTCCAATCTATAAAAACAGAAGAAAACCCAAAAGCTTGAAACACTCTATAAAGGAAAGACCAATCCAAGGTGTCAAACGCCTTGCAGATATCAATCTTCATGGCTAAGTTACCTTCATAGCACTTCTTCTGCAACACATTCACACAGTCAAAAGCCAAAGCAATACAATCCTCAATATGCCAGTCTCGAATGAAGCTGAATTGTTGAGGAGAAATAATCCTAGCGGCAACCCGAGCTAAACGATCAGCCAAAATCTTCGAAGAAATTTTAAACAGAAAGTTACTAAGAACAATTGGTCAAAACTGATCAACCGAAATCGAGTCTCTCAGTTTTGGAAGAAGAACAATGAAGCTGGAATTGAGACCTGGGAAAATAACTCCAGTGATGAAAAAATCCTGAATAGCGAGGACCACGTCACTACCTACAACATCCCAACATCTTTGAAAAAAATTACCAGAAAACCCATCTGGCTCAGGGGCAGAAGCTGCATCCATAGTAAAGATCGCATCGTGAATATCATCTGCTGATAGAACGCTAGTCAAGAAAGCGTTCTCTGCGTCAGTTACCAAGGAATGAATCACATCATCTACAATAGATAAATCTCTCCCAACTCGAGAAACATCCGAGGAAAAGAGGCCAGAATAATAACTAATGATAAGATCCTTGATAGTAAGTCGATCCTCCGAGAAAACCTTATTAATCGAAAGAGCTGATATAGTGTTACGATACTGCCTATGTTTGATAGAGGCATGAAAGAAAGATGTGTTCCGATCCCCATCACGAAGCCACCTAACTCTAGACCGGTCACAATAAAAGCACTTATGTCTGCGTAATAACACATCAAGCTCAGAATGAACACTCGTCTCGGCCATAAAAAGATCATCTGAGAAACCTCGGTTAGACAAATCCAGCTGAATAGAATAAAGCTCCGCAGACTTCCCAGCAATGGCAGAGTTAAGATCCCTAAAAACCTCCCAATTCCAAGACTTGAGAGCCTTCTTCAAGTTTCTCAACTTATAGAAAACAACCTGAGGAGGGCTATCTACAACATGAGAGCTCCAAATCCTACGAACAATAGCTATAAAATCAGGATGCTCTAACCACATGCTCTGAAACCGAAACGGTCAATGACTAAAAACCTCAAAATCTGATAACCAAACCAATAATGGACAGTGATCAGAACAAATATGGGGAAAAGCTACACATGAAATTTCCCGCCAACAGGAAATGCAACCATCAGAAACCAAAACTCTATCTAATCGTCTCTCAACTCTAATGCGGTTACTACGACCTCTATCCCAAGTGAATCGGGCGCCTTGATAACGAATGCAACCAAATCACAATCATCAATCATCAACCTGAAATCCTCACAAGAACCACGGGCAGGAGAACGAGAACCCAAAGCCTCATGAGCACCCAGAACCGCATTAAAATCCCCAACAACCAACCAGGAAGAAGAAACCAAACTAACCATATCTCGAAGAGACTGCCAAAGAAACCTACGAACCACTGCAGAAGTGCTAGTATAAACAAAAGTGTAACGGTGCACCTGAGAACTGATCGAGAGCGAAACAGTAAGATGTTGATCATGACAGTGAACTATCTGAGCCTTAAGAAATGAAGCACACGTGAAAACCCAAATAGTCAGAATCAACCTACCCCTATCGTTCATACCCATCAGGCGAAGACCGAGCGAAAATCAGAAACCTGAAGAGATAGAGGAAAAATCAATCATAGGCTCTGTAATACAAACCAAAGCAGGTCTATGTAAACGACATAACTCTTTAAGTACCCGCCTCGTAGGCTCACCCCGGATCCCACGACAGTTCCAAAAGAGAACATTAATCATCGAAAACCGTTGAAGGAGCCCAGCATCCGGACTTTAAAGAAGCCAGTCGACGTTCAATCCTCAAAGCTCTCTGAGCAATCTCAGCATCAACTAACTCACCCTCCTCCACCTGGGAAGCTCATAAAGAATCTGTAATGATGTGAAGCTCGGCCTGAGAAGCTGACCACGGACCCGAACTCTAAATCTGCAGCTTAGGATCCACAACTGAAGAACAAGAAAAACCAGATCCATCTCGTAAACTACTCTGATCCACATTGACATCGAAGCTGAAGACACAACTACCTCCTCAGATGATTGATTGCCTGAAACCTCATGAACCCTAACTTACCGACGAGCCATATGACCTGGATAAGAAGATGACCTAGATAAAATGGTAGATACCATAGGGCGAACCTGATTAACCACCGAAGAAGCCTGAATAACAGTCCTCGAATAATGCACCACCCTTACATCCGAGCTGACAGAACTAATAGAAGGATCAACAACCGAGGAACTAGAAACCATAACAGAATCAGTGACCCCGTCATCAAATCCTGAATCCTTGCTAATCTATAATGCCTAGGAAATCATTGGAGGAACCGAACTTGAAGCCACTTCCGAAATAGCTGAGACAGTAGATGAAGACGGATTTGAAGAATGAACCAAACCATCGGACGAAATGGAACATGAGATCAAATTAGACCCTACTGAAGTGTGGGCAACCACTGAATCATGACCACCTACATCCTGGTGAATAACTGAAAAAATATTGGATAACGGGACCTCCTTCTAAAGAGCAATAACAGGGTGATAAACTAATTTAGAGGAACGGGTCCGAATAGGCTGAAAACCATCATCCCTAAAAACACTAGAATCCCCTGCTATATCCTGAGCCGATTTTGTAGAACTACTCAGAGGAACCTTAGAAGACTTATTCCAACGACTAGAACTAGGCAAATGACTTATAGAAGAGCAAGTGGAGCAAAAATTGGGAGATTCTCATACTCAACAACTATAAAAGAACTATGAAATTCATTCCTCTCCAGCAATACTGAAGTAGGCAGCACTAATGACACATCTACATCAACTAGAACTCTAGCATAATGACAAAAATCCCCATCACTAGTAGCCTTGTCCAACCACAACGGCACCCCAATCCATCTAGCCAAGTCAGAAATAATTTTTGGATGCCAGTATTCCCATGATAAATCAAAGAACCTAACCCAAAGCTGAGCATTTGTGGACTTCTGTAGCAATGGGTTAAAATTCGGGACTTAAGGCTGTAGGCATAGAATAGCTGGCTTTAGATGAACCAAACCGAACCCCCAAACATGATTCATCTCAAGAAGAGACTTCAAAAGAATCTGATAATAACCTCTCCCCAAAGATATAAGACGCCAATCAGAATTTAGCATCCAATGCTTGCTAAATTTTGCCTTAAGATCCACAAGCTTCCAAGGCCGCTTACCACTAGAAAGCACCACACGACCAATAAGAGCATTCCTACACAACTCAAGACGGGCCTGATAAGCAATCGAATCCACCCGAACAGAAACATACCCCCCCTTCTTAGAGGGAACTGATGGCACCGGTAAAGTCTCAATAATAGGAGAATTGAAGAGACCCGCAAAAGACATTGAACTTTGAATGAGACATGTAACTGAACTCAGAACAATCATTGAAACATCCCCCTCATGCTGAGGAGGAATCGGCTCACCAACTAAGGAACACACCCCACTAGATGAGAGAGGAACAACCCAAGAAAAGGAATTCACTCCACTCACCGTACTCATACCAACCTGACTAGTCTAGGTGGAAGACAAAGCTATCGGAGATGAAAGAGACAAAGCGGCCTCCATGCACATAGGATTCATAAAGCTCGATATGGATGCAACTCAATGACGCAAAACGGCGGTGTAACCCTAAAAGAAAAGTTAAACCAGTGCAGAAACTTGAAACTGACCTAAAACTATGAAAAAAACTCCAAATCATGATATTCTTGATTCCATGTTGTATGATATTTTACGATCTACAACGTTCATGAAGAACATAAGATCAGAATCTGACAAGAAGATGCTCAAAATTACAAAACGGCGCCGAAACCTATCCCTAGAGAAACAAACCAGAACAGAAATATTGAAATAGATGTAACTCAGTGACATGAACCCCAAATCACAAATTTCTTGATTCTAGATTGCATAAAAAATCACGATCTACAATATTAAAGAAGGACAAAAGAACTGAATCTTACCAGAAGTTGGCCAAAAAAGCAAAACAGCGGAGTAACCCTAGAATAAAAGAAAAACATGTGCAGAAACTTGAAACCGACGTAACTCTGTGTAAAAAACTCCAAATCACGAGATTCTTGATTCCAAGTTGCATGAAATTTCACGATCTACAAATTTGATGAGGAGCATTTACAATATTATTGCCAGGGATAGAGGCAAATAAAGTTGCCATAACGGTAAGTTCTCGGATGCCCTTATTCAAGAATATATCAAGAGGATGAATAATCTCACATAGAAGAACACCATCATTGCAAGTATTGATACGAATGGAGTTGAGATTTGAAGAATCAATTTCAAGGCCAACAACAAGAGGAAATCTTTTACTGTATATTCAGAAGTGAGAATTGATAGGATTGAGCAAGACAAGGAGACGATGAGGATCTTATATCGAAAATATTTAATTATTTATTTCAAATTATTAGATATTATATTAAGGGATTTACAATTTAATTTATTAATTTTTTTACAATGTTACTTAAAGGTAATGTTGGGATTTTGAAAAAAATATTAATTTTGGGCGTAAATACAATTTAGAATGGTATAAATATCGTCACTCCTCTTTTATGTATTTTTTGAAAACTGGGAAAATTTTATGGACTTCTATATTCTATTGACCTAATGGAGATACTAACAACCCCCCCATCTTCCCCGATTCCCCTGCCCTTTCCCCCACCCTAACCTAAAACACCATTTGGGGGAATAGGGGATGGAGTGTTTAGAGGGAGGTTCCCCCCACGCCCACCCATTTTCCCAATCCCCGATCCCCAATTCAAAATCTGGAATTTGGCAATTCCTTATCTTCCGTTTCACATTTTTTACCTCACTTTCCTCATTCAAGTTGACCGAGTGGTGTGGTGTAAGTGTAACTAGGGTTAGAGTTAAAGTTAGAGTTCAAATGTTTGTATTAAAATATATATATATATATATATATATATATATAATGTTTGGAGAAATGGGGGTGGATGGAGGTTCCCCACCCCAATCCCTATTTGGGGGTGAAATTCCTCACAAACCGCTTGGGGATATGCTCATCTCTAGATACTACTCAAAATCTAGTTAATAAAATAGAAAGATTCTTTAATTATTATTTAAAAAGGAATAAAAAAAAAAAAAAAACCAAGATTCTCTCATATGTTGTGGTAAAATAGACATATCACCAACTAGATAATTGTTAGATATTAACCCGTCTATTATAATTTCCTATTTCACTATGGATGTAATATTATCAATAATGCTATTTAACCCAAATTTGGTATCCAAATCTGGTGCTTAAATGATGTTACTTCACTATAATCCATTCATTTAAATTGTATAAGATTTATATGATTTAAATGAATGGATTATAGTGATGCTACATCATTTAAACACCATATTTGAGCAAAGTAGCATTACTCTATATTCTTTCCTATTTTATTGTGGAGGAAAAAAAAGTAAAGTGAATTTTTTTTTTTTGTTATTCCATAAAATGCAACTGGATCTACTATAGTATGAGTTGGCGATTAGAATATATATGGATAGAATTTATAGCAGGATCTCGCAAAACAAGTAATTTCTGCTGGGCGTTTATCCTTTTTTTAGGTTCATTAGGATTCTTATTGGTTGGAATTTCTAGTTATCTTGATAAGAATTTGATATCCTTCTTTCCGTCTCAACAAATCCTTTTTTTCCCACAAGGGATCGTAATGTCTTTCTATAGGATCGCGGGTCTCTTTATTAGTTCCTATTTTATTGTAAAGGAAATACTCTCTGTATACCTATATATAGGTTTATTGTATAAACATTCAATATACGAAGAATGATATGAGGTTAGTCCAATGATATACTCCTCACACTTATACTATTGAGTTATGGGTTCAAATTGTGACATCTCTCTCAAACCCCGAATGGATTGTTATAATTCAATATATATATATATATATATAATTGATTTCCTATCATTTTTTTCTCTCTTTGATTCTTTTTTTTTTTTTTTTTGGCTTTATTTTATGACATTGTACAAACTATGAAGTTAAAAAAATAAAAATAAATAATAAATAAATGATTATGAGAACGAATGGTTTACACGGTTGCATGGCATATTTCATGCCTCAAAGCTTTACATGTGGGTACCATAAGGTGATCGCGCCAAATATGTTGTACATTTTGGCCCTTAATTCCAAATCATTTGTGTCTTTTTCTTGCGTTTTATTGTCATTTATGGGCTATATGTTCATAATTACAGGCGTTTATCCATTTCTGGTGCTTAGAGCGTACCGCGGGGCTTTCGGACGAAAAGGGGACCGAAAGAAGCGAAAAGTTGGTCAAATGACAACAAAGGCAACAATAGTATGTGTCAGTGCGGGTCCCAACCGCACTCCCAACCGCATTATCTTCAAGACCCAGGACCTGGTAGCTGAAAGAGGGATAAAGTGCGGGTGAGTGCGGGTGAGTGCGGATCATCCAACTGCACTATCACCCGCACTCTTGTCCAAATTCGAGACCTGACAGTTGAAGACTTGATAAAGTATGGGTGAGTGCGGGTCATCCAACCGCACTATCACCTGCACTCTATCCTTTCCAGAGAGCTGAAAGTTGCATGATTCACTAAAGTGCGGGTGAGTACGGGTCACCCACCGGCACTATGACCCGCACTCCAACGCGATCCAGTGTCGTTTTACAGTAGTATCGTGACCTATTTTGTAAGGAGTATAAATAGAAAGTGTTGTATTCGTTTTAAGAGAGCTTTGACACTTAGAAAAACTCTGAAATTGTAATCTAAATCTAAGAATACATTTCTTCTCATTTCATTCACTATCTACTCATCTTAAAGGGAACTTGAAGGAGATGATCTCTATGGGTTATTTCTCTATCCTTTCTCTTATTTTCATTATTGTAATGAGTAGCTAAATCCCCTCTAAGAGGTTGATGGATTAGTTTGTTTTGATGTTGGGTTTTTGTATATAAACACTATTTGATTTATATTTCTATCTTTCTTCGTTCTATTCATGAGTATGATGTCTTCATTGATTTACTTGTGTTTGATACACTCTTTTTGCAAGTTTATCTTGGATTCTATTTGTGTAGACAACTTGATATACACTATATTAGGTTGTTTATTGCTTATGCCAATAGATGGGATTTCCGGAATCTCAGCTCAATGACCACGTTCTTCACCTAACATCAAACGGGAGTCCATCACTATGCACCTTAGGACGGCTCTTGTGAGAGGATTGGAAGCCTCCTCTATACACTAGGTTGGCTACCTTCGTTCTCGGTAGAGCCTTTTTTAGATAGTGAGTGTTCATAGTAAGGATCCAAAATGAGCAACTAACTCTATACACCTTTGGTTGGTTGCTTGGAAAATATCGATCGCTAATAGGGAGCTAATTTTATACATCCAAGGTTGCCCCTTGCTAGAGATAGATAGCCAACTCTATACATCTTAGGTTGGCTACGATTGTTAAAACGAGCGTATTTTGATGTTGTATGCAATTGCCCAATATTAGCTTACTAGTCCGTCAATTCCTTAATTTCCATCATTTCTATCTACATCCATTTGCATTCCATTTTTAGTTACTTTTTTAGTGTAATTTTATAGTGTTTGCTCATTCACATTTTCACAACATAAACCATTTACTTTTATTGCATTAATATTACTTATGTTCTAATTAGTTTTAGCTAAATATGATCCTTGTGGCGATACCCCATTTACCGTCATTCTTGTACTTTCATATCATTTAGGGATTTTGTGAGGTTTATAAATTGTTTTTGACAAGTGGATTTATATACACAAAACAGCTTTGTCACAGGTCCACACCACACACCACTCACCACCACCTTAGGCAGTAGTCACCCCATGTTTCATGACCAACACTAATTATATATTTATATATACTTAAAAAAAAACACTAATTATATATATATATATATATAGTCTTTCATAAGGGATCTCTTATTTTAACCTCGGCAAGTACCACTATGAAATCATATCGACTTAAATAAATTTTGATCTGAATTTTTTTGTGTATGATAAATTTATCGAAATCTACCTATGAATACAATTTGAGAATTTTTCAAATACTAAAACTATTTTTCTTGACTTTCCTATATTTCACCCATTTTTCGATGCTATCATATTTAAAATAATCGGGATAATTAGTTTTAATACTTGAAAAATGTTCAAATTTTAGTCATAGGTAGATTTTGAAGAACTTATCATCCACAAAAAAATTCAAATCAAAATTCATTCAAATCAAGGTAATTTTATGGTTGTTCTTACCGAAATTAAAATAATAAGGGATATCTTATGAGAGACTCACTAATATATATATATATATATATATATATATAAATTCATTTATTTGGTTTTCATTCATATTGCCTTTTTTAAATACTTATTAGTTAATTTATTAATGGTTTCTTATGTCAATGACAAGCAACATCATGTGAGTAACTTGTACATCACATCCTTAATAAAATAATTAAAAAATTTTAAAAAAATTAAATAAATTAAATAAATAAATAAAATAAAATAAAATAAATAAAAAATAAAAAATAAAAAAAAACTTGTACTTCACTTTAATTTAATGAAATATAATTTGATACCTCCAGAAGCGTAGCTCTATTGATGGATGTACGAGCTAGGAGTTTAGGTAAATAAATTCCAAATCAGCAACTCGAATCCTAACAATGATAAAAAAACTTAAAATATATATATATATATATATATCTAGTCTAAAAAAAATGAAATATAATTTGATCTCGTTTTTCATGTTATGAATATAAATTTAATATATATTCTTTCAAATTTTATAATTTATACCATTAACTATTAATGTATGAAATAATGAATATTAAACTTTTATATTGAATTTTTATTTCATTAACTCGTAATTTAATCCAAGCACATATTAATAGGATTTTATTATAATTATTATTGACCCTAGTCATACTTTTTCATAACTTTATGGTTCGACAAAATTTTCGATGAATCTCGAATCCAATATATATATCTAATCAAACCTAAGCTGGCTCACTAATCATATTTAAATCTTAATTTTGTTTTTATTAATGGTAAGTGGATACTAGTGACAATTTCAAGAGGAATGTCATGTCACTGTAATTTCAACAAAACTAGAAGGAAAGAATTGTAATTGTATCTTCCCAGATTCCTTTTATTGAAGCAATTGAAGCGGAGGTCCTTGAGAAATAAACAAACATTTTTCTTTTTACACTTCTTTTCTAAAAACACTCCATTATCAAAATTTAAATTTTAAAAAATTCTAAAGACACTTCATTTTGTTACAAGATTATCCTTTTTATCTTTTTTGAATTAAATTATTAAAAAAAAATTATCTCTTCTAAATCATTTGATTAATTATTACATAATAAATACTCTCTCCTAAATTTTTAATTACCATATTAAACTCTCTTTTCTCCAATAGATATCTCTAATTTTCTATCTCTATTCTTTCTCAAGATAGAACAGCAATTAAAAAAATAAAAACTCATAAAACAAGTACCTTGTTTTTTATTGTTTTTTTATTTTTTATTTTTTATTTTTATTAAATCGAAATATGAAAATGTTTTTTGTTACTCTTGTAGGTTTGTGATTGCCTAGAGAATTTCAATTCTTTCATTCGTCTTAGAAATTATGAGTTTAATCGAATCTAGTTGAAACAATTCAAACTTTCATATATCTTTATTTTATTTTATTTTTTGAAAATTGGCTTTTTAATATATATATATATATACATATACATATTACTGTTAGTAAGAAACTAAAATATTCATAAATTTATTTTTTTCTTTAACTATTAATCAGAGATTGATCGAGAAAATATGGAAAGTGGAAATGGTGAGAAATGTCACCTTTTGAAATTGATTTGGTGACATTGTCAATGATTTAATAATTTAAGTTTAAAAGACACTTATTATAGTGAACTACCAAAATTGCCCTTAAATAATCATTTATGTTATTCTTATTGTACTTTTCTCTCTCCACACTTCCAACAAAATCAACAGTAGTGTTAACTCAGTAGCACTCTCTCCTCTATCTACAAATAAAAGTTCAAGGTTGGTCGTTGACTCGACTTTCATCTTCAACTTATAAAGAAGGGATGTGCTTCAGTAAAATAAGATAATATATCTTGAACTTTTTTCTTTTAATTTATTCACATTTTGTAAACCAGCCATTGTGAAAATTTTTGGATCTCCGAGCATTTTTATGTGTTACCCTTGCCTTTTCATGTGATTTACCCAAGCATTTTCATGTGTTACCTGTGTCTTTTCATGTGTTACCCGTGCCTATTCATATGATTTACTCGAGCCTTTTGAAGAATTTTTCGAGCCTTTTATGTCTTCCCCGAGCCTTTTCATGTGATTTCCTCGAGCCTTTTGAAGAATATTTCGAGCCTTTTTATGTCTTCCCTAAGCCTTTTCATATGATTTCCCCGAGCCTTTTGAAGAATTTTTTAAGCCTTTTCATGTGATTTAATCGAGCTTTTTGAAGACTTGTCCGACCCTTTTGATGTGATTTACCCCGAGCCTTTTAAAGAATTCTCCAAGCCTTTTCATGTCTTCTCCGAGACTTTTCAATATCTTCACCCCGAGCTTTCATAAATGTAATATTTGAAAATAGTTTGTAGTCCTGGGTTTTTATTAATGGTTTGTGATGATTAATTTGACAACATCATGAATCGGGTTAGAATAGTAATATCATACAACGGTCGATGAGAGCAGTTACCCGACGGAAGTCAGAGGCTTGTTGGATCCAATAACCGGGGAATGTATGTGTCAAAGGATATGACTTATGAAGAATTGGTGGCGATTGTGCATACCATTGTGAATTATGATGTAAAAAAATTCAATGTTGATATGTCATCAATATCAATTGTTCCTGACAGTACATATCACACATTTATAAGAAATGACGACGATGTCCAGTTTATGCTAGGGGAAGATTAAGTGATCCCCTCAAGTATGTGTCAGTGTAACTAAGAGGACAGCTGGAGATGTGATTGGGAATGATATTCCTCCTCTTGAAAATACCCAACAATTAAGATCCTTTAGCGGTAGCAGCCAAGAGTTCACCCAAAGAAGTGCCATTGAAGGTGGGGGAAACATGTGTGGTGTCCCACCGGTAGTGGTCGACTATGCAGATTTAGTTGAACCTCAATTTGGCGATGTGTTTGGTTGTCGAATTGAGTAGTACAATGAGCAGAACAATTACCAGAACCATGAGGTGGATAATGAGGCAAATAATGAACAGGTTGATGATCTACAAAATGTGGATTACGAGCATGCACAAATTCAAACACGTGATAGACGTGTATAAAGAGTTAGTTGCACTACACCAGATATGCCTAGGACTTCTAAGGTCTGGTATAATGTACCCTCTGTATCTGATTCTGATAATGCGACAACGTAGGTTATTCCTTGAGTAAATTCATACTCATTTGGTATTGGTAGAAGCAGCACCTAGCAACGCAAGAACCTAGAACCATGATTTATAAAGGTTAATTTTTTCCGAGTAAAAAGGATTTGAAGAGGCTAGTTGGCCATTTTGCAATGTATCAGAATTTTGAATGGAAGGTGAAAAGGTCCAATAAGACAACTTTACATCTGGTTGCATCATTGACGACTGTACGTGGAAATTAAAAGCGGTGAGAAGAGATGAAAGGACATACTTTCAAGTTAGAAATTTTGTCAACGAACACAGTTGTCCTTTGAAGAAGATTCACCGTCGCCACTAACAAGCTGTGCAGTTATAATCGAAGAAGTCGTTGCACCTAGACTTCAACAACATGATAGTCGTCTCATGCGTCCGAAGGACGTCATCGCCGATATGAAAATAATGTATGGCATACAAATCATGTACAGTAAGGCACACGATGCCCTGCAATATGCATTATCATTGACCTATGGAACGCATGAAGAAGCTTTCCAACTCCTGCCATATTTTGCATACGTTCTGGAACAACAAAATCTTGGCACAATCACCGACTTACAATGCACAGATGATGGTAAATTCCTCTACTTTTTCATGTCATTAAGGTCCTCAATTAGAGGTTTTCGAAGGTGTATGTGACATGTGATTGCAGTTGATGGTACCTATTTGAATGGAAGATTCGGGGGTATAATGTTTATGGCAATTGCACAAGATGGAAATGAACAGGTGTATCCAATTGCTTTTGGGTACGGTGACTCAGAAAAGAACCTTTCATGGGAGTGGTTTTTGGAATGCTTGAGGGGTGCCCTTAGTTATATAGATGATCTGGTTTTCATTTCCGATCGTCATGCAAGCATTGAAGTAGGGATTTGTAAAGTGTTCCCTTATGCAACATATACCATATGTTGCTAGCATTTTGGTGAAAATATGAAGAAACGATTCCACAGAAAGGATGTTGCCAACATAATGGATGACGTAGCTAGGTCGTACAGTGAATTAAAATATAATCGCCACATGGAGGAGTTACGTAAGTTGCACAACGCTGTATTCAATTATGACATTACTGCCGGTCCTCACAAATGGTCTCGCGTACACTATCCCCAAAGAAGGTACAGGGTGATGACCACAAATGTTACAGAGTGTATAAACTCATGCCTAAAATTCGCATGGCAATTGCCACTAATGACACTGGCAGAGTTCATTAGGAATATGCTATAAAATTGGTTTCATGATCGTCATCCAGCTGCACAGTCCATGCGTCATCGATTGACCGACACAGCACATCTTGTGATCCTGAAACGTGTCGAGAAGTGCGGTTATATGACCGTAAATCTAGTTGACTGGAACATATTCTCCGTCAGACATAAGGGAAAATAGTGGACAGTTGACTTAGCTCGGAAGACTTGCATATGCAACAAATTCCAAATGGACTTTTTTCCATGTTCACATACACTTGCAGCGACAAGGTACTTGACAAGTTGTAGTTAACACTTTATATTACCCAAATTTGAATCTCACTGTTTTCATTGTTGTAGGGAGCGGAACTTGGATTTCACATCTCTATGTGCGGACTACTACAAAAGGGAGACACTTATTGATGCATACTCGGTTCCTATTATACATGTTGGCCATCCTTTTTCATGGGAAGTGCCATCTGACATCGCAGCGCGGGTGGTTTTAAATCTAAAGACAAAGAGACAATCAGGTCGTCCGATGGAGGGTCAACAGGCCTCATCTTCGGAGAGGACAACCACACAATCGTGTAGAAGATGTGGACAACCAGGACATAATAGCAGGAGGTGTTCCAACCCGCCTATGGTTAATGAAGGTCCCAGTAGAATTGTCCCCGAGGAATACCATCGCAAGTGCAGTATCTGTCATTCAATTGGACACAACAAACAAACGTGCCCTCAGAAGGACTTTACCGTGGAATGAATGGACCCGTTGAGAAAAGCAACCAAATATAGCAAAGCAGTATAAAAGGAAGACGAATTGCCACCAGAAAAGCTTGCGATTGCTAATGTAGGAAGATAAGATGCTAAGAAGCACCTTGAGGAACATGTCTCCAACTTGATGTCTTCCAACATCGTTCAGACTTTGGGAACCATGCTCGATATAGTTGTGTTGTTTAAATCGTTCAGCTTTAGTTCTTCATTTTCATTGTATTGTTTAAATCGTGTTGGAATTTACCAAATTGTTCACTTAAATTATGCATGTTTAAATCGTGTTGGAATTCATCTAATTGTTCACTTGCAGGTTGGAATTGAAAAAAATTAAATGATTAACTAAAATAATAAATTCAAATGTTATGTAAATCAACTACAACTTAGGGAACAACCTGTATATACATCATCTATACAACAGTGTTGTGAATCGAGTTGCAATAAACCTCCATAGTCATCTTCTCCCGGATGGTGCCTATATCCTTTTCTATCCAGTCGAACTCCTTCTTGTTTGTCAACAAGTACTCTGTCAATCTCAAAGTATAGGCACCACAGTTACCGCTGTAAATCACCATATGAACAACCGTTAGACTGGAATTTAATTAAAATCAAGTGGGATAGAATAAAAATGTTTAAACAGTCATACCCATGATATTGTTGGGGAACCCCACGGGATATGTCCATGATGCTCATCCGAAAGGCCTTCTTCCCTATTTTGTACATCACATCATCCTGGCTTCTGTTGGCGCGAAACCTGACCTGATGCAACATCGAAGGTAAAAACCAATGTAGGCACGCGACTTGCTCATTACTGTACTCCCATGTAACCTCCTATATGAACAGGTCTAACAGGTAGATCTTCACTTTTGTGAGGTCGACGCTGGCCAGTACCTAATAGTGGCGTCCAAGGTTGCAAGACATCATAACCTGTAGGTGTTTCAACATAGTGTTATATGTCTGAAATCTAAATATAGTATTAAACATATTGAAACCATATATTTTAAACACTCACTCAATCAATCGTGTGCCATGGCCGGTTTCCTAACGGGGCCAATCCTCGGACCGTTTTCAAGTCATTATCGTGCCGCTTGTGTTTCAGCATAGACCACTCCTTAGGGGGTATGTCCACCCCACTACCAAACATCTGCCCCCACTGAATATCTAACCATAACTGTACATAGAATATTTACCAGAGTGTTTGGTAAAAGATTTATGATACACATCAATGCAAAAGTGAAAACCGTACAATATAAAAACTTATATAGAACTAGGAATCCAGTAAGTTGACCCTCTAAGCATAGACAGTGGGATATGCTCGCTGACGCTTCCGTAAAATCAACAAGTACGCATCGATGTGCTGACAATGTAAACATTTTATATTGTTAGGATTTTATCATTACTGATAAAAACTTATATAGACAGTTAAAGTAAGGAACATACCTATCCTCCAACTCCATTAAATTGGTTTGGAACCGTTGGAACCAAGTGACACCAACTGGTAAATGTATATCCACATCACGTCTACATAATTGCTGAAGAAGTTAGATGACCAAGTAATATTAATTAAAAGATTGTGAAATGAACGATTATACTTACAATTCCCAAGTGGTGTTCCTCTTGTAGGCTTGGTACGCTGCAACGAGGTCAGGATCTAACAAATCATGGGGCTTGAATACATGCAGTAATGACGCTGTCCTAGTCATTGGCTTCTTCGGCCTATAGGGGTCAGTGTATGGGGACATCAGCTGCCAACTTGGTCTGTGAACCCTCAGCTGACGCTGAACTTAAGGCGGACTATGGGCTCGAGAACTGGACTCCATCGGAGGGGTGTACTGTGAGGAGGAACTCTGCCTCTGTGGATCGCTATGATGATGGTTGCGTTGTGAGGAGGAACTCTACCTCCGTGGATCACTACGATGAGGGCTGCGCTTTGAGGAGGATCTCTCCCTCCGTGTATCGCTCTTCCTCCGTGTATCACTCTTTAGAGTGGGGGAGCTGTGCTGGGATCGTTTCAATGGTCGCATGGTGTTGGGATCAACTGGACGTGGTGTGCACCGTGAGGATGAACTCTGTCCCAGGTCCCGTGGAAGAACAGGATGGTGCAACAGTGCTGTCTCAGATCCTACAGGTGGCTCCCATACCAGAAGTGCTGTCTCTGTACCAGCAGTGCTATTAGGTAAAACCGATGGTGGTACCTGCTCCAATAGTATTAACTTTGTACCGTCGGGTACCTCTGCTAGTTCTGTCATAACATGACCCTGCTGATCAGATACTTTGTCTGTAGTATGTGCCTTCGTAGTAAGTGTCTGCTCATGTCTGGTCTATGGGTCTGTCCCATGCCTATAAGTACTTGTCCTGCATGTGGGACTAAAGTCTCTGTGATGGTCATCGAATGGTAGACCATCCATACGGGACTGGGACGTCTGACCCTGACCCTAAAGCACCCGGATCATATCCAACAACTCTTGATGCTGCTGATCTCGTTTCTCATCACTCTTTCTGACAGTCTCCATCATATCAACCCGTACAGATCGGACATCTTCCATCACTTCAGTGAATTTACAGTCCCAGCCTTGAAAGGATTTAAAACTCTGTCAACACTAAAACTGTTAACTAGATTGAAATTTAATAATGCGGTTAAAATATTTTTACGTACATGTGGATACCCGTCAACGCCTCCTTAGGAATCACCTAAAAATTGAGGCTATCTGGGCATAGTGAATCGTACCCGCCTATGCCTCACGGGACTCCCACCGCCACCCTTCGGATCTGAATCACCTCTAGGCCGAGGCTGTCTGGGCAATGTGAATCATACCCGTCGACATCTCACGGGACTCTGACTGCCACCCTCCTGATCTGAACCCTCTGTATCACTGAGTCCGGAATAGGCACCATCCGTATCACTAGGTCTGGAATAAGGACCCTTCGTATCACTGCGTCCAGAAGATGCACCCTCCATATCACTCGGTCCGGCACTCCTATGTTGTTTGTGCTCTAGGACATGACCGAGTATATCAACAGCATCAGTATCATACAGACAGCCTCCCAAATCTATGCCTTTATAGTAACGTTGAGCCGTCTCAACACTCGTCGGCACCAATTCACACCGCGCAAACATCTGAAATCGAAGTTAGAAAATTGTAATTGTATACATATTAATAACTATGAAATTAACAATAACAATACTTACCCTTTCAATGAAAATGTCATCCAGTTTTCTCCCCCTCATCGACTCACTCCCATTTCGAATACGGGGGGGGGGGGGGGGGGGGCGGTAGATAGACAATTTGTTGGGAAAAATACCAAAGAAGTACACGCAGCGGAAGCGATACTAAAAATTAGATTTAGTGACTTTTAAAAAATTTTCTTTTATGAACCTTAAACCCTTTAATTAATTAAACATACATATACAATAACAAAAAGTAGAATACCTTTTGTCGCGTGATCCGATTGATTTACGTCGATGGTAATCCGCAAGATCTTCAATCCTAGCACGAACGTGGATCACCTGGAAGCGTGGTCTCCCTTTTCTTTGAATTGCAAACCTGTGAATGGACAAAACAAACTTTTCTTTTCTTTGTTAGTCACAAAAACAATCAAAAGAATGACTAAGATTATTCCGGTCACTTTTGAGTTCTCAATCTAATGATCGAAACTCGCGTGAACCTAGATCGATATCGTATACACAAGCTTATTGATGAATAAGCAAATAGTATACTATTAAAGAAAAATCTAACACTCCTTTTTGTTTTAGTAGAATAAAAAGCTTTCTATGAATTGAGAAGAAGAAGAAATTTGTATATTGAGCCCATATCTTCATGGCCGAATTCTATACTTGTCAATATATAGGTGGCCTAAGTTTGCTTCTTCTTTTCTTTTATTATTAGGGTTGCCGAAATCCTAACCTAGAAATAACTAGGGTTGCCGAAATCACATGCCCACCATAAGCTTATGTTGCACCCTAATTTCCATCTAGTTTTTAAGACATCAAACCCTAATCCAACTCATAGATCTTTTATTCTTTTATTTTGACTAAATAAAAAAGACTTCTTATTTGATTAAATAAATAAAACTAATTATTTATTTCCTTATCAAACAAGTCTTTTAATTTTACTTTTAGGAAATATATTTCCTGATTAGAAAAGATTTGTTTCTTTAATTAAACAATTAATTAATAAATTAATTAATTCTTATTTAATTAAAACAATGAAACAAATAATATATTAGATTAAACTAACCCTTGCCGCCCCACTTAGAGTAAATGGGCCAAAATATTATTTTCTTATTTCATTTAATCCATTGGACTTTAAATAAAAAGCCCACATGTGAACCAGACCCATTCTTACTAAAAGAAACAAGCCCACATGTCTTTCATTAATATATTAATATAATTGAGCAGCCCATTACTTAAATAATGTGCAAATTATATTCTTAATATATTAAATGCAATTCTAGATGGACCCTTAAATTGGTCCGGTAGAATATATCAAGTGATCCATGCAAGTCCGTGTGGATTGGGGATCTTGGCGGGCCATCTAAATTTAAGCTTCAATAGACATAACCTAATCACAATCAACAAATAATTCACTTAGGTCCGATCCATTAATTTTAACTCATTCCACTAAAGAGCTAAAACTGAACTCTTAAATAAAGATAGAAAAGGAAGATGCTCCTCATTCATACCCTAGACAATCATATTGGAGATAGTGTATCCTCGTGATTAATATCAGTAATCGCCAAGAGTTCATAGACCGCCTATAACTCTCCAAGTTACCATATTTACTCATATGACCACGTTTTGAACTTGGATATTTTGACTTGTCCAGAAGCCATGTTTTCAATAGACACTATTGAAAACTCAACGTTGAGATTTAATATCCAATTACCTCAAAACATCCATATGATGATATTATACTCTCATTTAATTAAATGGAGCCACGATGTCCATATCTATAAATGAAGTCTTCTATCGATTAACAAATGAATATCACCAAACTATCGAGGATAGACTATGCGATATAATCGTACTCATTGATAACTCAAATGATATCACTTGCAACCATAAGTCCATCATTTATCTCAGGATTAAGATAGACTCTCCGATTGTCCTGATAATGAAAAGACTATTATCTATTGACGGTTCTAGATAAAGCTTTTTCATTGTGATCCAGTTCAATGCACCCAGTGCACTAGATCCTTTTGCTCGAAGACACTCCGATGATTTTAGACTCATCATATCTCATTTGATCCCACTCAAATGCTAGCAAAAGAATTCTACAACTTTAACAAGATAAAGGTGCCCAACCTTTAACTTAAGTTGTGAACATTATTCAAGACTAACTAAAGAATTGTGTCTACCACATACATATCCAGATGTACGAACAATTCTTCTTTTCCCATAGTCTTTAGACCTTATGATTATTTACTTTGACAATTATAATATTAAACTATAAATGCTATACGATTTGTTAAACCAGAAATCACTTTATTAATATGAAAAAGATTGTCAATTACAACATTACACTCGTGCTATTGAGCATAATCCTAACACAATTGCCCTACGGGTCCCACATTTTTTATTCCCAAGCTCATGGATAACCTCAAAAGCAAATTTCTGTATAATATATAAGTCTGATAAGAAGTAAATACATTAGTCATATAAAAAAAATTAGAATTAAAATACGGATTCAAATTCTAAATTCTCACCAACAGTGCGTGTGGTAGACCATATATATTGTACGTCTCGGTTGTGTGTACATCAGCGCTCTTTTGTTGTTGTCGTTGTTCAAACTGCTCTCGTCGACCATCCAACACATGCTTGAAACCAAAAATAGACCGCCTATACACGTATGCGCCCTACGGGAACGCATCAAAAGCGTCAAAGTCCTCCACTAGCCTCTACTGCCATATTGGAACTTTATCTCGCTCGTCCAACCCTATCAGTATCCAGTTGAGTATAAACAATAAGCACAGCTTCACCGCATCGTATTGCTCCATAAAAATACCAATCTGCAACACCGCTCTTAGCTCTTCAAACTCGATGTCTCTACTCTGAAAGTACCGCTCGTGTATGCCATTCTCTACCATACCATACCTCACTGTGTCGGGAATGACTCCAAACTTCAAATCGGTGATTAGACATAACTCAACCTTCGAGAACCAGACCGAATGCTTACCTATCAAAAATCTCATCTCATCTCATCTTCTGGCCCATCATGATACAACTCGCACAAAAGCAGTCGATGGACAATCCCAGCCGAAAACTAAATCTCAAAATACATCTGAAGGAAATGACCAAAACACGACTCAGTTTACCAACGTCGGTCTTCAATCCTCAGATGTTCATGTACACTATTAAATGCATTGTCGATATCTTTAAGATCATCAAAATGGTCATGCCGTATAATTTTTCCCTTGAACCATTCTCCCACTGGGATGTTAAGCGAGTCCTTTAGCTGATTCCTTATCTGCATTCACAGAAAGAAAAAAAAAAAAAACATATAAGTTCATAAAAAGGCTCGAGCAGTGTATGAAAAAGCTCAGGTAGTGTATCAAAAGGCTCGGGCAGTTTATGAAAAGGCACGAACACTTCAGTAAAAAGCTCAGGTAATTTTTGAAAAGGCTCGAACTGTATATTAAAAGGTTCGAATAAATTCATAAAGTACATAAATTATTAAAAAGCTCGAATAATAGTTTAAAAGACTCGAAAATGCACGAAAATGCTTGGATCTACTATAAAAAGGTACGAAAACGTTGTAATGGTTGTAAAAAGGATTGAAAACTGTTAAAAAAGGCTTGTATCTACTGTATAAGGGCACAAAAATGTTATAAAAAGGCTCTAAATGGTACGAAAAGGCTTAGAAAAGGTTGAAAATGCTCAAAAAGGAACGAAAAGGCTCGAAGATTCTAAACGAAAAGGCTCGGGTAACATTTCAAAAAGTCATGGAAACATTTCAAAAAGGCACAGAAACAGTTCAAAATGGCACGGAAAATTTTCAAAAGGCTCGGAAACAGTTCAAAAAGGTGTGAAATGGTACGAAAAGACTCGGAGATTCTAAACGATTAAAACCTAGGATTTTTCCTTGAAAAGGCTTAGGTAACATTTAAAAAAGGCCCGGAAACAGTTCAAAAAAGCACGGAAAAATTTAAAAAGGCTCGAAAACGTTCAAAAAAGCTTGAAAAGTCACGAAAAGTCTCGGAGATTCTAAACGATTAAAACCTAGGATTTTTACTTGAAAAGGCTCAGGTAACATTTCTAAAAGGCACGGAAATAGTTCAAAAAGATATGGAAACACTTCAAAAAGGCTCGGAAACAGTCTTCAAAACAATTTTTTTTTACCTAAAATAAAACCCACATAATCAAATCAAATCAAATCAAATGGCACCTAATCAAACCTAATCTTGATGATGAAAATGGCATCCAACATCAAACTCACAAACTAATCAACAACAAAAATGCATGAAGAAAATAAAAACTTACCACTGTCTGTTGAGTTTTCCGGTTTCCTCTCCTCGTCAGAAGTACTGTAGCTCCGTCGTCGGTGATTCATCGTCAGTTTTGGTCCACTTTAGGACTGTTGCGCCATCGAGTTTTCTTCTCTCGAGCTTTTCTGTCAACGTTTGAAAAACACACAAAGCGACAAAATGAGTATTTTTATCTGGTTACCTTAATAAGTTCCTTTTAAACTTAAACTAGTAATGTACAGACTTTTTTATAAAAACCGCCTCAAATAGTGACATTTAAATTTCGAACCCAGTATGGTAATATGATTTTTTTTTTTTTTTTTAATGATAAATGAAGAGAGATTAATTATGAGAGAATGTTTAATATAGTAATAACATATTTATGAGAGAGTTTAATACGTAATATTTAATCTAATGATTTATGAGAGATAATTATTTTTTTAATAATTTAATTAGGTTTGAGTGTCTTTAAATTTTGTTGTCTTGCTTAGTAATTTTAATATAGGTTAAAACTGTCATTAATAATAATAAAAAAAAAAAAATTTGGAGTGTGAATAGATAATTTATCTATTGTAAGGAGAAGCTCTCAACATTATATTTTCCTAAATTTAGTTTACCAAAATACTCTTCCAATTTTTCCTTTTTTACTGAAAAGCCATTTCTTTACTGAATTTATCGTCTGTTTTGATTTTTTTTTTTTTCAACAATAAAAAATTCCAAAATCATAAGCAAGAAGAAAAATATTTAAATAAAATTACTAATGTGCCCTTACAAGTGTGTCAATTTACAACATTTTAGAGATACTTTTGTCTTAGACAGGCAAAGGCAGATTTGCTTGTTATTGTGCTAAATGTAAAAATTCTCCATTAAAAAAAGTCAATTTTGTTAGACATTTGACTTCCCTTTGAAGACAATTAAACAACAAACAAACCAGAAAGCATTGCATTGCATGAAAACAATTCTTCAACACAATCAGTGGCTTAGCCAAGATTTTTAATTAGTGGGTTAGACTAAATTGAAGTATTACATAAATTAGGGGTTTATTGAAGAATGAGAGGACTCAAACCTACAACCGCGTAGTGTAGATGTGAGAAGTATACCACCAGACTAATCTCATTTCGTCTACTATAAAAGAATATATCTTTTGAAAATATAAAACAAAAATTAAGAAATAACTTATAGTACAATTGCATCACTAATGCGTTCAATTATTGAGCTTGTTATAAGTTTTTTTTTTTTTTTTTTTTTTTTTTGAAATATTATAATAATTCAGGGTATGAGGAGAGACTCAGACTTACAACCACGTGGTGTAAATGTGAGAGGCATACCATTGGGGCTAACCTCATATTGTTGAATTGGTTAGAAGTTAAAACACATTTGTGGCTTTATAATTTAATATTTATATAATATATAAGGGTCAGGCTATATTAACTCAAATTTCTGACTCGATTTTTTGACTTCAGTATCTTTAACTACTCATTTGCTCAAGTGCTATTTAATCTAATGGTTGAGAGGGTGAAGTTAGAAATTTGAGTTGATATAGTTTGACTATATATATATATATATATATATAGTATCAAGTGAGGTATACCTTATTTTAATTTCGGTAAGAACCTTGATAAAATCATATCAATTTTTATGAATGTTGATCTGAAATGTTTTGTGGATAATAAGCTCATTGAAATCTACCTATGAATAAAATTTGAGAATTTTTAAGTAGTTGAACTTTTTTTTTTTTTTTTGAATTTTCCTATATTTATCTTAGTTTTCCGATGCCTTTATATTTAACAAAATCGGGATAAATAGTTCTGATACTTGAAAAATTATCAAATTTTGTTCATATGTAGATTTCATTAAACTTATCATCCATATTAAAATTCATAAAATTAGATGTGATTTCATTATGGTTTTTACCGAAATTAAAATAAGGTATACCTCACTTGATAACTAATATATATATATATATATTATAATAATAATTTTTTTTTTTTCAAAATTCTAGAGCTCGGCCTATTCTATTACTGTCTCCGCCCTTGAACACAATTTCTTTTAATTTAATATGAAGTATTTACTATCTCTACATTCAGATGAACAAAACCGATAACTTAAAAAATAGTCATTATTAGTGGAGTTGTAACCTTGGTTTTTCATTTTACAATCATATGTGACTATGTGAGTGATTATACTTCGAATTATTTACACATTTGGATTGGTAAGAGTTACGAATTTGATCTCGTAACACGTTAACCCGATACATAAATAACATCTCTTTTTATTGAACAATGTTGTTCAAAAGAAAATGAGATATTATCAAATTAAATTGTAGTTAAAATGAAATAAATTATGTCACTAATTAGTGAGTCAAATGCGCCTCTAGGGACGTAACTTTGCTGGTAGATGAACAAATTTGGAGTTTGGGTAAATGACTCACAAATTAACGGCTGATATCCTATCAATGGCAAAAAACTTCAAAAAATAAAAAATAAAAAATACTTGAGATATAAATAAGTTGATAGATAGATACCGATATATAGTGAGTCAAATGCAACTACTTTCAATCATTTCACCTAATCGAAATGTACCCACTTGGTATAGATTGAAATTTTGGTAAAATTCATTGTTAGGTGAGAGCGAGGACACTTGAATTAAGTAGTTGGACAATTTTTAATTTTTGATTTTTTTTGGGCACATAATTTGCATCAATACTTGGAGGACATAGGCTATTTCAATAATTCATCTATAGTGATTTTATAGAAAATAAGGGGTTGTCCTATAAACGTTTTTTGAAAAGAAAAACGAAAATGAAAACAGTGTTTTTGGTTTCAAATTTTAAAATCCAAAAACACGTCTAGTAGTATATGTTAAAAGTTGTATTCTGAAAATGAAAACACCAAAAACGTGTTTGGTGGGATAACTGCCGAATATAAAAAATTGTCAATAATTCATCCAAAATATCAAAAATTTCCATTGGTTTTTTAATAAATAAAAATTAAATGAAAGAATTTTAAATATTTCAATAGAAAAAAAAGGAAACAAATTAAAAAAAAAAAAAAAATCATTTTCGATAGCAGGTGTACTCATGGAGGAGTTGTGAATTCCAACAAGTCTGCAATAACATCAACATAAAATCATTCAATTTCAAACTAGTGTCATAGCGATTTTTCACCATTTTGGAGAGAATTTCATGTATAAACACTCACAGAATAACGAAGTTGGAAAATTCATGGGGTAGTAAGGAGGAAAGAAAGAGGGAATTTCGATTACATAATCAAAGATGAAATTATTATTTGAGCAAATTGACGGCTCCTCTAATCTCTCGATCACTTAAGCATGTTGAATCAATTTTCGACCCTCGAATTCGGTCCTAATTTTTTAGATAATTATGTTTATGTTTGTGTTTGTTCTAGGGTTTTGAATTTTTTCGATTTTTAAGAATCTGTAAATTTCTAGAGGGATTTCGTTCCTTTCATTGATTAGCTATTGTTTTGTGTGATAAAGAAGAAGAAGAACTTCACATTGAACAGAAAAAAGAAAAAAAAAATTTAATTTTATTGTTAATTTTTTTGATAATTGTTTTGAAAAACAAAAACAAAAACAAAAACAAAGAAAACATGTATTTTATGTTTTAAAAATTTTTCACTTTAACATTGGTTTTTTTTTTTTTTTCATTTTTTTTTTTAAAAATAAAATGAAAAATAATTAACAAACGCGAATTCGAAATCATTTTTAAAAAACAAAAACGAAAATGGGTTGAAAAAGGGTTACAAAATGGGACTTAAATTTTCATCTCAATTTTGACATGGTTGTTGATTTGTAGAGGCTATATCACTCAAATATCTATCTATACTATTGTTATAAGGAAAACTAGGAAAACCTATCCACGTTAGCTTGTGGGGAAGAGATAAAAAAAGAAGTCAAAGGCTAATCTAGTACTAGATGATGACCTGGTTACTTGGCTAGATAAAATAAGAAGAAAAGGAGTAAGAGATGCTTTCTCTAGTAAACTTGGTGACTAGTTTATTATCTGAAGGGAAAACCATGCAAGGAGAGTGACAGATAAAGTATGACAGTTGACCTTACCGGAGTGGCACAACATGAGCCCACACGCCTCTACAAGTCTAACACATTGCAAACGGTGCGGAGGCCAGCTCCAAATTAACAGAAGTAACAAAAGAGACAAAACCTGATGTCAACTTCTCATTGGCCGCAAGGACTAGGTATAGTTGTACCTTAGGCTAGAGGGGGAGAATGCGCACCCCTCACTAATGGGAAGGAAGTAGGTGCACATTACACCCTCTCATGATCTATATAAAAAAAGCGACGACTACAGTATGAGGTATGCACAATAACCCTAAAATTTCTCTCTGCTCATCTAAACCTTTGTTCTAGTGAGTGACTTAAGCGTCAGAGAGGTCAGTATCGGAAACCCTATGATATTTTCTAATTGTTATTGTGTTTTCAGGTAGAGAGAAACCAGACATAACATCATCCATTTCCAGAGAAACCAGACCATCCTATGTATTAAATCAACCTTGAACTGTGTGTTTGACTCCAGCTCAGCAATCTTTGACCAGACACGTGGAGGATTTGACTATTTGACCGTTGGTGAAATTTTACCATCAACAACTATAGTTAGGCTATCTCCAACCAAAAATGCTAAATTGGTGCAATTTTACAACAAATTGTAGCAATTTATGCACCAATTATTATTTTTTATCTCCAACCCATAGCACCAAATGTTACTTTAAAAAGAATATTCCTTTTTATTTATTTATTATTTCTCAACAATTAACATTTCACCCCTTAATTAACATAATATTACAATAAGTTTATTATAAATATTAATATAAATAATAATTAAAATAAAACAAATATAAATTAAATAAAAACATTAGATAATAAAAAGGGATACATTAGAATAAATTTGATTTAATAGGAGTAAAACTAGAGGTGGCCGCGGTTCGGTTTCGGTTCGGTTTCGGTTTGGAGATCCACTAAAACCGAAACCGAAACCGTGGCTCACGGTTTGGAGGCGGTTTGTAACCGTCGGTTTTTCGGTTTCGGTTTCGGTTTTGGATGGTTTTGGTTTTGGTTTTGGACGGTTTCGGTTTCGGTTTCGGTTCGTTTTTCTTTTTATTTTTTATTATTTTTTTATTTTTCAACTTTTTTTCCAAGTGAGATAAATCATAAAAATTGGTTGTAAATATAAAATCTTGCCAAAAAATAATTACAATTGAACAAAGTTTAAAATAAAAAAAAATAATTACAAACATTTTCATTGAAGTATTTAAGTATTTAACAATGTTTAAAAGAAAAGAAATTCACCTTTATTAATAAATACAACTTTACAATTTCACAAAAATAAATAAATAAATAAATAAGAGATTGGCCTTGAAGGCTCAATTCAAAGAAACAATATTACAAAGTAACAAAGTTAAAATTTAAAAAAAAAAAAACAAAAAAAAAAAAAAAACCGGCCTTGCACTTAATTTTTACCACAATTAAGTTGCCTACGTATCCTCCACCAATGTAGAGGAATCAAAGGCCACGTAGTTCTTTTACCTTTAATAAGTTGCTCAGTGTTGGAGTTTGGAAGTTTGAACGGAATCTAGTCGCTTCCTTCCGTACCGGTGGTTTGGTCATCTTCAAAGAAGTCGTTCACTATCTCCGGCTGAAGTTCTTGTTGTCTGTATTTTGCCTTTGTCCAATCATCAACACACGCCTGCATTTCAAGTGATTGTGGAGACATAACCGACCGTCTTGGTTCCAAAATATTTCCACCTGCACTAAATTCTTGTTCCACAGCAACGGTAGAAACCGGTGTTCCAAGAATTTGTTTGGCAATAATAGCCAAAATTGGATAATCTTGTTGATGAGTCTTCCACCAAACCTGGAGACTAAATTTTTCTTCTAAAAATTCATGAGTGTCTTCTAAATACCGGTCAAGCTCAGAGACAGATGAGGATGAAAATGTTCTTAATTTTTTGGCTCTTTGGGAAAACAGTCGATCCCCTAAACCCTTTAATTGGAATTTTGCGGAAGTACTAGTACCACCAGATGTGGGTGGGGGTTGTGAAACCGGCAAGTTCAAAGACGGACCATACATTCTAAGATATTCATCGTATAATTCATAAAGCAAAGTCTTAACGGAATCACAATAATGAAGAACATCAATTTCTAATCCTAAACATTTGTAATAATGAGTCAAATAATCCTGCAAACTTTCTAATTTAAAACGTGGAT
This sequence comes from Acer negundo, assembly GCA_035582765.1. Taxonomy (NCBI): domain Eukaryota; kingdom Viridiplantae; phylum Streptophyta; class Magnoliopsida; order Sapindales; family Sapindaceae; genus Acer; species Acer negundo. The sequence continues at coordinate 18,074,068 of CM069233.1, forward strand.
CAAAACACGGTGCAAGCAAATAAATATTTGGAATCTCCCCATAATAATTTAGCCATTTTGTTTTCATAGCTGCAACACATGGACTCAATTGAATATCGAATTCACAGTCACTAAATGCACCAACAATATTAACACTTTGAATAAGAAATAAATGAGTAGTGGGATAGTAAACACCAGATAAAGCATTGGTAGCATCATTAAAAACACGTAGCAATTCAAGAATTTTTATACATGCATTCCAATGGTTCAATTGAAGAGAAATTGAAGGAACGTTATAAGTAATAAAAGAAACTAATAATTCATTATATTCAACACTTTCATTAAGCAGCTTATAAGTAGAATTCCAACGAGTTGTAATATCTCTAGAAAATTTTTTGGGACGCATATTATTCTGAGAGCAATATTTTAACCATTGTTTCTGGATTTTGTTATGCCTCCAAATATAATTAATACTATCTCTAATTGGTCTAATAAAAGCAGAAAGCTCTGTTAATCCAGCTTGAACACACAAATTTAAAACATGACATGCACATCTTTGATGAAATAATTTACCCCCAAAATAGGGATTGCACAAATCTTGTAACATAGGAATAGATGCGGTATTACTTGCAGCATTATCAAAGCCAATAGCAAAAATTTTGTTTAGGATATTATACTTTTGAAAAATGATTTTAAGGAGTTGAAAAATATTTTGAGCTGAATGTGAGTCATCGAAAACACGAAATGCAAGAATTCTTTTTTGCATGTCCCAGTCATTGTCCATATAATGACATGTGACACCCAAATATGAATGACTACCATAATTGTCGCTCCATATGTCGGCACATATGGAAACGCGACCTTGAAATTGATAAAAAAAAGATTTCAATATGTTTTTTTCTTTTTTGAAAATGGCATTTAGTGTACGTGTGAGAGTGGATCTAGGAACACGTTGCATTGCAGGATTTAATGCATTTTGACAATAATTAACAAAACCTACTTTCTCACCAAAACCAAAAGGTAAGTGTTCTACTGCAACCATTAATGCTAATTCTTCCCTATTTTTTTCAGACGTATAATGAAATAATTGATTACCAGAGGTTGCGTACCTGGCAATTTGGGCTTGGTTATTGGATTTCTCAAATTCGGACGGGTGACTTCTTTTGATATGAGCCCAGTACGTGCCATATCCAAAGGATTTGGCAGTCTTGTATGATTTGGAGCAGTAATTGCATTGTATATGGAAAAATCCACCATCTAACTCCGTTTTCTTCATATGCACCTTGAAGAGGATGGACTTCATCTGTTTTTCTTCACCTTCACCTTCACCTGCAAAAAAATCATTTGAAGGGGGTGGGGGGTTAGATAGATTTTCATTAGTATTTGGGGTATTGGGATCGTAGTTGAGTCCGTCGAATTCGGGAATTATTAGAGGAGGATTAGGACTAGAAGGGTGATCGGATCCAAATTGGTCTTGAAGGAACTCGTGGTATGATCGGTCGTAATTAACATCACCGCCAACGTGTTCCAACAAGTTGTGCATTGGACCCTTTTCTTTGTTCAAATTTCTTGAACTATTTCCCCCACTAGCCATTGAAAAATTAATAATACAAAAAATATTGATATATGTAAAGAAAATATTGTTGAAATAATAGTGGTAAATAAGTAAAAAAAAATAGAAGATTGTAAAAAAAAAAATATTGTTGGAATAATAGTGGTAACAATGTAACACTTTTAAAAAAAAAATAGATGTTTGAAAAAAAATATTGTTGAAATAATAGTGATGAAAAAAAATATTTTAATAGTAAAAAATAAAAGAAATAAATATTGTTAATCAATTTGATGATTGAAAAAATAGATAATAGTAAAAACTAAAAAATACAAGAAAGAATTTATATGTGAAATGAAAATTAAATAAAATTGTAGATTGTAAAGAGAATTGAGAATTTGAGATTGAGAGAGATTGAGAGAAGTTGAGAGATTGAGAGTGGTGTGAAGAATAATGAAGTGTGGGGGGTATTTATAGGATTATAGAGAGGGGTATGTTTGCAATTAGGAAAAGTTTAGGGTTTAAAAAATAAATAAAAAGTGGCCGTTGGCCAACGGTTAGCAAGCTGCACGCCTGCAGCTGCCAGGTGCCGTTGGCCAATGGCACCTTATTTTTTTTTCAAATTTTCTGCCACGTGTCACACGTTCATTGGGCAATTTTTTTTTTTTTTTTAAAACCGCCGGTTTAACCATTTCGGTTTGGTTCAACGGTAATTTTTTCAAACCGTATGCCACGTGTCATCTTCTGATTCGTCCATAATTAATTAATTATTTTTTAAACCGGCGGTTTAACCATGGTTAAAACCGCCGGTTTAAACCGGTTTTTTACCGCCTCAAACCGAAACCGTAACCGGTTAGACCGGTTTCCGGCCGGTTTTGGAACCGCCGGTTCCGGTTCCGGTTCCGGTTCCGGTTTTGTTGCGGTTTTTGGCAGTCAGGTTTCGGTTAAACCGCGCGGACAAAACCATCGGTTTAACCGAAACCATGACCACCTCTAAGTAAAACTGTGATTAAACAAAACATTTAAATAAGAGATACAAACAGAATAAATTTTATTGAATAATGGTCAATATATGAATAAGTAAAAATTGAGGGAATAAAAAAAAGAAGAAACACCAGAGTAGTGCACAAAATTGATCCGCGCTTGATCTGGCGCATGAAATTGATTTACTGCAAACTGGCGCATCATATAGCGCACCGGTTATAGAGGGAAATTGCAACAAATTGAGGATTGGTGCATGGGTTGGATATGCTCTTATAAGTTGTATTTTTTTTTTTGAAACAAAGTTATTGTATTGTTTGAAATGAAAATTTTGAATATTTAGATTTATAATAATTATAATAATAGTATTATTATTAATAAAATAAAGGACTAATTGCACGCACGCATATGGAACTTTACCCATAATTGCACGCACGCATATGGAACTTTACCCATAATTGCACAAACGTCCACTGCTGTTAGTTGACTTCCGTTAACTCTAACCGTTGACCACAATTTTAACCCACAATGACTAAAGTGCCCTATTTACCTATTTTATTATTTAAATTAATAATTAAAAATGAAACAGAAAAGACAAAGGAAAAAAAAAATCAATTATTTTTTTTCTCTTTCATTTTGTCAGCCCCCAAACACAATCCAAAATAAGTTTAACAAATAAAAACCAAAACTCAAATCCTCAGACAAAAACAAAAAATCAAATCTACAAATAAAAACTCAAATCTATCAATTCGATAACTAGTTAACTACATCCATTAAAAAAAAAAAAAAAAAAATAGAACTTCAACCTAGAAAGTTAAAAATCTACCATTGAAGTTATAGTTATTTATTTATTTTAAATGGATTGGTTAACTGTTTGTGGAATTGATGGATTTGGGTTTTTATTTATGGATTTGATTTTTGATTGTTGTTTGAGGATTTGACTTGGTTTTTGTTCGTTAAGTTTATTTTTGGATTATGTTTGGGGATTGAGAAAAAGAAAGAGAAAAAAAAATGATTTATTTTATTTTGTTTTTTTTTTTGTTTTTTTGTTTTTTGTCTTTTCTGTTTCCTTTTTTAATTATTAATTCAAATAATAAAATAGGTAACTAAGGGCACTTTAATCATTGTGGGTTAAAATTGTGGTCAACGGTTAGAGTTAACGGAAGTCAACTAACGACATGAGATGTTTGTGTAATTATAGGTAAAGGTTCCATATACATGAAATTATACCTAAACTTAGGGGGATGTTTGTGCAATTAGTCCTAAAATAAAAGATGAGATAGCATACCCCCACACTCGCATAAATGAACCCCGTGGGCTTAAATTATGTATGATTCCCTCTCACTCTTTACAACTTACAACTTACAATTTTCCATCCATTCATCCTTAGTTTTGATAATTACTGTAGTATTTTAGATAATCTTTTACATTTGTTATAATCCTCCAATCAACAAAAAATAGATTTCATTTCAGTCTATCAAAAAATAAATAAACAAGTATATAATATATATATATATATATTTAAAAAAATTAAAATAAACAAGTATATAATTATATATATATATATATTTTTTTTTTTTCTCTAGAGCTCCAACAAATATCATACTTATATCAGTATGTACAGTCCTTGATGTGGGCTTCTCTAACAACCTGATTGATGTACCGAGTTAAAAATAAAAAAAATAAATAATAAATAAAAAAAGGGTAGGATTTAAATTAGTTAATCAAAACAAATAAAAAACAGATTCCAAAATACTTTTGATGCCATAAAAAAAAAAAAATTTCAGATTCCCATACTCCCATTTGTTTGTTTTTTTCCTGTAAAAACTTTTTTTTTTTTTTTTTTTTTTTTGTGTAATAACTCTGATTTGTTTCTAAACACACAAAAAAAAAGGGTTTGTTTTCCTCATTGGTTTGGTTGCATATTTATTGCCTCCATCTCTCTATCTCTCTCTCTCTCACACACACTCGTCAGAAGCAAACCCATCTCTGTCTCTCTCTCTCTCTCTCTCTCTCTCAATTTCAAATACTCTTGTGTTTGGATCCAAAAGCATAACATGGGAGAGGAGAAGAAGCCATCAGCTGGTGTGTGGCCAACTGTGAAGCCCTTTGTCAATGGTGGTGCCTCTGGAATGCTTGCCACCTGTGTCATTCAACCCATCGATATGATCAAGGTAAAACATATTTCATGTGTTTTTGTGTTTGTTTATGCTTTTACATCCTCAATATCACTTCATTATGGTGTTCTGCGTGTTAAAATTTTGACCTTTTTTGTACCTAAAAGTGGGTTCTTTTTATGAGTTTTAGATCTGTGATTTGGTAGGTGTTTTTGGAGGTTTTTGTTTTGTTTAGCGTTTTGGTTTAATGAGTATTTGGGGGGTTTTGATGGGTATTTTTGTTTGGTGTTTTTGGAAATTCAATTGGAGCTAAAATAGGGTTTGAATTTCTGTGTTTGGTTCTGTTGTTAGTGACAGTCTAATGAGACTTGTGGTTTGATGGGTTGTTGTTCTTTGTTTTACAGGTGAGAATTCAATTGGGTCAGGGATCGGCAGCTTCCGTGACTAAAAACATGCTTGCAAATGAGGGCATTGGTGCCTTTTACAAGGTTTGGCTCTATGAAACTAATTAAAGTTTCTCTTTTGACTTGTATGTTGGCAATCTATTGAATCTTGTTCTTGAAGTCTTAAAATCTGTGTTTAATGATGGATCATTAGTTGATCCAGGTCAGCATAGATTCGAAAGAAGACAACTGAAAGTTTATTTATATAGTAGATTTGAGCGATATGAACTGTGTATTACTACCACAATGAAATGAAACGGCTGATTAAAGATTTTTATGGACATTATGTTGCTGATGCTGGTGTGGCTTTGTGTGTTGCTTGTTTACATTTTCAAGCTGAAATCAGTACTAGTTACGTAGAAATCGAGGCTATGCATTTTCAATCGAATTCGAAAAAATGTCACATATCTCCGTTTCTCAAAAGTATTTTATCTTGAGCAGGGTCTATCTGCTGGACTACTCAGGCAAGCTACATATACCACTGCCAGACTTGGATCATTCAAGTGAGTGTCTCCTTCCAATTGCGTTTATTTGGAATGATGTATGGGCCGTTTTTCTTTTAGTAACATTACTATCCTTTTTGATTATTGGATTTTTATTTTTTTTGTTTCCCTTAGGATTTTGACAGCCAAAGCAATTGAAGCCAATGATGGGAAGCCCCTACCTCTGTATCAGAAGGCCTTGTGTGGGCTAACTGCTGGTGCCATTGGAGCAAGTGTTGGTAGCCCAGCAGATCTAGCGCTTATCCGTATGCAGGCTGATGCCACTTTGCCTCTTGCTCAACGTCGAAATTACACAAATGCCTTCCATGCGCTCTATCGTATTTCTTCAGATGAAGGAGTTTTGGCACTTTGGAAAGGTGCAGGCCCTACTGTTGTCCGAGCAATGGCATTGAACATGGGCATGCTTGCCTCTTACGATCAAAGTGTTGAGTTTTTCAAGGATTCTCTTGGTTGTGGTGAACTCACAACAGTTGTGGGTAAGATTCTGCCTAAGCAGTATTTATATTGTGCAAAAAGTGTTTATTTTAATTCCTTGCAACATAAGTATCTGAAAGTTGAAAATTTTCATTTTCAAACAATGTATTGTTGAACTAAATGTTATACCTGAAACTATATATATATTTTTTTTCTGAAGTGGGTAAATGCATATAGTACATTGATGCTTTAAGAAAATTTGTTATCTTCAAGTGGATGTTTCAAGTCTCCTCTCCCGAATGCTAGTTTGCAGACTCTGAGATTCTTTCGATTAATTTATTTGACAAAGGAAGTTTGACTTATGTCTCATTATGACCTCCAATTTGAAGGTTCTTCAGCATTTATTCACATAAACTTTTTGTCATTCATTAAAATCAATTTGTCTGCTATTTTTCCTTCTTGCCTGGTGGTTCTGTAAATCGTAGTTCTTTTGGTTCAGGGTTAAATATATCACTGACCTAATATCAGCTGCCTTAGATGTTGGATATTCTAAATCTGATTGTTTTGAGAGATGTAACTGTCCTTTATATATATATAATATAGTCAATATCAGCTTGACTTTACTTCCTATAAGTAGCTCTACTCCTATCATTATGATGTGAAAGATTCAATGGCCCTGTCATCTCCACTGATGCCTATTTTAGCTAGACCTTAGACTGACCAATTTACAAAGATTGTGATGTACAGTAACACGAACCCTCCTACATGGAGTTTAAGATGAAGTATGAAAATAATTAAAACTTGTTGGTTTATAACAAACTATTTTTTTTTTTTGTGTTAACATCTCATGCTTGTCCTGCACATCCTGGTTGTTAATTGTTATACTCTTAAGTGTGCTTTATCATGAGACAGCCTTCCAGGGATCATTTAGTTGAGTTCACTAGGTAACATATGTTGGTATTGAAACAATTGTGTAAACCTTGCTTCAAAATTTGCAGCCTTGGGACTTGCATGCACGTATCATCTTTTGAGGCTTTGTCATACTTTCTAGTTGCTAGACAACCTTATTGATGTCACATTCATCTGTCTTCTTTAAATCGAAATCCATACTTGTCTGTCAATTAACTATTGTGAACTTCTGAAAGTGAGTTGTAAGTGTTAATTGGCTTGCAAGTGTTTAAATTAAACAACACTGGGGTGGCGACACTTTTTTCTTTCTTCAAAATTCAAGTGATGATATAGTTGTAAAGTGTTAGGAACATGGCTTGCAGTGCATTATTGGCTTTGATTCTCGAGAGTATTTATCTTTTTTTTTTTTTGGGGGCTAATTTCTTATTTTCTCATTTTGTTTTCAGGGGCGAGTGCCATTTCCGGTTTCTTTGCTGCAGCTTGCAGTTTACCTTTCGATTATGTAAAAACCCAAATTCAGAAAATGCAACCTGATGCTCAGGGGAAGTATCCATACACTGGCTCTTTGGATTGTGCCATGAAAACCCTCAAGGCTGGAGGACCATTCAAATTTTACACAGGTTTCCCTGTATATTGTGTTCGAATAGCTCCCCATGTCATGGTAATCTCTCTCTCTCACTCTCTCTTTCGATGTGTTTTTAGTTGTATGCCACTGTATGAATCATGTATCTATAGGTCCAGAAGTATCTCATTTTCTGATTGCTGCATGTTTGTTCATGCAGATGACCTGGATATTCCTCAACCAGATCCAAAAGCTGCAGAAATCTGCAGGGATTTAGTTTTCATCGGAGATGAGATTTTCTGTTGCAGTCAAAAGTAGTAAAATAAAATGACATCTCGTTTGTATTTCTGGCGGGTTTTGGCACTTTTACACACCCTAATCAAAACCATTCTATTCAGAATTCTTTTACGAAGCAATCGATGTAGGATTATTATTATTCATGAAAGTGAATTTTTTTTTATAAACAACCCTTTTTTTGAATTCGAAGAGAGCTATTCGTCGCGAGGAAAAGAATGTTACAAATAAGATTTGTATGCTATAAACAGGTATTTTGCAGCTGAGTTATTTTTGTGTCCGATATGAAAGTTTTCCTTCTGGTGAGGCAATCGATTTTAATGTATCAGATTCTTTCTTGGTTAAGATTGTTAATTGGATTTGGTCTTTTTCAGATTCTTTCTTGCCTATTTGCCTTGTCGAGAGTGGTTTCTCTTTTATTTTATTTCTTTGGTTCTACCTCTCTCTCTCTCTCTCTATATATATATATATTGTCAAACAAATTTGGATTTCAAATGATGTGGCAACCACATGATGCAGTAATTGATGTTGCTTACAAATAAGATTAAGATTTCAGGTGGAGTTTAATAATCGAAAAATGAAAATGGAAGAGGATTAGGGCTTGGGAAATGAATTTAAGTAGGAATGAAATTTGGTTCACAAAAAGAAAGGAAACCACATTACCACATGGGAAGTGAATTCATGTAGGGATTGAATACTCGTAGAAAATAGATTCCTTTATTTAGTTGTAATATAGAATCCTTGATGTCTGGATCAAAATGCCCTATATATATAAATATATATTATGTATTAAAAGTATTTTTTTTAAATTAAAATATTATTCAAATAATAAAATAAACTTAATAGTACGAGCACAAGAACACAAGAAGAAATCAAGAGATAGATAACATATAAATATGATATTTTATTCACTTCTCAATGGTATTTACAACTTGATGAGACCTCCATTTTATAGACTCACAATGTAATAGTTACAAATGAAAAGACACAAGCAATAAACTTGAGAATCAATGGAGTCATAAACTTGAGAGTAAATGGTACCATAAACTAGAGAATAAATTGGGGAAGGTGAAGGATCACAAGTTACATTGTGAGATTGGACATTTACTTATATTGAATTTTCATAACACTCCCCCTTGAATGTCCATTTTACATAGAATATGTCTCGTTAAAACCTTTACTAGAAAAAACCCTGTGGGAAAAAATACTAGTGAAGGAAAAAGAGTACATTATTCATATGTATCTTAAAAATAATATTGGAGGTGATAACAACTGCCTCATTAAAACCTTACCGAGAAAAACCCTGTGGGATAAAAACTCAGTGAAGGAAAAAGAGCACAGTATATAGATTTTCCTTCAAAACAATTACTCCCCCTCGTCAAAATACTCATTTTGATGTTGCCGTCTCAATTGTTTGAGAAATACTTTTCAATTGCCGCATCCCAATATTATGCACTAACTTCGTAAATGTTGCGGTTGGCAACGCTTTTGTGAATAAATCTACAAGATTTTCACTTGAGTGTATTTTTTGAACATCTATTTCACCATTCTTTTGGAGCTCATGTGTATAAAAGAATTTTGGTGAAATGTGCTTAGTTCGATCACCTTTAATATAGCCTCCTTTAATCTGTGTAATGCAAGCAGCATTATTTTCATAAAATATTGTAGGACTATTTTTTATTGAAGATAGTCCATATGTTTCCCGAATATGTTGTATTATAGATCTTAACCAAATAGACTCTCTACTAGCTTCATGAATTGCCAATATCTCCGAATGGTTTGAGGAAGTGGCAACCATTGTTTGTTTAACAGATCTCCATGAGATAGCAGTATTTCCACAGGTAAATAAATATCCTGTTTGTGATCGGGTTTTATGTGGATCAGAAAGGTATCCAGCATCCGCATATCCAGATAATTCTGATTTTGATCCCCTTGAGTAAAATAATCCCATATCAATTGTTCCACAAAGATAACGCAATACATGCTTAACGCCATTCCAATGTCTTCTAGTTGGTGCAGAACTATACCTTGCTAGTAAATTGACTACAAATGCAATGTCAGGCCTTGTACAGTTTGCAAGGTACATAAGTGCTCCAATTGCATTTAAATATGGTACTTCAGGACCAAGAAGCTCTTCACCAACTTCTTTTGGACGAAATGGATCTTTGTCTGTATCAAGTGATCGAACAACCATTGGAGTGCTTAATGGATAAGCTTTAAGACTTTTTCCGTATATGTTGATTGATGAATAAATATTCCGCTTGGTAAATGCTTGATTTGCAGGCCGAGGCAAAATTTCGTTTTACCAAGATCTTTCATTTCAAATTCATCTTTTAAGTAAGAAGCAGTTTTTATGAGTTCTTCAAGATTGCCAATAAGATTTAAATCATCAACACATACTGCAATGATAGCGAATCCAATTTCTGATTTTTTAATGGACACACATGGGCAAATTGGATTATTTGCATATCCTTCTTTCAATAAATATTCACTTAAGCGATTGTACCACATGCGCTCAGATTGTTTTAACCCGTATAAGGATTTTTATAGCTTAATTGAATACAAGCTTCTATGTTTTAAATTTTCATTCATTTTATATCCTTCAGGGATTTTTATATATATATCAGTATCAATAGATCCATACATGTATACTATTACTACGTCCATAAGACGCATATCAAGCCCTTCTGAGGCTGCTAAATTAATCAAAAATCAAAATGTGATTGTATCCATCACTAGGGAATAAGTCTCCTCATATGGTTTTTGTGAGAAACCTTGTGCTACGAGTCGTACTTTGTATCTCACAATTTCATTTTTCTCATATCATTTTCTAACAAAAACCCATTTATACCCGACAAGTTTGACGTCTTTAGGCATCAGGACAACAGGTCCAAAAACTTCACGTTTTTCGAGTGAATTTAGTTCTGCTTGGATTGCTTTTTTCCATTTTGGCCAATCTTTTCTATGTCGACATCCTTCCACTATTGTTGGTTCAACATCTTCATCATTATTCATAATATCAAGAGCGACAGCAAATGCAAATTTATCATAATGTTAATATTTCTTCGATCCAAGAATTTCTTAGAACCAACATAATCTATTGAGATTCGTTCATGAGTCTCATCTAGGGAGATTAAAATTTCTTTATTTTGTAAATCTACATGATCATTTTGTTCCTCTTCAGGGGAATTTTGTATTTCCTTAGTTGTTGGTACATATACTTCTTCGGGAGTAATTTGATCATTTTCGGATCGATTAATTTTTTCTGTCTTACTTTCGATGATGGCTTCTTCAGGAGAGCCACTTTTATTTTGAAGCTTCATTTGTATTCTCTTTTTCCTTGTTCTCCTTTTCCTTGGAGTTAAGTCTTTTACACCAATTGGTCTACCACGTTTCAAGCGTGGTTTAATTTCATTTACCTTATCTGATTGTCCTTCAGGGACATCAACCCTTGCTGAGACATTTTCAGCATGTATATGTGATTTTACTATTCTCTTTAAATCGGTAAATGCATCTGGAATTTGATTTGCAATATTTTGCAACTGAATAATCCTTTGAACTTCAAATTCACATCGATTTGTTCGAGGATCAAACTGAGATAAAGATGATGCATTCCATATAAGTTCACGTCGTTTATCTGTCTTTTCTCCCCCTAACGACGGAAAAACTCGTTCATCAAATTGGCAATCCGCAAATCTTGTGGTGAAAATATCTCCTGTTAAAGGCTCAAGATATCTAATTATTGAAGGAGAATCATAGCCAACATAAATTTCAAGTTTTCGTTGAGGACCCATTTTTGTCCTTTGTGGGGGTGAAATTGGAGCATAAATAGCACAACCAAAAATTCTCAAATGAGAAATATTTGGTTGTTGGCCAAGTGCAAGTTGCGAAGGTGAAAATTATGATAACTAGTCGGTCGAATACGAATTAACGATGCAGCATGTAATATTGCATGTCCCCATGAAGAAACGGGTAATTTTGATTTTAAAAGCAAAGGTCTGGCAATTAATTGAAGACGTTTTATCAAGGATTATGCCAAACCATTTTGAGTATGGACATGTGCAACAGGATGCTCTATATCAATACCGATTGACATGCAATAATCATCAAAAGCCTTAGATGTAAATTCACCTGCATTATCTAGTCTAATTTTTTTAATTTGATAATCAGGAAATTGTGCTCGTAATTTAATAATTTGAGCAAGAAGTCTTGCAAATGCAACAGTACGGGTAGAGAGCAAACAAACATGTGACCACCTAGTTGATGCATCTATTAAAACCATGAAATATCGAAAAGGTCCACAAGATGGGTGAATGGGTCCACAAATATCACCCTGAATTCTTTCCAAAAAACTTGGAGATTCAAAATTGACCTTTGTTATGGATGGTTTTGTAATTAATTTGCCTTGAGAACAAGCTGCACATGGGTTATCAGAAGGCAAAAGAATCTTCAGGTTCTTTATAGAATGTCCATGTGAGTTTTTAACAATTCTCCGCATCATAATTGATCTTGGGTGACCAAGTCTATTATGCCAAAACATAAAAGTCTTTGGATCATTGAACTTCTAGCTTAATACAAGATTTGTTTCTATAGTTCGTATGGTAGTTTGATATAACCTAGAAGAAAGTCCAAAAAATCTTTCTAGTAGCTGCTTCTGGCATGATACAATAGAAGTGATGCAAAGGTATTCTATATTATCTTCGTTAGTAGTCTCAATGTGGTACTGATTAAGACGGATATCTTTAAAGCTTAACAAATTTCTTCTAGAATTGCTAGAATATAAAGCATCATTAATTTGTAATTTTGTCCTATTTGGTAACAAAATATTTGCTCTTCCGGAGCCGTCTATCAGGTTTGTAGTACCTGATATTGTGTTAACATTAGCTTTAGCTAATTTTAAGTGAGTGAAATAATCTTTGTTTCGAAGGATTGTATGCGTTGTGGCACTGTCTACATGACTTTCATCTTTCGATTATTCAAATCATTAGTATGATCCGAAGCCATCTTCACATATATAAACTTAAGTTAATATAAATATATATAAAATAAATTTTGAGGAGATTACAATTTAATTAAGAAATAATTGAAAATAAAACTCGAACTTCATTTAAAAACAAACCAAATAATAAGACAAATTTATCCCTCAAAAGCACACACTGTAGGAAATTTTATTAGAATCACACTCAAAATACGTTAGAACACTCAAAAACAAACTTAAACATAGTGAAAAACACTTAAACATAATGATAAATAAGTACTAACAACACACCTAAAGCATAATGAAAAACACACTGAAAAATAATATCAAACATGCTAATTGGCATTAACATGTCCATCACCAATCAAGTGGCCGATATTTCCTTGTAGATCCTCAAAGAAATCTGAAACGTCTAGATGAGTTATGTCAACAGACTCATCATGATCAATGAAATTTGTTTCCACCTCTTTTCCTTTTGCCTTTAATGATGCTTGATAAAGTTCCACAAGATGTTTAGGCGTACGACAGGTACGTGACCAATGCCCTTTTATTCCACATCTGAAACAAGCATTGTCATGATTTTTAGAGGATTTGTTTTGAAAAACTTTCCCCTTTTCCTGTTTTTCATCATTGTTATTCCACTTCTGGTGTTTGATTTAGACTTCTTATTATGACCCCCTCGGCCTTGTGAATGACCACGGCCACGGCCACGATAACCGCCACGGTTATTTGATGAATTAGCATTCGCTTCTAGGAATACTACAGTTCCAGTTGGGTGAGATTGATGATTTTTCATCAAAAGCTCATTATTTTGCTCAGCCACAAGAAGACATGAAATTAACTCAGAATATTTGGTAAATCTACGCTCTCGATATTGCTGCTGCAGGAGCAAATTCGAGGCATGAAAGTAGAAAATGTTTTTTCTAACATGTCTTGTTCAGTTATTGTCTCTCCACATAATTTCAATTGAGAGACAATCTTAAATAATGAAGAATTATAATACTGACCGATTTAAAATCTTGTAATTGTAAATGCATCCAGGCATAACGAGCATTTGGAAGTATCACCGTTTTCTGGTGATTAAATCTCTCTTTTAAATTTGTCCAAAGCTCAAATGGATTTTTGACAATAAGATACTCAGATTTCAATCCTTCATGGAGATGGTGCCGAAGGAAAATCATTGCTCTAGCACGGTCCTGTGAAGGTGCTTCATTTTTTTCTTTAATCGTTTCTCCCAGATTCTTAGCATCAAGATGAATTTCAGCATTAAGAATCCATGACAGATAGTTGTCACCAGAAATATCAAGAGCAGCAAATTCAAGTTTTGTGATGTTCGACATATTCAGTTGGCTAAATCAAAAAATGATTATTAGAAATTTCTAAACACAAATATGTCAAATACTATAACAAAATATGTAAGGGTAAAAATATACATGTTAAATCCATGATATTTTTGTAATATGAAAAATAATGAATATTATTGCAGTGAGTTAATAACAAATTACAACATTTTCATACCTTGTGAAAATGGAATGAATAAAGAAGAATATTTACCTGATCAGAGCTACGTCGTGCTGATAACGTAAAATAAACTTAATAGTAAGAACACAAGAACACAAGAAGAAATCAAGAGATAGATAGCATATAAATATGATATTTTATTCACTGACGTAGCCGATAACGTAAAATAAACTTAATAGTAAGAACACAAGAACACAAGAACACAAGAACACAAGAAGAAATCAAGAGATAGATAACATATAAATATGATATTTTATTCACTTCTTAATGGTATTTACAACTTGGTGAGACCTCCATTTTATAGGCTCACAATGTAGTAGTTACAAATGAAAAGACAAAAGCAATAAACTTGAGAATCAATGGAGTCATAAACTTGAGAATCAAAAGAGCCATAAACTAGAGAATAAATTGGGGAAGGTGAAGGATCACAAGTTACATTTTGAGATTGGACATTCACTTATATTGAATTTTCGTAACAAACAATAAATATTGAAGTTAAAAATATATATTTAAAATAATTATAAATAATAAACTTTGAATATTTGTTAACTTTTGATATTTCACATTTATTAAAAATGTAATGATAAAATGAAAAAAATTAAAAATTTATATATCATTATAAATTAAATTTAAATATTGTATAAAAATAATCCTAATTTTTTAATGGATAAGGTTATTTAAAAATTGTAAACGAATATAATTTAAAAGAAGTAATAGTTATTTCAAAAATATAAATTAATTTATTAGAAAAATACAAAATAGTTTTCAAAAGAGAAAAGAAAAATAATAATGTATTTAAAAATTTCATTGTGGAGGCAAAATCGATCACCTCTAATTGCCTCATTCGGTGAGGAGACTTCCTCTATCAATGAAGGTGAACAGATACTCCATCGCGATTTATGATGGATGTTGCAAATGAGAAGGCCTTCGCTTCTCTGGTGAATGAGGTGTGAGCCTCTTCTAGTGATGGAGGCTCGCAGCCTCCTTTCACCCTACAAACAAAGGAGTCCCTCTCCTCCTCCAACAATGAAGGTGAGGGCCTTCGACGTCAACGAGGCTCCGCTAAAGACCTTACCATCACCAGTTACGAAGGAGGCCACTGATAGTGGCCTCTACTTATTATTATTATTATTATTAATTTTAATATTTTTTTTCAGGGACAAATTGATAAATTAACTATTTTAGAGTGCGGAATTTGAATTTTGATTTCATTGGACCCACGCAGTACCCATGCACTGGCAAATCAACACAACAACCTGATTTCCAAAATTATCAAAACAAGACCAAACGACATCGAAACCTATCGAATAATATACCATTGGAAAGGTATTGATATCTACTTTCTACTCCATTTTACAAAATGAGATTTCAATGTCTGTAGAAAGAGATATGGTCAAAAGAGTGACCAAATGTCAGATATGGATAACAACAAAATGTCCACAAACTCATGGTATAAGTCCATGTGACCAAAGACCAAGCCAAGAGAAGAATGGGACATTCTCAAGTGGTCACCCATCATGTTATGACAAGCACACCATTGTGCATGCGCATATGTTTTCGATCAATTATCAGGAAACGAATTACATCACACAAAACCACACTTAAGTCTAAGAATGAGGTGCAAGTGTGATTGTGAAAAGAATACACACATAAGCAATAAGGAACAAATGCATAACAATACAAATGCATGTAAGTGTGTGTGTGAAACTATTCTCTTCAAGAATCAATGTCAAGTAAGCTACCTCGTGAAGCTCTTGATCTTGAAGTCATGGATATACTTAGAAGCTTACTTTTGATAATCAACAAGAGGATCTAATCTACTCATTACACAATCATCCCTAAATATGGTTTGTCATGAAATAAACCAATTATAAAATAGAGATCCTTACAATATCCTCTATTGCGATTTGCGATGGATGTCTCAAATGAGGAGGCCTTCACTCCTTCTAGTGAAGGAGGAGGTGTGAGCCTCTTCTAGTGATGGAGGCTTGTAGCCTCCTTAACCCTGTAAACAAAGGAGTCCCTCTCCTCCTCCAACGATGAACGTGAGGGCCTCCGACGCTGTTGAGGCTCTGCCAATGGCCTCATCGTCACCGGTTACAAAGGAGGCCACCGATAGTGGCCTCTACTTATTATTATTATTATTTTATTTCATGGAAAAATTGATAAATTAACTATTTTAGAGTGCAGAATTCGGATTCCGACCTCAAGAGGTAAGAATCCATTCCAGTCATTTGTAAGGAATCCAGGTTCCATAGCTTAATTAACAAAACAAATAAGGGAATTACGATTCTTTTTCCCATACCCACCTTAATTCAACCAACCAAACACCTCCTAAGTTTCATTCAATTAAGTTACTAAATTCTATTAGAGCATCCTAACTCCTTCAAGGAAGCTCCCTAAATATTAATTGAATTTGAGTTAAAATACCTGGAAAAGTATTTTAACATAGCAACTTTTGAATGAGTCCTTTTTATTTTGGCTAATCATTAATATTTTAATAATTTTTGAATTTAAAATATAAAAAAAAAAAAAACTTTAAATTAAAATAATAAGAGTAAGGAGCTGTTTGTTTTTTTCATTATAAGACTTGTTGTCTCTTATATCTTAAATTAAAATAAATCAGTTTGTTTGTTTTTCAAACTTATATCTTATTTTAAGATATATATGTCTTTTAGAAAAAGTATAATTTTTTGACTTTTATCTTATTCAAAAAGTGATACAGTAGATTTTTTTTTAATAAATTTCCATAAATATCCTATAACAATTTATACATTTATAATTTTATCCGCATATAATAAAATCCTAAAAATCAATTTTCCAAAAATTCCTAATTTTGAAGAAACCCTAACACAACCTAATCAATTTTATATTTGTAGTAAATCATCCAAAATGAAAAAATCAAACATATCATAGTATCTTAATTTATAAGACTTATCCATATATCGAACAAATTAAGGTCTTATATGGCCAAGATTAGAAATCTCTCAATTGTGGATGTGCTTCAAAGGCTCACCTCCCAAGTTAGCTCAACTGATTTTGATCTAGTGTGTATGGTGGCCTTGGCAAATTGGGAAGATCGCAATGCTGTATTTAACAGTGGAAAGGCTAGAGAGCCTGGGCTGCTTGTTTCTTGGGTGTCTGATTTGTTAGAGGAGTTCCGAGATAGCAGGAATGTTCTCTCCCCAGTCTTGATGCTTTCTCGGGACTGGATTGCCCTACCCCCCGACCAGTTGAAGCTAAATTCATGGGTCTCTGTGCGTGAAAATTCTAGTTCTATTAGCATTGGGGTGACTATTCGGGCTGATAGGGGAAAGGTCCTAGTTGCCAGATCAAGTCTTCTTTACGGGTTTTTCAATGCTGAGTTAGGCCTCTTTATGGCCCTTCGTGAAGGCCTCTTGCTCGCTAGATTCTATAACTTCCACATTCAAGTGGCAGAGGTTGCTTCCTCTAGTATTGTGTCTTCTCTGGTTTCTCCGAGCTCTTGTAAGGGAGATGCTAGGTTTATTATTAATGATATTAAGGCTTTAATTTCCGAAGTAGGTTCATGTAAGTGTCAACTCGTCTCCAAGTCCGGAAACGTGTTGGTTCAAAACCTAGCTTCACATGCCTTCTCCTTTGCGAGGGAGTGTTTTTGGCTGGATTGCAACCCTTCGTGTTGTGTTCATTGGAATGTTTGCATTTTGTTTAAAAAAAAAAAAAAACAAAACAAACAAACAGCCCCTAAGAGTTTGACTAGGAATTCAAATTCTCTAAAATAGCTAATAATATATAGAGCAGTTGAAAATATCACATCATTAGCCATTTTAGGTAAGGACAATGTATAACCAGCAATCCAGCATAGTTGGTGATGCTCATAGAGTTCTAATATGTGGGTGAGGTCCACATTTGATTTCTGGTTCTTGCCATACTGCTTCATGGAAAATTTTATTGCTCTAGAAAATTGTATTTCCATGTATTATCTCCAATAAAACAATCAATAATCTCCATCAATTATTTGGCCCTGAGAAAAGAAAAAATAACCGTAAAAAGAAAATCAGCAAAATTTTAAAGCTAGAAGATGCATATTTTGTAGGCATACGAGGTTTTAAAGTGAAAAAGAAGTAATAAGATTTGAAATGACAGAATGTACATTATACATTCATTAAAGAATCACCTGCCAATATAAGAGTCGTCCTCAGTACTCACAAAAATTACTTCACCGCTTTCAAGATAAGATGGTACCTGAGGTTAAAAGGCATCACATTCTCAAAGCACATCCTGCCTAGTTTGAACAATTTCTGTTGCAAATTAAGAATTTTTATAACATTCTTTAACAAAGAAAAACAATAGCTATTAAGATAAGCAAATTTCAACATATAAAAACTCTACACAATAAAAATAATATTTCACAAACCAAAATAGTGAGACCGTTGTCCAGCAAAGCCCTTGTATACCTGCATTCAAAGAGAAATATATGAATATGATTATATAAGTACCAAGTAAAACAAAACTGATTCTGGGATCACACTTTCAGTTTATACAGCCATCCAATTACATATCAATGACATCTACCAATTTTTGTTGGAAAATACCGAGGTGTAACAGTCTGCCCCTTCACATTAGCATGTACTTCCTTAATAGTGCAAGTAGAACGCTTTGGAATTGATGCAGATAAAGGCTTTCCATCATATAACTGCAGCGTAACTTTCATTTCATCTGCTCACAATGCAAATTCATATTTTAACCAAGGCAGAAGTAAATAGAGCATAACAAAGCATAGCCAAAGAAAAGCTACTACATGCACCAGTCCTTTATTTTTTGTCAAACCTTTTAGGTATGCAGCAGCCTTGCCAAACAAGTCCAAAGGCACTTCCACTTGCTCAAATGTATTAGACCTGACATAAAATAAAGTATAGCAAGCGAATTTGTTACATATAAATATCTCTGACCACTGACCACTGACCACAGCTGCCTTATTAACAAACAAGAAATTCTACGAGGGTGAGGAGAAATTGAAACTCACTCAATTAGATATGCAACCTCATGTTCTGTGTATAATAATGTGTAAGACTTTTCCTGAACAAATACCCCTGCAGCACATTATATAGGATTAATTTACCATAAAGACTTCATGACTCCATATAAGACAGTACCGGTGTCCAAACTTTTTACACTATGTAGTATGAATTGAGACCGTTTTCACTTCATTATAATATATAAAAAATTTAAATTGCTTGTTGCATCCGAAACATGTCAATGTGTAAAATGCTATCAATAATCAACTTAACCCAGAATTAGCTAGGTAGGTCGTAAGATACAAAGGACCACCCAAGCTAAAGGGATTAAAACTGCATTTGAAGATCACACCATTCAATACCAATGCAATCAAACTAAAAATATAATAATTTCCAAGACCATAAGAGATATATGTTCTATAAAATAATTTGGACCGGCTACAGGCTTGTTGGGATAACAGCTCCATTATGAAGTAGGTGTTAGGTTTACCCATATTGATAATGTTTGCTACCAGTGTCCACAGAAACCCATTCAGATGAGGCATGTCCATATTTCTATCAAGGTTTGGAGCGAGAACTATAATTAGTTTAAACTAAGACTTGACAACAATAAGGTACAATCACAGGATTTTAAGAAGAGGGATGCAACAAGCCTAATTGTTCCAGGATTTTCTTGGCCAGCTATGAATTCACATTGATGCATCTCGAACACTATCTACAGCGAGAGACATGTTACCCTTGCTACTACAAGAAGGATCAAGTAATTGATTTGAAAATGAATAGATGTCAGTAGGCTCACAAAAATGCACAACAACATGAAATCACAATTGACAAGAAGATTGTGCAGTCAACTCCTCACTACATATAATTCACAAGGCATGAGCAAAACAATTTCACAATTATAATCCAAACAACACTCTCACTTAGATGTTTACCTAATATGAGTCATTAGACAATAACAAGAATCTTCATCCAACAATATGGTTGCCAAGAAAACCCAAGTAAAACACAGAATCTGTATCTTTTTATATAAAAATAAAAATAAAAAAACCTTAGATTATACAAAGCCAACACGAGCCAATAATGTCAATTGTATAAAAAACCACCATCCAATACCAGTACAAGCTTTAAACCCAGCGAACCAAAGTAAGAATTTGCGAGGTTAGGCTGCATTGCTAAATCTTTCTCAAGAAACTTATATTATCCAACTATTGCAAAAACGGACTTTTTCCTCAGCAATTTGGGAAAGAATTTAATAAGTTAACCAACATACTTTCAACAGCCTCCTCCGTGCCAAACCGTAAGCTTACTTTGTTGCCAGTGTCAACATCACGAAGCTCCAACTATGATAAATAAAGAAGGTGAGGTATTTAGTTTCCGATTAAAATACTACAATTAAAAATAAAATTATAGTTCTATATATATATATATATATGCACACTAATTCGCATAAGTCCAATAACTACAGTTGGGATAAGCACAATCATACAGAATAATGCCAACACCAGAAATATGCCAGCCACCCAAAATTTAATCATGGTTTTAAAAGGCTCTATGAGGCTTACGCCTCGAGGCTATCGGGCGCTCAAAAAAAGCCTCGAGGGGCTGCTGAGAGGCTTATGAGGCTTACACTTTAGAAAAAAAATAATTTTTTAAACTATTATGTTGCTGTTTGGGCCTTTTATTTTTCAAAACAGTTTTGGGCTTAAGTTTGAGGTTTAGTTAGTAAAAAACTTTAAACGACTACATTAAAACACAACAAAAAAAAAAAAAAACAAAAGAAACCCTAGCTGCTCCAACAAAAAAACTCACAAGGAAAACAGCCGGTTTCTCCTCTTCTCCAACAAAGGACACAAGAAAATTATATTTATAATTTCTTCATGTAGGAAGTTTACAATTGATAGATGAAGGTGAAGATGACTTTGGAGACGAAGACAATGAGATTGGGTTCGATGATGTTGATGGAGATGGACTTAATAATTTCGAAAATAATTATCTTCCAAATGATCCCAATCCCAATAGTCTTGATGAAAATGATGATTAGATAGAGTCATAGATTTTAACTCTAAAACTTGTTCTAAATTTCTATTATGGGATAGGAGGATTCATGGTTTTTAGCCTTTTATGACTTTGCTTCATTATTATTTTTCTCTATTATGAATTACATCATGATGTGTGTTTTTATTTGATATAGATGTTATAGAGTCAACGACATTATGGTATGAAATAAGAATTTCTAATTTTTTAATGATTTTTTTTAATGTTTTTATAATTTAATTATTTAATTATTTAATTGAGGCTTATGCCTCGTTTCGCCTCAAGGCTTATGCCTCGTGAGACTAAGGTAAAACGCCTCAAGGCTTGATTTAGCCTTTCAAAACCTTGAATTTAATGACCGGGACCAACATAATTTCTTTATGTAGGAAGTTTACAATTGATAGATGAAGGTGAAGATGACTTTGGAGACGAAGACAATGAGATTGGGTTCGATGATGTTGATGGAGATGGACTTAATAATTTCAAATATAATTATCTACCAAATGATCCCAATCCCAATAGTCTTGATGAAAATGATGATTAGATAGAGTCATAGATTTTAATTCTAAAACTTGTTCTAAATTTCTATTATGGGATAGGAGGATTCATGGTTTTTAGCCTTTTATGACTTTGCTTCGTTATTATTTTTCTCTATTATGAACTACATCATGATATGTGTTTTTATTTGATACAGATGTTATAGAGGCAATGACATTATGGTATGAAATATGAATTTCTAATTTTTTAATGATTTTTTTAAATGTTATTATTATTTAATTATTTAATTATTTAATTGAGGTTTATGCCTCGTTTCGCCTCAAGGCTTTCGCCTCGTGAGGCTAAGGTAAAGAGCCTCAAGTAGAGATGCATATTTTCCCCGGGGCCCCAATTCCCCCATCCCCATTTGGGGATTTTTTTGGGGGGGAAAATGGGGAAATGGGGGGGGGAGGTCCCCCATCCTCATTTCCCCATTTCCCCTAAACATATATAAATATAATTATAATATATATTTTTAATTTTTTTGTTTATTCTTTGAAAACCCTAACTCCCTAAGTATATATACACATTTTATATAAAATGCACTAATGAATTTTATTTTGTATTTGCAATGGAATGTTTGTTTTTTTAATTTAATTTGTAAATTTTAGTCAAATGGGGAAATGGGGGAACGGGGGAAACGGGAAAATGGGAAAAAACGGGGAAAATGGGGATGGGGATGGATATAGGTCCCCCTAAAATTCCCCATCCCCATTTTCCCCAAATGGGGAAATGGAGGGGGGGGTGGGGGTGCGGATCGGGAAAGGGTATGTGAAGTGGGGATGGGGATGGGGGGACCTATATCCATCCCCATTCCCCAAACGTGCATCTCTAGCCTCAAGGCTTACACCTGATGAGGCTAAGGTCATGGATTAATGACCAGGACCAACATAATTGATTATTTAAGGATGATAATGAAATATTGTAATTGACACTGTAAAATTTAGCAAGCCATGGATCCCGAACAATACCAAAGAAAAGCAAAATAAGATCCAGTGGCCAAAGGTCTACCAGCACATCCAGCAGGTTGTGATACAAAGGACAGTTTTTGCATTCTAAGACACTCACTTGTGTATAGTCCTATTGCTAATTTCTAATATTGGTTATTACCTTCTATTTGAATGCATTGTTTTAATAAAGTAAAGGTTTAGGTTCATTTCTCAAATTTGGTGAAATTTATATGTGACCCTGTAACTAGAAAATTCCTTAACAAGCAGTGAACCCTTAATAGTCCCAAAAAACAGAAAACAATCAATTTTGGGTAGCGCTCAACATTACATATAGCCATTTTGATAAGATTATTTCCTTTGCAGCAGTCATATTCAAGTAAGTCATAATCCAAGAAATTTATTTAGTAAAAAAAATACAGACTTGCAATTCTTCAAGCATGTTTCTGAGCTCATGTAAAACCCTTCTGGGATGTAATTCTTTCAAAAATAACTATGCCCTGCTTCACTTTCCGTCTGTAATATCAAAATTTTCTATTAGTAGCCTCTTTTTTATTCAGTTAATTTTCTGAAAATGATCTATGTAATGGATATTTAAGAGAAGAATGACTGAGGCCAAAAAATCCTTCCATGAAATGAATCTTTCTTTTAGTTGAAAATAAACTTAAGGCTACCATAATATCAATCAACAACTAAAACACGTCATTATAAAACCAAGTAGTCAATGTGCAATAGCTAAGTTTTCAAATCATCAAAAGCACACGAATTCGGATAAAAATCAATAGAATCCAGAAAATAAACCTGCATCATGGCTCCTCCTCTTCCTCGCTGCTTATGCTCCGATTCCAGGACCTAAAACCAAGTTTCCAAAGCAACAAACGACATTACACCACAACCTTTCAAAACAAGGTCACACAAAACATCTAACACGAACAACAAAAACAAATAAAAAATACCTGGTAAATCTTTCCTGAAGCAAGTATTATCCACCAAAATCATAAAATACAATATAACCTTGTTAGTGTACAGTATCAAAATTCGAAATCTTTTACGTTTAAAAAAAAAAAAGCTTCCAAAAACGACAAACAGGTAAATTTAGTTGTCGCAATCAAAATTTAACCTGTTTTAATTTTTAAAAAAAATATAAAAAACCTGTTTTTTCGATAACATTTCCCGGTTTAACCTGCAAAAAGAGTTGGATCCATCACAAACTAAAAAAACGTCTAAAATTATATAATAATAAACTTCAAAAGAATTTATTTTATATAAAATAAAAATAAAAAAAATAAAAAAAAACTTATTTGAAGCAGTGTATTTACGTGAGAGGCGTTGACTTTGACGCCGCGATGTTGAGTGGCGGACCACGGCGAGCTTAGCAGTGGTGCGCCGCCGTTTCCGACGGCGGCGGTGCTGCTGCTGCTGATGTGACAGTCGAGTGACGATAGCAATTCCAAGCGCGAATAAGAAGCAGAAGTTAAGAGAGCACGTGACAATCTCCTGCTCGCTTCGAGAGCTCGCATTTTCGTTTTTATTTTTCAAAAACAAAAAATTGGTCCTCGTACGGACAGGTTCTGATTTTTCCTTGATTTCAAAAAAAAAAAAAAGATTTTGTTTTTCCTGTTGAGGTTTATATAGGGCTATAGGAGACATGAGAGGTTGAGAGACGGCGTCGCATTGTTGTGTACGGAATACGGATATCCACTTCCTACTACGGGTGTGGTTTATGGTTCGATTCGGGTTTAATTGAAACCTAACTAAAAAATTATGTTCGGGTAGATCGTAGGCTCGTAGCAAAGAAGTAAATATTCGGTGAAAATATCGGAGATAGTTATAAAATAAAGACCAAGGTCCCATTTGGTATGTGCAATAAGATAGGATTATTTTTTTGGGATATGATTGGACTAATTTTAACGTTACCTTGATCGGATTGGACAGAATATTGCAATATCATGTTTATTAGTGACTTGTTTGTTATTGTTGACATCGATTTTTGGTCAATCTAGTCAACAACAACACATTGGTAGATCGACATCAGGATCAATCAATATTGTACGATCATGACGTCTTTTTGATAAGTACGGGAGTTGGTGAAATAAGTAATAAATAAAAGAAAATTGTAAAGAACAGTAAAAGACACCAGGATTTGTACGTGGAAAACCCTAAATAAAGAAAAAAAACCACAGTCGTCATAACAACAAAGAAAGAAAGATGTTCACTATGTAAAAATGATTACAATTTAGAAGTGATGTATTACTTGTCGTGCCTTTGCTTTCTTTGCTTAATACATATGTTTATATAGGGATTAAGGTGCTGCCCTAATCCTTGGAGTGCAAGCAAAGATTACGATTTAGGCGAGATCATAGGAGGATTGTATCTAGGCGAAATTCTTGGTGAATCGAGTCTTCATGCATTTATGGTGCAAGGATCTAATACGAGGTATGTTAGTCATTGCACGATCACAAGTATACAAGGCAGTGAGAGGGGCAGCAGCGTGGCACATGTAAAGACCAAGTCAGGGGATTGTAATCGTGGGTGATTAAAAGATGCCAGTTGTTTTTATTAGTTGTTATTAGTGTTAGTTGAATGGGTCAGGTACCAGTAAGTGGTAAATAATAACTAGGAGTAAGGCCATGTATTTCTCCTGTTCTTTTGCATTCTCTTTAAACGCACTGTAGGCTATATATTAGCCATTTGAATTCAATAACAGGCATTAAGAATCAATTCAAATATCTTCTTTCTACTATGTTTCAATCTTTTTCCTTCTCTTCTCAATTCTCCATTTCTTGTTCAATCTCAAATTAAACCTTATCAGTGGTATTAGAGCTTGGTTCCATGGAGACTCACGCAAAATCAAGCACAAAATTTTTCAGCGAAATCCATGAAATCTTGTCCAACCATGACACAAAATTCAATCAGATGGAGACAGGATTTGACCAGGTTATCAACAAGCTTCAAACCTTGTGACTACAGCAGAACCAACTTATCTTAGACCATAATCGATCAGCAACCGAAAATGCATTTGAAACAGGGGAGCCTTCGCACAACAGCTAACCAGTTCATCGCCATGCCAACTATGATCGAAACCACACCAATTTAAAATTAAATTTCCCAACGTACGGTGGCCTAGATGATCCGACAGAGTGGATTTTTAAAGCGGAGTAGTATTTCGAATTTAAGGGAATTGAGCCTCAACAGCACATGCAGTTGGCCTCATTTCATCTAATGAATGTCGCACTTCAATGGTATCGTTGGTATACGAAGAACAAAGGTCCATTACATTGGAACGAATTTACCAAAGCAGTCTTCCAGCGATTTGGTCCAACGGACTACGATGATCTGTCCGAAGCTTTGTATCGTCTCAAACAAACAACATCAGTTAACGCATACCAGGAGGTCTTCGAAAAAATTTCCTATAAGGTAGATGATCTTCCGAAAAACTTCTTAGTTGGTTCTTTTATTGCAGGATTGAAAGATGAAATTCAGTTGGAAATACGCGTGAAGCAACTAAAATCACTATCTGACGCCATCA
This sequence comes from Acer negundo, assembly GCA_035582765.1. Classification (NCBI taxonomy): domain Eukaryota; kingdom Viridiplantae; phylum Streptophyta; class Magnoliopsida; order Sapindales; family Sapindaceae; genus Acer; species Acer negundo. The sequence continues at coordinate 18,100,365 of CM069233.1, forward strand.
GCGTAGCTCATCTCATTGAGGAGCGAAACCGACTTCAGAAGAAACCAGGGAATTATTTTCAGCTAGCAGCAAACCTGAACCCGAACAAACATCTTCCAAGTTCCACGGTGGGACTTCTGGGACAGCATCCCTCTCAGTGAACAAGTCATGCTAGCGAGAATTTTTCTGGACCCGTACGCCGGATTACGGGACAAGAAGCTCAAGAAAGAAGAGAAAATGGACTCTGCTTCTACCATCGCTGCTCTCGTCCCTAGCTATTTATGATAGAAGACGTGATAATGGGTGGTGACATAGAAAAAGTAGAGATGGAATGTGATTCAGCTACTTAAGAGGATGTGCTTGAAATTTCGTTCCATGCGATAGACGGAACCACACACCTATAGACTTTTCAAGTCAATGGAAGGGTGAAGAATAAGGAGATTACAATACTTATTGACGGAGGTAGTACACATATTTTCGTGGATCAAGCGGTGGTCACAAAATTCAGATTGCCGGTTGTAAAGGATAGAACATTCCAGGTCATGGTAGGGAACAAAGAAAAAATCGAGTGTACTGAGCGATGTTTGGGGCTCAGTTTGACGATTCAATGATATGCAGATCATGTCAATTTTTATGTACTTCCGGTTGCAGCTTGTTAGGCAGTATTAGGGGTATAGTGACTGGAGACTCTTGGCCCAATTGAGACAGACTACAAACACCTCACAATGTCATTCAACCAAATGGGAAAACCTTACACATTGCATGGGCTGTGTCGTACCAATCTCCAATCGATGATAGAGAAAGAAATGCATCATTTGCATGGTATGAGTTTTTTTTTTTTTTTTTTCAGAACCCACCAATTGCCCCACCAAATTACAACAGTTATTGGAGGAATTTGTGTATGTGTTCGCTACGCCTACAGTGCTTCCACCCTCACGATCACATGATCACCATATCCCTCTTCAAGCAAATCATGGACTAGTTAGTGTGCGGTCGAATTGGTACCCACATTATCAGAAGACGGAGATCGAAAAATTGGTTCGCGAGTTCTTGGATTCAGGTGTTATTCGCCCAAGCAATATCTCTTTTTCTTCTTCGGTGTTGTTAGTTAAAAAAAACCGACGGAACGTGGAGGTTTTACATCAACTACCGGGCATTGAATAGTATTACGGTAAAGGACAAGTACCCAATACGGTTATTGATGAATTGCTTGACGAGTTACACGGGGCACAATATTTTTTCAAGTTAGACTTGCGAGCCGGCTACCACCAGATATGAATGCGAGATACTGACATACACAAAATAGTGTTTCGCACACATGAACGCCATTATGAGTTTTTGGTGATGTTGTTTAAGTTAACCAACGCCCCGACAACCTTCTAAAGTCTCATGAATGATCTGTTCAAGCCGTATCTCAGGAAATTTATCCTTGTTTTTTTTTTTTTTTTTTGACAACATACTCATTTACAGTCAATCATGGACCGACCATTTACATCATCTACAACAAGTTTTGCTTATTTTATCATATATCAATCTCTTTGCCAAGCACTCCAAGTGCCGATTTGGTGTTTTGTAGGTGGAATATCTTGGTCATCTTATTTCTGTAAGGGGTGTCACTGTGGATCCTGAAAAAAATAAGTCCATACAAGAGTGGCCTGTTCCAACCACATAAAAGGGAGTCAGTGGGTTCCTTAGATTGGCTGGATATTACAGGAAGTTTGTGCGAGGTTTCGGAATGATAGCAACCTTTTTAACCCGACTTTTGACTAAAGATAGGTTCAGGTGGACAAAGGAAGCAGAAGCCGCATTTATATAGCTCAAGACAGCCCACGGTTCATTTCCAATGATATGCCTTCTAGACTTTTCGAAACAATTTGTGGTAGAATGTGATGCTTGTGGAGTCAGGCTCGGCGCAATCCTCTATCAAGAATAGCAGCGAGTAGACTTCTTCAGTGAGGCATTGAAGGGAACGGCACTCAATTTGTCCACCTATGAGAAGGAAATGTTAGCGGTTGTTAAGGCAGTGAGAAAATGGAGATCCTATCAATTGGGAAGACCTTTCGTAATTCAGATAGATCAATGCAGCCTGAAGTTCCTGTTGGAACAACGAATTACGACCATCACAAGCCCGTTGGCTTCCAAAATTGTTAGGATATGATTAAACAATTGTTTACAGACGTGGCAAGGAAATCCAAGGTACCGACGCTTTTTCGCGAGTGGCAACATTTTAGCTCTTGGGCATCTCTTTACCAGTAGCCGAATGGTGGTCTACGCTGCAGCAAGAGGTACTCTCTGATCCATATTATGAAACACTTCTTAGCAATCGATACCCACAAAGTGTCCAACGAGACGGCATCTGGGTCCAACAAAGACGTGTCTTGTTAAGCCCCTCTTCCAGCTTGATTCCGCTTATACTTGAGGAAGGGCATGCTTCGCCTACTAGAGAACATTTCAGATTCTTTAAAACATGCAAATGAATCAACACCAGTTTCAGTTGGTTGGGATTAAAGATGGTAGTAAATGAGTTTGTTCATTCTTGTGATGTCTGTCAGAGATGTAAGTATAACACTTTATAGCTAGTGGGGCTGCTCCAACCGTTGCCAAATCCCCGGCAGGTTTGGACAGAAATTTCGATGGATTTCGTAGAGGGTTTACCGATGTCACAAAGGCATGATGTAATCAAGGTGGTGGTAGATCTCTTTTCTAAATACATCCATTTCATTCCCTTGAAACATCCGTTTTCAGCCTTAACTGTAGCAGACACCTTCATTCACAATATGGTGAAGTTACATGGCGTTCCTATATCAATTGTAAGTGATCGTGATAAAATCTTTATTAGTTATTTTTGGAAATTGCTATTTCAGTTATATGGTATCAAGTTGCTATTAAGTTCAAGCTACCATTCATAAACCAATGGGCAAGCGGAAGTGGTGAATCAGACTTTTGAACAATACCTTCGGTGTTTCACAAGTGATCAACCAAAACGATGGATAGATTGGATGCCTTGGGCGGAGTTTAGTTATAACACATCCACATATTCGGCTACCAATGTTACTTCTTTTGAGGTTGTGTATGAAGTACCACCACCCTCTTTTTTGTCTTGCGTACCAGGGACCACCAATGTACATGTAGTGAACAAGCTCTTACGATCACTAGAGGAAATTTTGTGTGAGCTTAGGAAGAATCTTATAGCTGCACAGAGTTGAATGAAATCTCATGTTGATCAACATCGCCAAGACGTTACATTTAAGGTGGGTGATTATGTGTACTTGTGGTTGCAGCCTTACCGCTAGTCATTTGTGGCTTTTCGAAGTTCTCTGAAGCTTGCGCTGCATTACTTTAGACCTTTCAAAGTTTTAGCCTGGATCAGAATGACGGCCTATAAATTAGAGATTCCTGCTGGCTCCCAAATACATGACATATTCTATGTAATTTTACTAAAGAAGAAAGTTGGTACAGTTGATTCAGTCGGAGTAGCTCTACCACCTATATCAGAGGACTTTAAATTGGTTCCACATCCAGCAACCATCTTAGATAGGCACATCATTCAAAAAGGCAAATATCGGTCTAAGACGGAGGTTCTAGTGCAATGGGAATGGGTACCACGGGAGACGCTACCTGGGAGAATTTGTGGCGTTTCTCTAAGTCCTATCCTGAATTTGTCCTTGAGGATAAGGACCCTTTAAAGGGGATGGATTGATATAAGGTATGTTATTCGTTGCACGATCACAAGCATATAAGGCAGTGAGTGGGGCAGCAGCGTGGCATATGCAAGGACCAAGTCAGGGGTTTGTAATCGTGGGTGATTAAAAGATGCCAGTTGATTTTGTTAGTTGTTATTAGTGTTAGTGGAATGGGTTAGGTACCAATAAGTGGTAGATAATAACTAGGAGTAATGCCATGTATTTCTCCTATTCTTTTGCATTCTCTTTAAACGCATTGTAGGCTATATATTAGCCATTTGAATTCAATAATAGGCATCAAGAATTAATTCAAATATCTTCTATATATTCTGTTTTAGACTTCTGATATTTTTAAATTGGTTGACCACTTACAAAAATAAACAAAACAACTTAATGAGTTCAATTTAGATCCATTAAGTTTTAAGTGAAAAAAACAAACAGGGTAGGTTACTACGAAAGGAAGTTGATCATGGATTATCAATAAGACTCTAATAGACTCTTTCTGGGTCGATGCCCGAGCGGTTAATGGGGATGGACTGTAAATTCGTTGGCAATATGTCTACCATAGATAATCTCTTAACCATCCCATCAAATAAGTGGACGATTCATTAAACTATGAAACGTTACCCTGCCATAATGTGATGTGCTTCCAATGCCAATAAAAAGTAACCCATCCAATGGTATTTAACATCCAGAAAACTGCCAAATAAAATGCATCCCAAGCCGAAATATCACAAGTACCGCCTCGTCCCGGACCGTCGCAAGGAAAACTATAAATATGAGTTTTTTCAATACTTCAATGTTGGGATTAGTTACAAGTTCGAATTTGATACAAATTTATATTTTTTGGGAATTGGTTGGGATGTGTTCTTATCTATTAATAGGGTTTTGTAAGTCCTCAAAACCGGATGATGTTGGAAAGAGTTTTTAGCCAAACATTAATTGGTCGTGTATTAGCAGACGATATATATATAGGCCCCCGATGCATTGCCATTCGAAATCAAGATATTGGGATTGGACTCGTCAATCGATTCATAACCTTTCGAACACAAGCAATATCTATTCGAACCCCCTTTACTTGTAGGAGTACCTCTTGGATCTGTCGATTATGTATATCTTTTTGATCAGAGGTTGAATCAATCATCAGAAGAATAATTAGGCCAAAAATTAGGATACATTCTGGGAAAATAAAACTTCCATCGAAGAGAAGAAAATGAAAGGCTTTCATAAAAATTCTCGTAGAATCGAGAATGAAGTTTTCTTGTTGAGATGTGATATGATTGCATCGCGATGCCTAAGGACACGATCTAATATATCGTTGTATCGAGTAGTTGGATCATAATCTCTTACCATAAAAATGGCTGCATGCGCAGCAGCACCAACAATGAGAAATCCACTAATCCACATGTGATGTGTGAACAATGACAATTGTGTCCCAAGTCAGTAGCTAGATATGGATACGGGGGCATTGAAAACCTTCTCTTCTCAATTCTCTATTTCTTGTTCAATCTCAAATTAAACCTTATCGGGATCTTCATTCCTTGTGGAAGTTATCTTCTGAATCTTCACATTTATTGCTTCATTTGTCAACGGTTGGATTATTGGTAATTGTCTTGCCCAATATAAGGCCAGATTTTGTGGAAGATATGTTGGAATCCAATTTTGCAATGATGTTGAGGATTCCTTCCATTTGCTTTGTGTGTGGAAAGCTCGTGTTAATTCGCCATTTGGGAATTCTCTAGCAAACTGGTTTCATTGACAAGCGACTTGCTCTTTGCTTTCTAGCTCGCCACTGCCACATGTGGCTTGTTAAGTTGACGTGGTCTGAAGTCATGGTGGTTTGATTCCATGAATTCTGGGTTCTATGCTGACGTGTTAAGTCAAATAAAATTACCCCAAACAGTTACGTAATAGTGGATTGGATTAGTGGACAATACTGGTTTAGTATTGTCCGATGTTTGGCAAAACTATCTAACCGAATTATTTAGGGTAAGTTTGAGGTTGTTTTTAGGGGTGTGCGGCGGATCAGATCCAATGGATTTACCATGATCCAAGATCCGATCCGATCCGATTGGATCGAAGAAATTGCAATATGATCTGATCCGATCCAATTACTATTTGATCCGATCCGATTGTAAAATACTTCGATCCGATTCGATATGATCCGATGGATCAAATTAATATAAAGTCATTCTTAATATATAAAAGTTATAATCTGAAATAAATAAAATCAAATAAATTGTTCAAACATTACTAATTAATTCAAATAAAATTAACATTACAAAAATATGACATAACTTGTAAACTTTATATAATTCAAAAAGTTTATAAACATTATACATCAGCTCCAAATGTAATAAGTCGTGCAAAGACCTTTATATTTTGATTGGCTTATTTCATCACATACCACATTTCAAATGATTGTGTAATGGGTAGCTTAGGTCATCTTGTTGATTATCAAGGCAAGTTTCCAAGCATCTCCATATCTTCAAAATCAAGAGCTTCAAAAGGTATAATACTTGACCTTGATTCTTGAAGAGATTAGGGTGCACACACACTTCATGCATTTGTAATTGACGTGCATTTGTACCTCATTGTCTGTGCGTGCATTCTTCTCACAACCATATTTGCACATCATGTTAGTCTTAAGTGTGGAGTAATTCGTTTCCGTTTGTGTGATCGGAAACGTTCGCTCTTGCACGATGGTATGTATGTCTTAGCGCGATGGTTGACCACTTGAGAATGTCTCACTCTTCTCTTGGATAAGTGTTAGACCTGGTTTGGTTATTTAGAGTAAGTGTCTAGTTTCAAAAAATTGGATTTCAATGGTTTCAATGATTTTCAAAACTAATCTTTGTATGGTCTTGTGACCATAACGTTTTATACAAAGCTTCAAAATGAGTTTTGAAAATTTCAATACAAGCTAGACACCCATACCCTTTCAACGGTATATTATTCGTAATATATTCATGACGTTTTGAATTAGTTTTGATATCTCAAAAGTGACCACTAAAACATGGCATCTCTGTTGTTTTCCAAATCTGACCTTTGGTCACTCAATTGACCATAACGTTTTATACAAATATCCAAATCTTGTTTTGTAAATTGGAGTAAAAAGTAGATTTCTATACCTTTCCAACGATATATTATACGAAAGGTTTCGATGTCGTTTGGTCATGTTTCAATGTGATCAATTATTGAGCTATGCGTTGTGGTGGGTTTCGGCGGTTAGGGGTCGCCGAATTTGGGCGCCGAATTCAGACTAGAACATTTGTTGGTATTTCTACGCCCATGATTTTTGCTGGTAATGAATGTAGAATTGCCTGTATTTTCTAGGCACTTTTCCAAAATGACGCAGCTTTGTTTTGACCTAGTATTTATGTTCTCTCTTCTTCCTAGCTCATTTTTGTGAGCTCAAAAATGATCTAAGTGAGAGAAAGCCATATCATAGAGAGAGAAGCTCCTAAGTACTCACCTTTACTCAACCAAACACCTTCCCATGAGCATCTAGCATCTTCCTAGCATCATCCAAGCATGGGTTTTCTTGTTTTCCTTGACTAGGTAATTTCTACATGTTCTAGAACCTCTTGTTTCATTCTCATGACATGTTTGCCTAGGTTTAGCATTTATTTATAATTAAATGCATGTCTCCTTGCTTAATGTTATTTCTAACATGTTTGAGACTTTGTTTATTAGTTAAGATGTGTTGTTTGTAATAGCTAGCATTTAGGACCATTTCGCCATCTAGCTAAGTCTATATGATTTGCATTTAGACATTGATGTGTAGGACTCCTTGATTGCATTTGTTGATTGCATTTGTTAATTGCATATTTGTAGTTCTTGCCATGATTATTGACAACTTGTGTTGATTTGCCTTTGTTTGTTGACAATTAGGTTGTTAGAAATCTGTACAACTAATTGAAACCTCATGTATGTGCATGTAGTCTTTCTTGATAACTAGGATGTTGATTTGCATTATAACATCTAGTTAAACATATAGTGTTTAGTCTAGAACTCATCGCATTTGAGCATCATTGTGATATACACTTAGACTTTTTATTCTCTTCAAGAGTTAAGTCTTATGGCTTCTAAGTGAAGTTGCACAAGCATTGTACTAGCTCCTCTGTAAAGGCTTGCGGGTAGATTATGAGGTGTTCACGTTAAAAGTAGTGGATAGTGGAGATCACTTGAGGGTGTAACCTTCTCTTCATATAGACGTTGTCTAGGGTTGGTCTAAGTTCACTATTAAAGGCATACGGGTAATAGTGGTGGGTTAGTGACCGAGAATGATTGAGGTCAACCTAGGTCTTAAACATCATTATACGTAAAAATAGTAACAATAGAAATTGTATTTAGGTTGAGCCTTTACAAATATTCAGAAAATCAAATTGTATTTATGTTAGGCCTTTGCATTAGAAAGTAGTGAATAAAATAAATTACCCAATATACAAATCCAAGATCTGATCCGATCCGATCCAATGGATTTTAGAATTTATGATCCAATTCAATCTGATCCAATCACCTCTTTGGATCGGATCTAATATCTGATCCAATCCAATTGATCGTATTAGATTGGATTGGATCTGATCTTGCACACCCCTAGTTGTTTTTCCTTGAAAAATAATCCCTTATTTTCTCAAGCAGTGTTGCAAAACATGTAGCGTCAGTGCTAAGCGAAGGCTGATTGCGGTGATTTTGGCCAAATCGATCGGCTAATTAATTGACGTATAGATCGGTGGCCTCTGTGGTCAAATGCGGGCTTTACATCGTTCATTGCCTAGGGTTGGAGGCCGAAGAAAATGGAGAAGAAAAATATGAAAAAAAAAGGAGGTCGGAGAAGAAGAAGAAAACGAAAAGAAAAGACCTTAGCAGCTGGAAAAAAAAAGAAGTAGTTTAGAGTTTCATTTAGAGTTTTTGAAAATAACCCTAATATGTGTCTAAACAACCTAAAGTGGGAGTGCATGGGTTATTAATCGATTAATTACCAACTTTTTTTATTAGTCAAAATTAAACACAAAAAACAATTCAAATAACAACAAAAATCAAGTAAAAGTATGAAATATAAAATACACTTGATTTTTGCGTAGGAAACCCTCCAACCAAAAAAAACCCACGAGATTAGTCTCGTTAGCCACTTAGTTACAGAAATCCCCTATTTGAATATCTGATTACATCCTAAGTTAACATCTCGTCACTTTTCTCAAGGATCGTAACTCAACCTATTTTACCCGTTAACACTTGCTTGCCAACCAATTCCTTTGGTTGCAAGACTTCTCTTGCTTGTGCAACTATTACATGTAGTCATAAGACTTTGACTCAAGAAGAGAATAAATATCTATGTGAACATGTAAAAATGCTCAAATGCAAATGAGTGTTAGACAACACTAAATGTTTAACTAGATGTGAATATGCAAATCAAACAACCCTAGTTATTGGCTAACCCCTACAATCACCAAAGCCTTAATCATAAAGCAATAAAGATGATGTCTTGGTAATTAAAATAAGAACAATAAATGATATGGAATTATGTTCTTACCTACCAAGTGAAGATGCAATGAAGACCTATGCTTGGTGATGTCCAAAATGCACATGAATGGGGATGGAAAGTCACAAATGGTTGCTTGAACCTTCATATCTCTAAGAACTAAACAATGCTCAAAATCTATGAAAATTTTGAAATTCTTGGTAAACAAGAAAGTGTCTTGGTCTATTTATAGGGATCTTAGAAAACTATATCGTTTTGAAGAAGAACTGTTTTTCGTGGTCCCGATTTCGCGATTGACCATGACGAAAAACAACCACGATAAAGGCAACTCAATCGTCTCCGAAAAATCGTGGTCCTATTTCACGGTGCTTTATGACAAAGGCATGATCGTGAAAATCACTAGAGAAGACTTCACACCTATTTTTTGCGGTTCTCTAGGATAACACCAAGGTAACGAAAACCTTTGGAAGGTTTTTCGCGGCCATTTTTCGCAGTGGGCTTGAGATTGGTTTTTAAATAAACCTCAAAACAATTGGTGTTAACTTAAAAAAAATAAAAAAATAAAAAATAAAAAAAATAAAAAAAACACCAAAACTACGTAGTTTTAGGACTAGTTTTAAAAAACCCCATACTATTTTTACTTCTTTTCTTCTTATTCTTCTTCTTCGGCCTCCATTTCTTCTTATTCTTCTTCTTTGGTCTTCAACCTTAAATTCCTGCCAAGACCGCCTAGGCTCCCCCTCGACGCTAGGCATTGGGCCATCGCCTAACTAGCGCCTACAGCCTACCGCCTTTTACAACACTGTTATCGGATTTGGAGCAAATGAGTGTTTGGTAACTTTACAAAAGTAGCTTATTTTATAATCTGCTCCTCCAATAATCAGCTTTTGAGAAATTGATATGGGGTTTCTTTTGGAAGTTGATTTTTTACTTATGAAATATGTACAATGCCCTCTCTATTTTAATAAAAGATAATATTACCCTTATATTTAATAATGATGTAATAAAAATTAAAAACTACAAAATATTAGAGTTTTATGGATGGTGGCCACCGTCGAACGTCGAGGCCGGAAGAGGACCAGCATTCTTCGTTGACGACGTCGCTGGAGGAAGCTAGCTACTCTTCCGATAGCGGAGGAGGTGAGACACCTCCTCCAAGGGTGTCATATGAGCACAATTGCTTGGGTGCTTATCTTTCCTATTTTCCTAGGATCATGTATAGCCTTACGATTCAATTTCCTTTCTTTCATGCTCTTTATTCTACACCTTCTAATGTAGTTAAAGCAATTTGGTCTTAGGTGACCAATTATACCACAAAAATGACAAGTAGGTACAAATGAAGAGTTTATACCATTGCATTGAGATCTCGTTGAGGCTTTGCCATGTTGATGAGGTTGTCTTTGATAATGCACCGGTTGGCTTCTTCTTAGAGAATGAGCTTGTTATCGGTGCCTTTGTGGTTGAGCTTGTTGAGGTGGTTAAGGTTGTTGTTGCCTTTTTGGTTGAGCATGATGAGCATGTTGAGCTTGCCTCAAAGGTTGGTGGAGCTTTGGTTGAGGCATCCTCAATGGTTGAGATTGAGTTTTATTCCTTGGAAACATCTTCAATGAGGCATTTTTAAAAGACTCACCTAATTCAAGTGTCTTCTTTATATGATGAGATGGAGGAGGCAACTTAGGAACAAATTCCTTAAAAAAAATTGTCTTGTCCGAGGATGGCATGGACTCATCATTTAATCATTGGCTTCTTTCCAATGCTTAAAAAAGGGGTCAAGCTTTTCAAACCCAAAGTCACCTTAGCAAGTGTATTTCTTACCTCTTCAAGTTTTGAAATATACAAACACGGTTAAATTGCCTAAAGCTAACCTAGGGGGGGTGAATAGGTTTTAAAGCCTTTTTCGATCCCTTGAAACAAACAAAAGTTTGTCCCTCTAGATAGCTTATATAACACCACAATAAACGAAAATGAACATGCATAGACTATTAACAAGAATTTTCAACTTAGTTCAAACATAGTCTATGAACACATGTAGAGGGAATACCAAAGATATAGATATTACCAGATATTTGTATTCAATATATATGTCTCAATAGTACAAGTACATACAAAAGATATCAATACAATCAAAGATCTCCTCTCACAAGAATGTAATCAATTAAAATGTCTTCAAAATCAATTTGATTAAAGAATGCAAATATCAAAGTTACAATGAAAGAGAAACTTGACACACGATATTTTTTAACATGGTAAACCTTCGAAAAGGAAACGTCCACGGGTTGAATCCACAACCACCAGTAAAATGTTTTTCACTAGTTAAATAAGAATACACCCTTAAATGTGACCAACTCTCATGTATCACAATCTATTGGATTTCTCCCTATCTATTCCCACTAGAGAAGAACTTGTCTATTCTCTGACTGAGACACATTGCATGCCTCTAGAGAATATCCTTACTCGGACCTATAGGAGCCTCACACCCCTTGTCAAGACTTCTCTTTCTCTATGTTGAAGAATCACTCAACAACAAAAGACTTTTCTTGCTCGGACCTATAGGAGCCTCCCACCCCTTACCAAGTCTTCCATGCTTGTCTAACTGGAGCCTCACACCCCTAGACAAGACTTCGCTCGGACGTACTTAGAGGCATCGCACCTCTTAGCCAAGACTTCAACGTTTGGAATTACTTAGAACCTCACACTCTTAACCAAGTCTCCATATTTTACAAGGCTATGATCTATGTAATGCAAATGATGCAAACACATTCAACGTAGGACATAGGTTCAATATGAACTATGATAACTAGAGTTAGACAATGAGCACATAATGTATGATATTCTAGTTTAACAATCCAAGTGATGCAATCATACAAAAATGATGCATGAACATATGAAATGTATGGATTAAGTACAAATCATGTAGATATAGACTTAATCATGTGAGCACATAAGTCAAATATTGTCTAGTCATCAAATCAATGAATAAAAACTTAGAATATGTGAAACACCTAACACATGTAATTTCTAGTTTTATTCACAAAGCTAATACTTGAATAAATCATATTCATGAAGCACAAATTCAAGATATTAGAAACATACATCAAAAATGCTAAATTCATAATAAATGATCAATGAATATTCTAGTAAGGTTATTGATCTTAGAATATGTCAATCAAGTCACAAATAACCTTAGATATTAAGCTACAATACAACTCTTAAACATGTGAAATTCTAGAAACCTAGAAAACTAGTTCACATTTGTCTCTAATTAGACTTGATTAGCTTTGATATGAATCTATTATTCTCAATAGCTTTCATCAAACATATATATACATATATAAGAAGAAAACCCAAGGCAATTGAGGATCATCAAAGATGAAATCACAAAGTTTGACTTAATACCTTGAAATCCCGAGTTGGTTCGGTTTTGATAATGGAACTACTCTAAAACTACATCAAACGACTGCAAACTCTTTTGGAAAGGGTAGGGTACTTGATTATGAAGATTCTCCAACTTGAATCGCTCAATTCGGAGTCCGAATGAGAAAATTATGGTGTTTGGAAGTTAGGAAAATTGGGTTTGGAAGTTAGGAAAATTGGAGAGAAAAATTCTACACATCTATTTCAATTTTCTTCAACATTTTAACAAGTGAGAGAGAGGGGGTATTTAAAATAGATTAGGAGGGAAACTAAAATGAGATAGGACCCACTTGGGAGGCTAGCCAATGGTTGTCCCCATGGAGGTGTGTGTCCACCACGGTGAGGCCGAGAGGCCTCCTTCCCATGGTGGCCACGATCCTCCATGGGAAGTCCTCCTAAGAGGTCTTCTCTCCTCTTGTTTCTCTCCTCGCGTACCCATCACGTTCTTCTACTGTCCTTTGGCCTCTGAACTCAGAATTTGAATCCGTTTTTGGATTACAAACCATGACTCACTTACACACGAGGACGACTACGAAACTTTGAAAATTGGGAGTGAACTCGACTTAATATACAAAGACGAAGACAACGCATTATTAAGGAACGTAAAGTTTCGTAACTTCCTAGTTTGAACTTGAAAGCAAATGAGTGAGTAACCGAAATGACCAGAACTAAAAAAGGAATCATTTAAGAACATATTCAAGTTATAAACACTTACACTTAAAAAAATAAACACAAGATCACATGAGTATGCAATTTCCTAGATTTAGTCGTAATACATGCATTTCTACAATGTATGGCAGTGTGAGTTCAATGCATGAGCATACTAAAATATGTGAATGTGTTATACTAATTTGGCACAACTATGCAGGGACACTTATGAATGAATTGTGTGTGTGTAAGCCTAAGCCTTATAAGAGGAAGGAGGTCTAATTACCTTTGTAGACATTTAGCGATTTCCTCAAACAAAGGCAACACTTTGCTTAAAACGTTGTCCGATTTCCTTGAAGCTTGACAAACCATATAGCTAAGGACAACACAATACAAAGCAAATATCGTTTTGATATAGAATAATGCCAACTAATACTCAAAATGCTAACAACTATTCATGTAGTGATATGAGGGTGTGGATTGCCCATAATCAGTGAATCTTTGAAGGGAAGTTGGTGGCCTTTAGATCCGTCCTTTCTTTGGTTTGGCTTGCAGTTTCAGAGGCTAATCGCCTAGATATTGGTTGTATGCGTAATTGTATGGACGAACTTTTGATACTTCGTCGTTTCGGTCTTCGGGGTCGCCCTTTTAAAGCCCCGGTGATCAAGAGTGTGATTTGGTCGCCTCCGTCTCCTGGTTGGATCAAAGTGAATACAGATGGCACTGCTATGGGCTCTCCGGGGGTTGGTGGTTGTGGTGGTATCTTTTGAAATTGTAAAGCCTTTGTGAAGGGTTGTTTTGCTATTCCTTTCGGTCAGGTTTTCGCATTTGAGACCGAGCTTCTAGCGGCCTCATTGGCCATTAATTTTGCATGGAAGTATGGGTGGCATCGAATTTGGCTTAAGAGTGATTCTTCTTATGTGGATCAGCTTCTTCCTTCTCATTATGAGATGGTTCCTTGGAGGGTTCGTCAAGCGTGGCAGCGCTGCATCTTCCAAATCTCGTAGATGGATTTTTAGGTTTCCCATATTTTCAATAAGGGGAATCAGGTTGCAGATACGCTTTCTAAGCATGCTTTGGAGCTCAGGCTGATTCTTGACGGTTCTTTGCCTCGTCGTTATGTTCTTCTTTAGTTGGCAACGACTGCATGAGTTGGGAGTTTTTTCGTTTTTCTTAATGTTTTCTTTTTCTTTTTGGTGTGGCCTACGTGTCTCTTTTTGTTTGGGGTTCTTTTCCCCTTGATTCTTTGTGTTTTGTTGCTTTTTATTACTATTTATTTTTCTTTTATCTTTTATATATATGGATATTGTCTAAGGGTTTTTCAGCATATGATAGCTTATGATGTTTTTTCCCCTTAGATCAGTCCAATTTTATTAAAAAAAAACTAATTCATTAATTAAATAATCAAATTATTTAATTAATTTAACTATTAATATATTAATTAAATAATCTAATTATTCAATTAATCCTTGAATAAATACGTGTCACTTTCGTAACACAATTAATTTGACAATCCAATTAATTAATTGTGACCCTTGTTACCTTTAATCAATCAGGTTAGCAAGGGGATTTAATGGACTTACAGTATTTTGAGCTCCTATAATCCTTTAGAAACAATTAATTAATCTCTTAAATTAATATTTCATGATTATTAACTTCGGTGTTATTCCATTAAAAACCTACAGTTGTACTCTCTCAACTGTAGATGTTTTTACACAAACTAATAACATTCGGTGTCCATCGATATAGCTATAACATATGGAATAATCCTCCACAAGTAGTTCATAATTAGAGTTGGTCATAATGTCCATTATACCCCTCTAATTATATCTTTCCATTAAGTACCATTGATTCTCTAATAAACAATAAATCCTACATTCCTTACGGAATTAGGAGAGCGCTTATATTGTTCAAGCCTCGAATCAACCCTTAAGGGAACTACTATCTACTTCTCGTAAGAAAGAGTGGATTCCACTATTGTGTACAAACCTTTCTAGCCACAAGCCAAACCGCGATTCCAACATACGAAGAGTATTGACCGGGAATGTAACTCCGATCTCACCCATGATATATCAAAAACCACGATCTAACTTGAAGGGGTTGATAAGACACTTAGGATTAAGATCACCCATATATAGCTATCTTTTGTCGATATATATGAATCTCATCATGTAACGGATCTTCTTGAGAGATTCATATAGATCGTGGCCTAGTCCTATATGATCACATCATACAAGGTGTCTCAATTGTCATATCACCATATGAATGATCCAGGATAAGATCACAGTACATTACGGAATGGACCACAGCAATAGATTAACCACAAATAAAGTACCTAGCTTTATTTGCTATCTACAGACTCTTTAGATTGCTTGTTTCAAACTGAATCCATCTGTATATGACATTCATATACTCAGTTTGAAATTACATTCGACAATCTTGGATTTTAAGTACACATGTTATATATAAATGTATGAGACAATTTGAATGAATAAACTACTTCTTTTATTTATGTTCAATTTACATTTTCAAATTACAAGCTTCAGTGCAAAAACCCCAACACTTCCTTCAAACAAACAAAATCAATCAAAAGGTTATTGCAATCAATGGTGGAGTAACTTCACTTGTGCTACCATTATGACTAACTAGGGGATTTGGAGACAAATCAAGGGTCTCCTTTTGTTTTAAGATATACACTTTTGGAAGAGGTGTAACTCATGTTTTCTTCAAAGACTTCCCCATGTTTTGGTCACTCTTATCCCTTTGGACTGAAATTTGAGTGACCCTCTTATGTGGTATCTCACCTACATGCATATTCCTACTCTCTATGTATTGAGTGCATTGGGTCTTTTTGTGTCCCTTAACATGGCAAAAGTAGCATTTATATGGGAAGTAAGGAATACTATCTTTCATTTTCTTTGGATGAGGTTTCTTGTGGCTTCCTTTGGTGGTCTTAGACGATGACCCTTCCTCCTTCTTGATTAGAACTTTTGTGAGGACCTCGATGGTTAGCTTGGTTTTCCCAAGTTCTACTATCAAATCGCATTCCTTGACCTTATAGATCTTGAATGCATCCTCTTTCTTCAACAAGTCCTCCTCAAGAGCTTGGTACTTCTTGTCTTTCATTTCCACTTCCATATGGACCTTCCTCATCCTCTTATTAAATTCTTCTTCTTGGCTTACGACAATCCTTATCAACTCTACCCCCACCTTGAGGGCTTCATCCCTTTCTTTTTCAAGGGCATCAATCTTTAAAATGAGGTTGATGCCCTTCTCAACAACAATCTCATCTTCTTTGATGATGTCTATCTTCATTCTTTTTTCTTTCTCCTCCTCAAGGAGTCTTACCTCTCCTTCAAAAACTTGAAGAAATTCTTCCAACTCATTATATGACTTAAATGGGGCTGTTTTTGTTTCAATGGGTGCTTCATCGGTCTTAATATTGAAACATGTGTTCAACTCCACCTGCTCATTCTTTCATGTAAAAACATCAAACTCTACCATTTCTCCTGACATAGTCATTGTCAACTTTCCTTGGAGCACATCAACAGTAGTCCTAGCTGTGGCCATGAATGGCCTCCCTAGAAGTATAAGATGTTCCTTAATTGTGTGCTTCTCCCCTAATGTTTAGAACGACGAAGTCCATTCGGATGATTAGCTTGTTAACTTGTAAGAGAACATCTTCCACGATCCCGAAAGGGTGTTATAAAGATTGATCCGCCAAAGCCAATAACATAGAGGTGTGCTTCAGATTGCTCAATCCTAACCGTTTGTAGATAGTGAACGACATAAAGTTGATACCCGACCCCAAATAAAACATGGTTTTCTCCTTTGAAGTGCCTCTCACTGATATGTCCACTGTAAAAATTCCCGGATCCTTGAGCTTCGGTGGTAGACCTTTCTTTATCACTGCACTAACATTACCTACACGCCTCTCTTTGTGGTTTGGTCCAAACTTTAGCTCTATCTTGCTAAGCTCTTCATTCTTCACTTTGTCATGGTTGATTGTTGGCCTATTCAGGTTCTTTGCTTTGTAAAGGCTTAGTTGTTCTTTTCTCTTTGCAACCCTATTGCTTTTTAGCCTTGCACCTCTTACCACAGTCACCATATTGATCTGTTCGGTGTTGTCATTCGATGCTTTCCCCTTATCTAACCTCCTTATGTTCTTATGCAATTGTCCTAATTGCATTGAGAGTTTCTTAATAGAGCCTCGGTGCTCACCATCCGTTGATCTTCATCTGAATTATAGACTTGTAGTGATTGATTGTTCGAACTTGGTTGATTGTTATTTTGATGTCCCCACTGATTTCCACCATACCCTTGGTTTCCTTGATTATTCTGATTGTTCCAATACTGCTGATTTCCTCATTGGTAATGTCTTTAGTTGTAATTACCACCCCCATTGATTATTCCTTCAATTAGGATTATAATTGTTTCCACTTTGGTTATTCCTTTGGCGGTTTTGGATTAGTAGAATGCTTGAGCCTCCTCCTCTCGAGGTGCCAAGACTTGACCGGGACACATGTCTGCCCCATGGCCATTTTGCCCACATGATTGGCAAACCATCACTTGTACTTGTTGTTGTTGTTGTTATTGTTGTTTCTTCTTAAAATTGCTTACAAACCCCTTCATCTCTCTTGTGAGGTTCTCTAATTGCATAGCCATTTCTGAATGTCTCTTCAATTTCTTCTCTTGCCCTCTTAAGCTACGTTGTAGGGAATTTTTCCCCAACATCTCATATCTTTCTAAGACTTCTTCAGCCCTCTTCTCTCTCATGGATCATCCGCAAGCATTGTCGAATGTCGCTTGGGTAAGTCCCAAAAGTCCATCATATAATGGTTGAACCTAGAGGTGGCCATGGTTTTGGTTAAACCGACGGTTTTGCCCGCGGTTTAACCGAAACCGTACTTCTAAAAACCACCCCAAAATCGAAACCGGAACCGACAGTTTTAAAACCGGTTGAACCAGTTACGGTTTCGGTTTGGGTACTTCCAAAAACCGCCAAAAGGTCGCTGTTAAACCAAAGGTTTTAACGCTGTTTTTTTAAAAAAAAAAATTAAAAAAAAATCGACTAATCAGAAGCTGCCACGTGGCACTTTAAAATTTTTTTTTTTTTGAAAAACCGAAACCGAACCCAAAACCATCGGTTTTTAAACCGAAACCGAAACCGTAAAACCGCCGGTTAGAAATCGTGTACCAAACCGGTTTTCCGGTTACGGTTTCGGTCTTGGGTGCCCACGGAATCGAAACAGTCGGTCTCAAACCGAAACCGAACCGTGGCCACCACTAGTTGAACCCGATTAACTAAGGTGAGCTCCTGATGAGGGCATTGGGCTAGGAGTAACTTAAATCTCTCACATGCCTCATGGAAAGGCTCTCCTTCCTCTTCTATAAAAGTGGTGATCTTCCATCGGATCTCCTTGGTTTTCCTCGTTGGAAAGAACTTGTCAAATAATTCCCATTCCACATCTTGCCAAGTGGTGAGCGATTTGGGCGTCAAAGCCATAAGCCACTTTTTTGCGTGATCCTTCATGCAATACGAGAAGCATTGCATCCTTAGTTGATCTTTTGACGACGCACCTGATTATATGGTTGTCATCACATTATAATACTCTTTCATGAATTGAAGAGCATCCTCATTTGTTTTACCGAAATAGACCGGGAGAGTATTATAGTGTTGGTTATTTAAATCATAATTTCTGTGTCGAATTCAATGATATAGCCGATGGTTGACCTCCGAAGATTGGCAAGGAGAAATCCTTCATGAACCTACATAAGTCACCTTGTTGTGGTCAAGCCGGTTGTACATGCCTTGTTCTATCCTGAGATCGAGTGGGTGATGTATCGCAACTACCCATGGTAAGTGGTATCCTGAAAATTTATGAAAGTAAACTAATCAAGTAACAATCTAACCATTTTAACTAACACTAAGATTACAAATTTGAGTTATTCTAAAATGATAACGCGCTACGGTAATCCCCGGCAGCGGTGCCAAGATTTTAACGCACTCTGAGCATACCTCTAAAAACTAATGGTACAAACAAACATTAATGAAATAAGTGCGCAAGTCTACAACCCTCTGCAAGTGCACATATCATTATGTAGTAAAATGGACACAAGTAAGTGTTTTTGTTCCCACAAAGATTGGTAGTGCACTAAAATTACTTTAGATTAACTCACTAATGATTAGACTAATATGGTGATTTAAAAACTAAGAGATGTCTAGATTTAATGTTCTAAAAAGATGCTAAGGAAACAATGATGTAAAATGCTACTAACAAATTCATAATCCAATTACTATCAATTTAAATTCATATTTAAGAGGAAGGGTCAAAAGTGTCTAATGCCATTTTTATCAATTTGCTCAAACCTAGATCTAGGTTAGTCAATACTGAATTAACCTCTTATAGAGCTTCAAGAAAAATCGAATCAAGGTTGTTCCAACAAGATCTAGATCTACTTTTCATGCACAAATATCACGCTTGTAAATCAGAGTAAAGTTCCTACTCAACATACAACATGAAGATAATTTAAGCATAAGAGCAAACTCAATGGGTAAAAAAGATAGATTGAATTATTTCAAAGAGTGTTCACATATAACATCGAATCTCTAATAAAAGGGATTTAGCTACTCATAATGAAATATAAACAAGGCAAGGAAAGAGAAAGAAAAGAAAGCTCATTGTGTTCTTGATGCTTCATTCTTGCTTACTTAATAAGACCTTCATTGATGTCAAAATAGATCTAAATATCCCTAAGTAGATGATAAACTAAAAGTGTTTAATCTAAAATTGCTTTTATATAAGCGAGAATGGTTGTGAAAATGTGTTTTTTAACTCTTCTTTTTCTTCACAATATCCAACACTCTCAATATCTAACTCTAGTAGTAGTAGTCTCTATAACACAGAAGAAAAATATGTTTATATAGTGAAGGAAAAGTTTGGAGGCCAGCCACTTGGAGGCTGACATGGATCATGCTTCTACGACCAAGATCTGCGAGTTAGTACTCGCAACGTGATGTCGCAGATCTCTCTGCTCAAGCACTGCTACTTCTTTCTGCTAGATGAAACTCGTAGAATCACTACACGTGGATGCACTATAATGTATATCTGGGAGTTTGTTCTCGTAGCGTGATGTCACATATCTCATTTTAGGTTGAACTGCTATGACGAGTTCGTAGGATGGACTTTGCAGAATGGACCTCGCAGAAAAATATCTAGTTCGGCTATAACTTCCCTCTCCTAGCTCTTACTCGCAGTTCATTGTCGCAGTTTCGTTGGGTGGTGTTTTGCTAGTTATTTATATGACTTTGATCTCGTAGTGGCAAGTCTCAGATTTCTTTTGCTGGTTCTGACTCGCAGGATAACTTAGTAGCGTCGTCTAGCTTTGGACTACAAATTAGATCTACAAGAACGAACTTGCAGTCCATTCTCACAGTATGCTCTAGGACAGCATTTGCTACTTGGTTTTTCAAGCTGACATCGCAGTTCACTCTAGGCGACTTCTGCGACTTTGGATCTATGAGTATGAACTCGTAGATTTTCTAAAAAGTTAAACTTCAGCTTCATTTTCTTTACCAAGTGTTCATTTCATCCATTGAATCTTATAATTCCTTAAAGCAACTCAAAAGTGCAATTATACAACACAAACGCTCAAAAAACAAACAAAAAGGGATGTATTTAGGCACTCAAAACATATACATATTTAAGTGATCAGTCCCACTCCTTTTTACTTTCCCTCTCTTTCTCTTTTAAATGTTCCCTCTCTCTCACTTTCACATTTCAACCATTTTCAAGAGAAAAAAGTGCAGACATTTCCTCTAAGATTTTTCCAACTTCCAAAAACCATATCTCTCTCATCTTTCATCCGATTTGAGTAATTCAAGTTGGAGAATCTTCGTATTGAAGTTCTCTACAAACCCTAAATAACTTTGAGGTCATTTGATCAAGCTTTCATTTGGTTTCATACCAAATTCGGATTGCACTTCTTTTAGGAAGAAAACCTAAGGTAATTGTTAAATCCTTTATGTTCTTAAGCTTAAATGTTCTTCAATTACCTTGGGCTTTCTTCCTACATATGTGTATATTCTTGATCATATGTGATTAGATTTGTAGGCTTCAATTAAAAGGTAATTTAATCTTAATTAGAATCTTGAATGTGATTTAGGTTTTTCTAAACCTATGTTTTCACATGCTTGTGAGTTGTATTGTGATTAGATTTGAATATAGGATTATTTGTGCATTGATTATGAATATTCTAATGATTGATAATTCCTAGTTGTGCTATATGTCTTTGATTGAACATATATGGAAGTAGCACAAGTTGTTGTATGTTTAGAGCATTGATTAGATTCACTTGATTGATTTATGAATATATGCTCTAATTGATTTCTAGAGAAGTTTGTAGATCTAATCTCATTTCTTTAGCATTTTAGTTTTTGTACTAAAGGCTTGAATGTGTGCTTCATGGACATGTGTTTATGTTAAGGTTTAGTTGCATGAATCAACTCTATGATTGAAGTATGTTTGGTGTATTAGCATATCTAGATTTTAGTTTTATGTGTTTATGACCTAGACTATTTTTGCTGTGATCTTTGTTGACTAAGTCTAGTTCGACATGAAGTGTGCATAATCCTTACATTTCATATGTTCATGCATTATCTTGTATGATTGTATCGTTTGGATTGTAAACTAGAAAATCATACATTGTGTGCTCATTGTTCAATTCTAGTTTCTATAGTTCATATTGATCATATGTCCTATGTTGATTGTGCTTACATCATTTGCATTACTTAGATCACTTGTCTTATAAAAGGTGGAAGTCTTGGCAATGAGCTTGTAGCTTCAAGTAATACCAAGCAAAGAAAGTCTTGGCTAAGAGCAAGGGGCTCAAATTAGTCAATCAAGGGAAGTCTTGGCAAAGAGCTTGTGGCTTCAAGTAAGACCAAGCAAGGGAAGTCTTAGCTAAGAGCAAGGGGCTCGGTTTAGTCAAGCAAGAGAAGTCTTGGAAAAAGCATGAGGCTTCAAGTAAGACCAAGCAATTGAGAAAGTCTTGGCAAGTTGCATGTGGCTTCAAGTAAGACCAAGCAAGGATACTTTCTAGAGGCGTGCGATTTGTCTCAGTTAGAAAGTAGACAAGTTTCTCTCTATTATGAATAGATAAGAGAGATATCCAATAAATAGTGATACATGTGAGTTTGTCACTTTTGAGGGTGTACTCTTATTTAACTAGTGAAAAACATTTTATCGGTGGTTGTGGATTCAACCCGTGGACATTTCCTCTTCGGAGGTTTACCGCATTAAAAATATCGTGTGTCAAGTTTCTTTTTCTTTATCTCTTTGATATTTGTATTACTCGAATCAAATTGATCTTGTATGATTTGTTATTGATTACATCATTATAAGACAAGATCTTTGATTAACTTTGTTTCATAATATGTACTTGAACGTTTGAGACATTTATAATGAATATAAGTACTTGTTGATTTATGTATTTTTAGTATAATCTCCTCATGCAAATCATAGGCTATGTTTAATTCTATAAATTGAATATGCTTATCAATAGTCTATGCATGCTTGTTTGTGTTTATTGAGGTATGATACAAGCTATCTAGAAGGACAAACTTTTGTTTCTTTTAAGGGATTGAAAGACTTTAAAACCTATTCACCCTCTCTAGGTTAGCTTTAGGCAATTTAACCGTGATTGTATTTACAGTATGGTTTGAGAAACCATCAAACATAACATGTAAAGTAAATGTAACAAAAATGATAGGAAAAATAGAATACTCAACAACCTAGATAAGAGGATGGAGCTTAATCAATTAATGGGGAACTAAGGAATTGATGGATTTGCAAATGGATATTGGGCAATGCTTATCAAGCTATCTTAATGAACTGATCTTACTATTATGAATTGTTTGTAGTCTTAAGTGTGAAATGGTTATCCAAGACACTTCCCAGCAATATGTCTAACTGATTAAAGAGAGGGTGTAAAGGTGGGATCAATTGAGGACAAACCAAGGCTTAGATAAATACGGTTGATATACCCTCCAATTATCTATCCTATTCACCAATGTGCTTTAACTAATCAAGTATGTCAATCCAAGATCAATTGTATCACAAATTATCATAAACAAGATTATAATCAACTAGTGGGTATACAATGCCAATTATATAATGAATAGAATCTAATTACCAAATGAATAGAGCATAAAAGTAGATTCAAATATAATATAGCTTAAACAAATACCCACATCCAAATGTTTATCGCATCAATCCCCTAGATTGGGGTTTAGTAACACATAGTTACAATCTAAGGCAATAGAAGTAAAATAGTAGGAAATCACCCTTGGGTCACCTTCTTTAGTGCTTGATCCTTCCTTGCCTTGTTGTTCATTGTGCAAAGAGTGATAGATGAGGATGTGTCTAGATGGATGGATGTCTAATGGGTAGTGACAAAGGTAGGGAATGTAGAAAATGGGAAGAGAGGAATGATTGGGTGAAAGTAATCTAGATTTGGTGTTGAGTTTGGGTGGAGGAGATGAGTTCAAGAGTAGAGATGGAAGAATTTGAGATAGGTATAATGGATTGATCAAGGGTTATCATTCTTTGTAAAAGTTGGTGTATTTATATGTTAGGAAGGCTAGGGTACGAAATGGGCATGAAAGGACAAGAATACCCCTTTTGAATAGGCTGAAAATTGTCCCTTGGCTGAGCTGTCACGGTTCCTGCACTAGAATTCCTACACTGTCGCAGTTGGCAAAAGCGATGCATAGACTGAGAAACTCACACTTGATCAATTCCTTGAGTTTTTTTCTCTCTATCGCGGTGTCCTATAGGCGACACATAAACAGCAACACTTTCTTACGTGGGCATTCCCACGCTGGAACCGCTACAATTTCCTGTGCACTATGCATTTTTCCAAAAACACTGTTTTCCTTGTATAAGTGTCACGATTAAATTTCTCTTCTCTATCGCAGTGTCCTAACAGCAACACATAAGGTGCGACAATTACTTGAACTTGGCCTTCGCTTGAAGTGGACTCTTTTGTCACGGTGTCATTGTAACGACATACAAACTGCGACAATACCCTGAGTTGGGTTGATGTTGCTTTCAAGCGACATGACCGCTACTTCTTTGCTATGTTTTCCTCCTTTTGTGCTTACTGTACCAAATACTCCTCCAATCTCACAAATGCTCTTGTGGCACAAATATAACTGAAACACTTAATTAATAATGTTAAAACACGGGAAATTGCCCTAGAATCAAGCAAAAAGAGTAGGAAATGAGGGCCAAAAACATGTCTATTTTGGTTCGATCACAAGTCAACCTTCTTGAATTCATCAAGTGACAAACATTTGGTGACAACTTGAGATTCTTCATGGTAAGAGACCGGAAAAGCACAGTAGTTGTTCTCACACTTAACCAAGCTTGTGGAACTTCTTTTAACTACTTCAACTTCGTTATCACTCCAAGTAGTGATCATAGCTTTTCCTCTTATCTTGTTCTTCAAGTTGAAACACATGCGGGCTATGTGACCAAATCCGTCATAGTTAAAGCATTGGACATTTTTCCTTAAGGATATGTCCTTACTTGCCTCACCCTTTTTGTTCTTCAAGTTACTACACATGGGAGCTATGTGACCAAAACCTCCACATTCAAAGCATTGAATGCCTTTTCTTGAAGGCTTATCCTAACTAGCTTTACCTTTCTTAAAAGGTGCCTTCTTCTTTACCTCATTTCCTTTGGAGTTCATTCCTTTGTGAGATTTCATAAATCTCCTAAATTTTTTTATCACGAGAGTCATTTTCCTCCCTCTCAACATTGGAGGTCTTCAAAGCAATACCATGTTAGGTTTTTGAGTCATGTTGGCATAATTCCATATCAAAACGATATTTCTTTTGCATTGATTAGTTGTCTAGGTTCATGGTTAATTAAGCTTCAAAGAAGATTGGCAACTCATCAAGCAAATTGAAGTCTTCAAGAGGAACAAGTTTTGTTGCAAATCAAAGGTATATTTAGACCTCATTCCTCTTGCAAGGCATTTTAAGCACACACACACATTGCATCCATATGTGTCCTTATATCGTTGTGCTCAATTGGTATAACACATACACACATATATTATTATATGCACATGCATTAGATTTAAATTGACAAATTTTGTAAAAATGCATGTTCTAGGACAATCTCTAGCAAATGGCATACTTGTGTGTTCTTGTGTTTGTTTGTTTCTGTTTTATTGGTATCGGACTTGAATATGTTCTCATATTGTTCATTATTAAGTTCTGAATGTTTCAGTAACTCATTCATAAGTTTTTGAGTTTCGAGTTGGAAGTTACGAAACTTTTCATGTGTTTATCGTGCATGGTTTTCGTTCTTGTGTATCAAGTTGAATTCCAAGTTTTTGGTCAAGTTTTTGGTCAAATTTTCATAGTCGTCCATGTGCGTGAGAGAGTTACAGTTTGTAATCTGAAAATGGATTCGAATTCAGAGTTTGAAGACTGGAGAACGGTCAAAGAACACGAGAGGTGTGAGAGGGAAGAAGAAATGACAAAGTGCCATTTTTTAGCCCTTTCTGTGGAAGGTGTGTAGGCCCCATGGGAAGGGCTGTTCTTTGCTCCTGTGGTGGCCACGCGTCCTCCACGGGGAACTGAGGTGGCGAGATGGGGTTGGCTGCCCGTGGCCCCTTGTCTCCACATAGGATTCGCTCCTATTTCTTTTAAATACCTCTCGCCCTCTCATTTCACTTAAAGAAGACTTGTGCAGAAATTTCTCTTAGTTTTCTCTCAACTTGAAATCACCATAACTCACCCATTTCAAGTCGAAATTAAGTGATTCAAAAGGGAGAAGTTTCGTCTTGAAGTCCTTTATCATCTCTAAGCAACTTTGAAGTAATTTGTTCAAGTTTATTTGGTGTTCTATCATCAAATCCGTGACTACGGGTTTTTCTATAAGGTATTTGATTATCTTTTGATTCTAAACTTTTAAATGTTCAATTACCTTGGGTCTTCTTCTCATTTTAGTGTATGTTACTTGAAAAAATATTGATAAGAGATAGAACTTCAATTATAAGTTAGATTTATCTAATTAGAGACTTGATTGTGATCTAGGTTTTCTTACGTTTTAGATTTCACATATTTGAGAGTTGTATTGTGACTAGCTTATATTCTAGGGCTATTTGCGTGTTAATTGATTTCATTTTGTTGATTTATAGCCTTTACAAGTGCTATGACTCTTTAGTTGAATATATTTAGGATGAGCACATTTAATTTTGTATTTAGAGCCTATTGAGATTTAATTGATTATTTTGTGAATATGTGCTCTAAATGAGTGCTAGAGAATTTTATTGATAATATCTTTTGATTCTAGCATTTTTGTTTTAGTTCTAAAGTCTTGAATATGTGCTTAATGAATATGTTTATTTCAAACTTTAGTTGCATGAATAAAATATAGGAGTTAAGTGCGTTTTTGTGATTCACATGTTCTAGGTTTTTGTTTATATATAAAAGCTAGACAACTTTGATTTATGATCTTTCATGACTATGTCTAGTTCTTCATGAAGTGTACTTAATCCATACATTTCATATGTAATTTACATCATTTTGTGTGATGGCAATTGTTTGGATTGTAACGAGAAATTCCCTTAACCACTCATAGTGTCACATATACCTAAGGGGTTGTGAATGGGTATATGCTCAAATTCTTTGCACTTCTTTTTTTTTCACACAATAATTTATGCACACTTAGAGACTTCAACAAGTAAATTGCTTTTACAAGTCAATTTGAATTCAATTAAGCAAGTATTAAAATAATACAAGTTAAAATAAGTGAAAAACTAAAATACGAAGATCAACACAAGGATTTTTTTAACATTGTAAAACCTCCAAAGAGGAAATATCCACATGTTAAATCCACAACCACCAGCAAACTGTATTCCACTATGTCAAATAAAAGTACAGCTTCAAAAATGACCAATCAACATGATACACTCTCTAAGATATCCCTTCTACTCTACCATGGGGCTTAGTGAAACACTTTGCCTACTTTTTATCCAAGACACTACTCTCACGTCTCTAGAAAGCAACTTCCTATCCAAGACACTACTCTCACGTCTCTAGGATGATTTCTTGTATGACTATTCGGATCCTTCCGATCCTAACCAAGACTTCCTTGCTTAACTATTCGAATCACCTTGATCCTAGTCAAGACTTCTTGCTCAAGTTAAAACTACTCTCACTCCAACAAAAGACTTCCACATTTTGCAAGACAATGATCTAAGTGAAGTGCAAACATGCAAACATGACACAATCACACGCAAATAGAGTATATAGATCAAACACACTTTATGGAGAATTAGTTTAGCACAAATCAAGCTCACAAGTAAATGTAACTAATCTTTATGAACATGTGATTAGAAATCTAGATTAGGCATTCAAGATCACTCACAAAATATCTAGAAACCTAAACATGTCAATCAAAGCTAGAATAACAAGTTTGCAACAAAAAGCACAAAACTAGCTTTGAAATTGATTACATCAACACTTGAAATCCTCAATATATTCACTCAAAATAAGAACTATATTTGAATAATAGAAATCTCAATCAAAATATTCTAGTTCTAGAACATGCGACTAAAACCTAGAAATTAACAATCAAGATCAAATCACAAAGTTTTCTAGATTCAAGTTCATGTTCATCAAAATTAGCTAAAAAGATATTCAATCAAAAAACACAAAAGCTAATTTTGAAAAATCACTCAAACAAGTCCAAAAGTAGAATCCATATCATTCTAAACACATTTCATAATCAAATCAAGAGATTTAACAAATTGATCACAAGAAAAGTGTAGAGAATATGATTTACTTACAAAATGTTGAACACTTGGTGAAGATTAAAGCAAATTGGAAAATCTGGACTTCATTTCACTTTGAAAATGCACGGGGCTTGTTCTTTTTTGAAAGATCAACAATTTTGGCTTTTGAATTTTCAAAATCAGATTTGAAATGAGCGAGAAATCACAAAAAAACGAAAATTGAAAAGTTATGAAATTTTTTGTATGAAAATTGTATTTAAAAGAGAGGGAAATGATGTGGAAAGGAGAGCATCACGGGTGGCCAAGACCACCACACCACCTTAGCTCCTCATGGAGGTGCATGGCCTCCACGGGGGCACATGGGTGTCCTCTCCGTGGTGGCCACGTGCCTCAACAGGAGAGGGGATGGTTTGGCAATTTGCCACCCTTATTCCCTTTTGCCCCCTTTCACGCACCTCTTGCGTTCTTCGACTGTTCTCCAGCCTCCAAACTTCTAATTCAAATTCCTTTTTGGATTATAAACCATAACTCACTCACAGACATGGATGTTTACAAAAATTTTATCAAAAACTCGGAATTCAACCCGATACATAAGGACGAAAACCATGCACGATAAACACACGAAAAGTTTCCTAACTTCCAACTTGTAACTCAAAAAATTAAGAATAAGTAACTGAAATATTCAGAACTCAATGAGGAACAATATAAGAACATATTCAAGTCCGATATCAATAAAACACAAACAAACAAATACAAGAACACACATGTATGCCATTTTCTAGAGATAGTCCTAGAACATTCAATTTTACAAATGTTGTCAATTTAAATCTAATACATGTGCATACAATAACATGTGTGTGAATATGTTATACCAATCTAGCACAAAGATGTAGGGACACAAATGTATGCAATGTGTGTATGCGCTTACGCTTTGCAAGAGGAAGAAGAATCTCGATACTTTAGCATCCAAGTAAACATATTTCCTCTTGAAGACGAACTTTGCATGAGAAGTTGCTTTCCTTCTTTGAAGCTCATATCAAACACGAACCACCTAAGCAACTAGTCATTAGAAATAAATAGAGTTTTGTTATGGAATCATGCCAACACAAATCCAAAACCTAACAGTAAATTAGAAAAACATACATTGTGTGCTCATTGATCATTTCTAGTTTCCATAGGATATATTAATCTCATATTCTATGTTGCATATGTTTGCATTTGCATACATTAATCACAATTAGGAAGTCCTTGCAAAAGACATGAAGTTTTAATTAGGATCGGGATTATCTGGATAGTTAAGCGAGGAAGTCTTGACTAGGATCGGGATGATTCGGATAGTTGAGCAGGAAATCTTGGCTAGGATTTGGATGATCCGAATAGTCAAGCAAGAAATCTTTTTAGAGACATGAGTGAAGTGTCTTGGATATAAAGTTGCTTTCTAGAAACATGAGTGGAGTGTCTTGGATAAAAAGTAGGCAAGTCTTTCATTAATAGGCTCGAGGGTAGGGTAAAATGAATATCCAATAGGGAGTAGATAATCGGGAGGATGGTAACTTTTGAGGGTGCACTTTTATCATATAGTGAAAGATAGTTTGCCAATAGTTGTGGATTCAACCCGTGGATATTTCCTCTCCTAAGGTTTTACCACGTAAAAAATAATGTGTCAAATGTCTCTATCCTCATCTCTTTATATCTGTATATGTGATCAATTGCATATTGTTTAGATCTTCATCTCTTCACATCCTTGTAAACAAGATTCTTTGTAAAGCTTAGAATGCAAACATTCTCTTGATCAAAGTTGTATATATGTTTTATCTTTATAGAGTGACTCATTTGTATATAGTCATTCATTCATTTGTACATGTGTATATTGAACATATATATTAATAGAAGAGTTAGTTGATTTTAGTTTTAGTTTGATTCCTTCACTAGCTAATTATAAACTTTAGTTGATATGCTTTACAATAGTCTATATGGGCTTTCATATCTTTAATATGTTATGATACAATCTATCTAAAGGGACAAACTTTTGTTTGCTTCTTAGGGATTGAAAAAGGCTAGAAAACCTATTCACCTCCCTAAGTTAGCGTTTGGCAATTTAACCGTGTTTGTATATTTCATACCCTCTCTATGTGTTTCACTCTCACTCATAGTGTTTAATGAATGGGATGAATACAAATGAATGTAATGATCAAAATGCACACAAATCCAAGACACACATAATAAAAAGAAAGGATCACCTAAGTATGTCTAAGAACTTGCTCTGATACCAATTGAAATTCCATGGAATGTGTCTAATACAACTTGGGGGGGGGGGGGGGGGTTGAATGAGTTATTAATCGATTATTATCAACCTTTTTGATTAGTCAATATTAATAATAAAACCCAAAACAAACATACAACAAAAATCAAGTAAAGTGCAGAAAGTAAAGAACACTTGATTTTTACGTGGGAACCCTTCAACAAGGAAAAACCTATGGGACTAGCCACGCTAGCCACTTAGTCACCAAAATCCACTATATGAATAAAAAGTTAGACCCTCAAGTGATACACGAACTCTTACTCTCGATAACCTCAAGCTATGGTGAAATTCCTACAAGGTTATGAACTAAACAACCTAGGGGTGAAAAGGTTGACACTTTATTTCTAAACCTTTTTCGAGACTTTTATCAAACACTTGGTGAGTATACAAATTAACATATAATATGATTGTTATTAGAAAACAATTATCACATGTAGGCTCAATTCACCACCCTTAGTCTACAAACATAAACTCACACATGTGAAAGAATGTGATACACTTAACATATATACAAAACAAGAGACAATGTATCTCATATACAAAGATATTTAATGCAAAGCAAATTCCACAAGTTGTACTTTAAATATTATAATATAAATTTACTAAGTAGAACTTTAAAACTTGATATAGAATTTCACAAGATACGATGTTTAAACGCAATAAAAGATACAAGAGACAAATATTGATTCAAAAGAATGTTTACATCTCTTTCGTTACAAAGATCTTATTTATAAAGATATGAAGAAATGATGATCTAAACAAGATATAATTAAACACATATACCAATATAAAGAAATAGTGATAGAGACATTTGACACGTTATTTTTTATGTGGTAAAACCTCCAAAGAGAAAACATCAACGAATTGAATCCACAACCACTGGAAAACTATCTTTCACTAAATGATAAAATTACACCATAGGTTGTAACTGAAATTTAGAAAATTCAAAACTTCAGATTTTAAATGGAAAATTACAATTTAATTTTTCCAGATGATAAAGACGACAATTAGATCAATTTCAGACCTTTTGATTCTAATAAAATTTGTTATCATAACTTTATTATCAAAATTATAAATCAATTCAGACCTTCAAGACTGATTAACTTAGAATTGAGAATATTAGGTTCTAAAATGATCGATATTCAAAACTTCAGTTTTTGATTTATTTTGTAATAATATTTAGAGCTTCAGGCCTTTGTATTTTTTTCTTCAATATTCTGGTTGTTAAATATCCATATAACTAAATTCGAATTACCTTTTGATTCAAAAATTCAGATTCAAAAGTATGAAACCTCAGGTTCAATTCAACAATTTTGATTTAAAATTTAGAGCTTGAAGTTCTCAATTGGATACGAATTCAGAACTTCTGGTTCTATATACATTAATCAAATCCAATCACATCATTGAAATAAAACCAAATTTACTTTCTGACATGGAAAATCCAACATATTGGCAACCATAGCATACTCATAAAAGTAGTCGTATAAATAATTAGATTATGCTCAAAATTAGATAAAATATATTTACTTTCGGACTTTATCTTAAATCTACATTCTCCTAAATAAATCACAAAAATAATAACACAATATCCATTAGCGATTAGATATTTGGTTATGATTATATCACAACATTTTGTTCATAATTTACAATTTTAGAACTTCATGTTCATAATACAATTCATTTTAATAGGAGTTTAAAACTTCATTATGACTTGACGTGTATATATAAACTTCAAGTTTATAATTGAGAATAATGAATTTTAGAACTTCATACTCCAAAAATAATTATCACTTCAATTGAAATTTAGAATTTCAAGTTCTGACTTGATGTAAATTCATTATTTTATATTTTGATTTTATTGTAATCCATAATTTCCAATAATGTTATGTTAAGTTTTTGGTTTTTTGATTTTGCAATCTTAAAACACTAAACTGAGTTTCAAGTCTCAGGTGTTTTGATTTTACAATTTTTAGATATCAAATCAATCTTAAGGCTCATTGATTTAACAAATATCAAATTTCAAATTGAGCTTCAGGCTTTTTGATTTTGCGATCTTTGGTTGCAATTTATTCACTCTATTTTTGCGATCTTCAGGTTGCAATACAAATAATGTGGATTTTGATGATTGAGCTAATAATAAGATATATGGATGGAAGTTACTTCTATGGATTGAAAGCGTTCATTCATATATAATTGCATATCATTTATAACAATTTATTATTATTATTCACATTTTTTAAATTTTAGTATGTTCGAAGTTTGAACCAAACCCCACTAATTGAGATAGTTAGAGTTACATTAGAGTGTGTTTGTAATAGTCGATATAGTCGGTTTTTGATATGGAAACCCGGTTCATGGATCCATTTTCAAAGCCTATCTTAGTGGTGGAATAATTTAATAAACTAATAATAATATTATTAAAGAAGATAACAGTCAGGTGAAGCTGGCCCTTTTTAAAAAGTCGGATACTGTGAGAGACAAACTCGAGTCAATCAACTCAGCCAAAATTACCCGAACCGATTCGATTCGATTCCCGCAACTCACTAAAAGCTACCGTTAACTCGTTCTCTCTCTCTCTCTCTCTCTCTCTCTCTCTCTCTATATATATATATATATATTTTCGTTTGGTTCTCGAGAAAAGCCTGGAAAATTTACATTACCACTTAATTCAGCTCGGCTCGGCTTACGGCTGCAGCAGTTTTTATGATTTCAGGTTTTTTCAATTCTCAGTTGCCAAACTCTCAATTTAGGGTTTTAGGTCATAATTTCCTTTCATTTTTTTCCCCTTTCAAATCGTGTTGTATTTAATGGTTATTTGATATTGACATAGAATGATAAATTTAAAGTTGTGGATTGGTTTTGTTTTGCAGGTGAAGTTATGATTTAAAGATTTTTTTTTTTTTTTGGAGAATTTGAGGAAGGTTTAATTTATAAGGGGAAGCTTTTAGCTGAATTTTTATAAGTGATGTGGACCAATGTTTTCCGAATCGTGAGTTTTCATTTCTTAACCTTTCTTTTATCGAATTTTTAGTATTGTATCCTTTATATATGATGTCATGTTTGATTGCCTTTATATTTCTCTGTGTGTTTGCATGCATGTGCTCATCCCTTGGTTTCTCTATGCTTTATGATAGTTTTTTTGCTTTGGTTATGTTATTGTGGTCGGAAAAAAATTGTATTGAAGTTTGTTAGATTGTATCTGAGATTGTTTTAGGAAAACTATATAATTTAATGCAATTTGATCATGAAGTTCTGTTTCAAATTCACATCTCAAATATGCCGGTTGGAACTGGAAGTATTATATTGTCTAGGAATAGTGGGACTAAAACTAACTGTCGTATTTACTTTTGTAAATTTTGGTTGCTACTTCCAGAATCCAGATGATACCATTTTGTACAAATTATTTCTCTACTTAGAAGTGGTAGTTTACACTTTACAGCTGTACAGTAGGAGAGGGGGGGGGGGGGTGGGGGTGGGGGGGTGGGGGGTGTGGGGTGGGGTTTGATTGGTTTGAGTCTTCTGGGCATATTGTAGCCTAGTTCTACTTAGGGAGGCTCAGCTATGCTTCCTATGTGTGTGTGTGTGTGTGTGGTGGGGGTGGTGGGGCGCTCACTGACTCTTCGTCGTGG
Organism: Acer negundo; assembly: GCA_035582765.1. Classification (NCBI taxonomy): domain Eukaryota; kingdom Viridiplantae; phylum Streptophyta; class Magnoliopsida; order Sapindales; family Sapindaceae; genus Acer; species Acer negundo. The sequence continues at coordinate 18,134,319 of CM069233.1, forward strand.
GTTTGCATGTCCTATGAAGTATCGGGGTCGATCATGACCGCTTTTCAATGTTTTGGGGTCACACTCAAGGGTTTTATACCAATAATTGCCTGGTGTGTGTGGTCTCTGTTTTTGCGCTCAAGTTAAAAATAAAAAGAAAATATTTACTTATTTATTTTTATATATCATGATAGCTTTGCTTGAAAGAGGCAGATTATAAGAATTGGGATGCTCATGGGTTATGAGTTAATGTTTCTTACCAGAGTTTATGTTACGGGTGGATGTCATTGCCTTCGTTAAAATTTAAGCTCCTTCTATATAAAGCCAATTTGAAAAAACAAGCAAGCATGGGCTTGTAAACATATAGGCATTTTATTTCACAAATCAGAGAATACATGAGCTGGAAATAAAGGTGCTGTTCAAGCTTTTTGAAGAATTTGAGTACAGGCTTGCTTTTCATGAAGATATAATATCTGTGATGAATATGGAAACTATAAAAACCGTGTGGCTAGACTTTGTACTTTTTATTTGCTGTCATCATTTTATGCAATTATGGCAGTAATTTGTTATGATTTTGGCTTTCTATAATGCTTTCTTCTATCAATTTCATGGTATTGACAATTTCTACAGGGAGGTCTTCATCACGTATCATGGTTTCAGCTTCTCCCGAATGAATCTGATTTGAATTCTCTACCTGATAAAAGGTTGGAACTTGTCAAATTTTCTCTTAGTTTCATATTAGAATTCAAGAGAATGATCATAAGAAGTTATTTTTTTTTACCTGTTTGAAATCACTGCTAAAGTTGAATATATTTTGAGGTGCAACAGTGTCAAGGTGGACCAGAAAGATGCTGCTACATACCTGGTACTTTCTTCTCATCTGCAGTTGCAGCAGGAGGGATTTCTCAGCACCTGGACAAATTCCTTTGTTGGACCTTGGGATCCATCTCAAGGTTTGCACAATCCTGGTAAGAAATGTGATATATGGCTGTTGACGATGTGCTTTTCTGTCATGTCTCATTGGATAAAAAAAGAGATAAAAAGAAAGACTTACCATGGATTTTTTGTCTACATTTAACCACCTTTGGTTAAGTACCTTAAGAAGGAATATGAAAGGCCTTTCATGCACTTTTGTGAACTATATCTAACTACCTTTGCTGATTATGTAACTGCTTCACAGATGAGAAAATAAAGCTTTGGCTTTTTCTTCGCGGGCGTCATTCATCTGTTGTTGAACCCGCTCAAGCTGCTGTATCTAGATTAAGAGGTATCATCTGCTCCCAAATGTTTGTTATCTTTTTTATTTTGTTTTTTTATTATTGTTTTATTAAAAAAATGTTTTTTTTAATTTTTTCTGATTTTATCCAACTATTTTTTTTACTTGAACTCTCAAGTAATTCCCAAAGTTATTTTATAGCAATATAGCATTTGTATGTGTGATGTGTGATTATGGTATTTACACTTTTACTTTATACTTCATTTGTTTTTTGAAGTTGTGGCATCTGGACTTTGGGTGGCTCCTGGGGACTCAGAAGAAGTAGCTGCTGCCCTCTCTCAGTCGTTAAGGAACTGTATAGAAAGGTTACTTTTCATCAATTCCTAGACCCTAGGTAGTAAAATTCAACGTCATCACATCTTAAAACTTCTATGTTGGAATTTACAGAGCACTGATTGGACTTTCCTACATGAGATTTGGAGATGTATTCTCAAAGTATCATCCATCTCAAAGTGAAGAATCTTTCAGGTTTGTTATAATTATTTGTTGGTTGCCTCTTCTTGTGGCGGCCTAGTGCTTAGCCTTGGTTTTGATTTTGTTTTGCGGACAAGTTATCAGTGTTTCCCTTGTATCTTTTAATATTATTTTCCATTTATGATTAATAATGTTAGAGTGCTTATATACTATTATTAGGTCATTTCCTATCAGCTTAACTTTTCGGTCTAGTGGTAACTGACATTGTATCAGAGTCTAGTTTGACCCCGGATTTCTAGGCTCAAGTCCCCTGGCCCCCCCCCCACTGCATTTGTATTTGGGATGGGTCCACGTGCCAATTTTGTGTGTCTGGCACATGAGGGGGTATGTTAGGGAACTTTATATCATTGTTTGGGGCCTTTAGGATCTCACTTAATAGCTTAAGCTTTTGAATTTGTTGGTTACTTACAAATGAGATTAAAATGGTAACAATGGTTCAAGTGGAATTTAATGGAATATTGGAATGGTTATTCTTATTGATATCAACACTGTCATGGTTTTGTGTGTCTAGCGATCTTTTTACTATCATTGTTATTATTGTTATTCAATGTCAACTTAATTTACTTTGATATGAAAGCCAACTCAATTCATGTAAGGTTCAATTCCAACAAATTGACCAAGGTTAGATGGATCCTTTCTGTTCACTAATTACACCGCATTTGAATCATTAAAGCACTCAAGTATTTTTATTTCATGGTTGTGGTTGGTATGTTCCCTTATGTGGTGATAATTTTTTCATGAGGCTGTGATTAGTATAATAAATGGATGTGTGCGTTGGTTCTTTTATGGTTTCAATATTTAAATTAGTTCCTAATCTTAGGAATTTCTTTGGGAGGTGGACAGAGATGAACATGAAATATTCTATATTTCTGGAAATGCCCCTTTTCCTTTATAAATGCAATTATGAACCCGACATAATTAGTGACGCTCAACGTAATCAAGCACAACATAAGTAGCGGTATTTCACTTTTGCCACTTCCGGCTCCCACGTATACTACAAATCTAAAGTCATTTCACAATGTCATACTATAGTCAAGCTCAACAGGGTCCTCATTTCCTGCTGGTTCTGCCAAGCTTGTTCATTTGGATGTGGTTTCACTGGATAGTAGATAGGGACAATGGGAATCTTGTTAATCCATCTAGCTCCTCACTAATTAGCTGACGAGGCATTTGACTACCTTGAGAGAGTCATTGTTATTCGTTAACATTCTTAAGGTAGCTAAATGCCTTAAGGTAGCTAACTATTATCTAGAATCAGAGTAGCTACATTATTAGTTGTTAGTCAACATGGTCTTCTTTCCCTGCTGATTCTGCCAAAGCTTGTTCCCTTGGCTGTGGTTTCGTTGGATAGTAGACAGGGGCAATGAGAATCTCATTAATCCATGTAGCTCCTCACTAATTAGATGATGAGGCATTTGGCTACCTTAAGAGATAATCAGAGGTTCTGGATAATGTTTGAATGTTAATGAACTTAATGCATTTGGCTACATTTGTGGGGTAGGTTTTTGGAGACTATCCCTCCACTATAAACTTATTTTAATATTTATAAGTTAATGTCTTAAGTTTGTTTGCTATAGTCAGATATCATGTATTCATATTAGTGATTTATAAACCTCAAGGGGTGAGTTGACCGGTAAAAGACCTTTTGTTTTAGGTTGTGGGTTTTGAATTCCTTTGAGGCCACCTACTATGGATATTATACCCCACGAGTTTCCTCACAGATGAGGTTGTAACTTGTAAGGTTTAACACTAGGCCCTACATTAGAGCTTGATGAAATAAAAACAGTAGGGGGGAACAAATTGTCTTTTTGGTGTTTCCTTTCTTCTTTTTCAACTGGTTTTTCTAGAGCCCAGTAATTGTGGCCTTAATAGTTGAATTTGGTGGATAATGTTGGAATTATGATTGTGGCTGATTCACAATTTTTTTTTTCTTTACCGTGTAGGAGAGGACACCCAACGTTTGAGTTCATCTTTGCTGCCACTGAAGAGGCTATCTTTGTGCATGTTATAGTATCTGCAAAGTTCGTGAAAGCTCACTCTTCAATTTATTTCAGTGATCCTGGTTTACAGAATTTACATTATGTATGCCAGATATTTTTTTTCCTTACATTCATGTCAAATTGATATCTCTGACTTGTTTATTTCTAGGCATATCCGTGCACTTTCTAGCAGTGATATAGAAAGAGTGTCAGGGCATTCTTCTAATAATTCCAGTTTCAGACTGCCAGGTTTGTGTGCATTCTTGTTTATATGTGAATTTTTGTTTGTCAATAACCTTTATTCTTACAGTGTTCTAAATACACCATTTCACCTCCCATTACATTTAGTCTTATATATGCACTTTTTTTTTTTTTCTTTTTCATTTTGCATTGCTTGTAAGAACTTTTATCTATTATTTCATAATACAAGATGATAAGATTTATTGGTGGGCTCGTCTCTTTTTCCCTCCCTCTAGCACTCCTCCTTCCTAATAAATAATTGGTTTGTTCATTATGTTACCTAGTTAATTGAAGGCTAATTATGCTATTGTTGCTTTGCACCTCCTCTGATTGTTTTGATTTTTGGCAGTGATTGTTTCTCCTCATGGTATGCGTGGTAAACTCACTGGATGTTGTCCAAATGATCTTGTCAAGCAAGTATATTTTAGGTGAATGATATATATTTTCCTTATACATAAATTTTTATCTTACGCTTTATGTTTTTCTTCTTTTAGAAATTTTTAGTCTCTAATATATTCTCTGCTGTTTTAATTTTCCCCCATGAACAGTGCTGGTAAGTCTAGGACTTCAAATGGATTTCTAGGTCTACCACATCATGTGTCTCAAGGTTCTGGTTGCCAGCTTAATGGGCAGAATTGCTATCTTGAAGTCACCCTTGGTTGTCCTAGATCTGAAAGTGACAATGCATCACAATCAAACTCAAATTACACAAGGAATTTACACAAGCATAGCATTGCTGAATCTCCTGCACTAGGAAGAGGTGATGAGAAGGGATCGGCAAATCACTTGTCAACATATGAGAAGACATTTATTTATCCAGCCGAGGCATTGCTTGTCCCGGTCTTGCAAACATCATCCTCCAGATCTTCATTAAGAAGGTATATTTGAATCATGTGGTAATTGCTTTGCAGTTCGCTATAGTTGTGCAAATTGCAGCTGTTTGGGTGCAGAATGGACCAGTTGAAATAGATCTAGCCAAGCTGGTGGTTACAGTTGCACCATTTTAATGATTTTGTCAAACATACCAATACTATTCTTTGTTGTTGGCACAAATTATGATTTCATCTTACGTTAGATTGTTTAAGAATTCTGCAAGGTTGAGAACTGATGTCCCTGATTTTCTAGCATACTCTCTTCTTTTGGATTCATGATTCTGGTATAAGGGGACTGGATGATAATTTCTGGTACAAAGGGACTGGATCCATGTTTCTGTTTGATATTAGAATGTTGCTCTTTGCTGCTTCAGCTAAAATTGATCATGTGAATTTGCAGATTTTGGCTACAAAATTGGATAGGGCCATCAATGGCGGGTTCATCGTTCCTTATGCAGTGGTTAGTGTAGTTATTTTGAGTTATCAGTGCTCACACTAGTAAAGCTGTATATTCAACTAAAATAAAATAACATTATTAAACTAAAGTTACACAAACAACCCAACAAACACTGATTGGAAGGGGTGGTTGCAAAATGAAATGCTGTCCCTCTCTACCAGTACACCAAATTTTACATTTTTCACCAATTAATTACATTCTCGTTTGTGTTGATGATGATGTTTAGAATTGGTACCTGAATCTTTCTGCAGTGTTGGCAATATAGACTCTATGGAAGGATTATGGATGGAAAGCAACAGAATACATACTCAACATGGTTATGACAGTAGTAGCAATAGTAATAGTAGCAGCATCAGCTCCATAAGTGGCAGCTCTAGTGACAGTGACTACAAAATGACAACCGGTGACCTTGAAGCAGATGCAGATTCTCTGACATGCAGACAGTCTGGTTTATCTTCTAATGATCAGCTAGAAAGTGATGGCCACAAATTGGTACTGTTTTTTCTACCTTCATCATGTAAATTTATCATTTAGTTAATGATGTATTGTTTGTAGAAAAATGCACTTTGTGTCATTACTTGAGATCGGAATAGGGATCTTGACATGGAAATTTCATAAATCTATGCTCTCGAGTAATTATGTTTTGCATATTAATGTTGGAAATTTTTGTGTAATGCTCTCTCATTGCTAGATTCGTTTTGGTAATGATGGATGGCTAGTAGAAGTCATTGCAGTTGGAAACATAACATATTTATACTTGTATTTTATGCAAGCTAATGCATATTGTATTTCGTTGACACCAAAGTTTTGCACCAAGGCTGCTGCCCATGAGGTATTCTATGTTTTGGCCTGTTGCGTCTCACGGTTTTGTCCTTAAAATGGCTCTCCTAGTGCCAATTATTGATGCAAAATTTTCGCACTGTGTATGCATGAGGCTACCACCAATGAGATATTGTCCGCTTTGGCTTCTTAGGTCTCACGGTGTTGCCCTTAAAAGGGCCCTCGTGGGTTAATTCTAGCCTTTGCTTATTTATACCATAAACTAGTTTTGACTTCCCGATGTGGGAGAAAACCCCCCAAACAACAATCCCCAGTTAAGGGTGTACACTGTGTGTTTTCTTGGGGGTCCTCCTAGTGTCAATTGTTGACGCCAAATTTCGCAATGTGTACACACAATGCCGCCACCCATGAGGCATTGTCCGCTTTGGCCCATTGGGCCTCCCGATTTTGTTCTTAAAAGGGCTTTTGTGGGTTTAAGGCTAGTATTTACTTATTTATACCACAAACTAGTATCGACTTCAACCGATGTGAGAGAAAACCCCATAACAACATATTATTTGTTGGGCAAATTGCCTCTTATATGTTTATTGAGGTAGCGCGCTTTAGGCTTTGCATAGAAGGTCTTGTTAAACTTCTTGTGCTATAAACAAGAGAGGGATAGAATACTTACACAGTTTATTCAGTAACTTTTTTTTTCCTGCTTTGTGTTTTTTTTTTTTTTTTTTTTTTTTTTTTTGGGGTAGAATTACTAAGATGATGCATATACTTAAGTACTCTTATTCTCTTCCAAGCCTCAGTTCAATTAATAAAGGGTGAAGTGAGATTGGGGTTGATCTTATTTTCAAATCTTACCGTTCAAGATTTCATCTATACAAAAGGAGAATGAAAAGTTGTTGAAGTTCAGATTTGTTTTTGGTTTGAGTGTAACTCATTCAAGATATTGCCATTGAGTAATTTCAAGTGTTTGGTTGCTTAATATACATTTTCTTTTTTTTTCTCTTCTTTGTAACCAGTCTTCCGTTTAATTAATATACATTTTTTTTATGATTAAAAAAATGGTTTATTAGTAATGTCCTTAGTGTGGTTGAGGTCTGAACTGGTTGAGTTGCTTCTCTTACCAGCACAATTTGATAGCTATTCAGTTCAACTATGTCTCAAAATAATAGGTTGTTCTCTTTGGTCTATAAATGAAATAGTTTGGTTTAAATCAAGTTCTGTAATTGTAGTTTCTGATATGATATAATCTCAATTTTCTTTAATTTAATAAATAAAGAGTATGTACTTGGGGTGCTAAATGGTTAAATTACTCTTTATCGTTGAATGTGATGGTTAATACAATCATATTCTCATGTATGGATTTTGAGATATTGTTTTGAGCTTATTATGATAGCAACAATTTGATTCATGCAACTATATTTGGAGTACATATTTGACCTTGAATACTGTTGTTACATTTTGTCAATGTAATTTTCATTAGGAGATTGAGGTTTATGCCCTCAATGCTTTTATTTAGTGCTAATTATCAACTGTTGACTGTTTGAGTGCCATCGGGTTTCCTTTTATATTATCATAGTGACATGAAAAATACTCTAAATTTGTCTGCTACTGCACTCTTGAGTTCTCCTTTTGTTTGTTTTAAATTATTATATGATAAGCAAAATCAATCAGCTGTAACTTTTATGCAGGGTTCTAAGCGTCCTCGAACAGGGATGGTTGAATCATTTGGTCAATTGGGTACTACTACAAATGCTTCTATGCAAGATGCATACAAATCTGATTTTGGTTCTGTGGAAAACAGTTCAGCTATTACAGGAGCTGCAAATGATCAGATTGGGTCTCATTGGGACTGGGATGATGATGATAGAGGAATAAATATCCAAGCTCTTCTCTCTGAGTTTGGAGGTTTTGGTGATTTTTTTGTGAATGATGCTTTGCCTTTTGGGGAGGTAATTTCTTGACTTTTTCAAATGGTTATGGTGAATTCTTTTAGGATAAAAATGCATCTTCTTTCTAATAGTTCTTTTCTTTGAAAAATCCACCTTTTCTAGAGGAACATGTTAATGCCCTGATAATTCACCACTTCAATTACTATAGTTGATACTGTAGGTAACTAATTTTTTTTATTTAACATTATTGTAGCAAGCGGAATGTAGAGTAAATAGGTGCAGTTGATTTTTTTTTTTAATGGATAGACATTGAGGCTGGGTTTTGTTTTTGGGGGAGGTAGGGAGGAGAGCCTACAACTTTAGAGCAGAGCTTCTAGCAAACTGTTAGTTGTTTGATTGTCAATTATAAAAAGTGCCTTGAAGTTAATAGAATGTTTTGTTAAAAGTGCATTTGATAGTGACGAATTACCAAAAAGGTGTGTAAAGAATATATGTTATAATACAAATTCACAAAATAAAAAAAATAAAGGATTGCAGGAAAAAAAAATTATCAATATAGTATCATCGGATAATAATGTCGATCGCTTGATATGTACAATTGTAGTGATGGTTTGTAAAAATAATGTTGTGGTTTTGGAAATCTTTTGGTGGAGAAATTTTTTGCATTGGACAAAGAAAGCTAAAATTCTTTGGGTAGTGCTGTACTGCTGTTGTGACAATTATTTTGGGTTGTATTGATGGAAAGAAACAGGAGGACTTTTAAGACTCATATGAGAGACTTTTGGGCGCTTTTGGCTTCATTTTCTTTACACTTGAAGAATATTTAATCCTTTTTTTATTCCTAACAATTAGGTAGCAGTTGTGACATTTTTTTTTGGTTTTTTGGAGAGTGGAGGTATAATTTTGTTTTCCCTTCTGCTTTAGATCGTAGGACAATTGTTAAAGTACAGTTGAGCAATTTTGTTCTTTTGTACCCCTAATTTAACGTATAGCTGTGTATTTTGTTATTATTATTTTTTTAAATTTAATTCTCTCTTCCCATTGAAAAAATGGTGGTGGTTGAGGTACATCGTCAATTAGGAGTTTTCTTAAATGAAATAGTGCTTTGATGAAAATGGTATTGGTGAAATTTATAAAATTAGGGTATTTAAGTAAATTTTATTTATAAAAGTTTGAAATAAGCTTCTTTTAGAAGCTGAAAATTGAGCTCCTCCTAATAGATGTTAAAAAAAAAATCTTCTTTAATTGCAACCAAACAACTACATGAAATTTCAAAACAGCCTTCTGCATTAAAATAGCTTGTTTAGCCATTGCAAAAACCATAAAAAAACAAGAGACTCTGTGGGATGGGGTATTTGATATCATAGTTTTGAGAAGATACGTTATTAGCACACCTGGGGGCTGGGTATGTGAAGGAAGCTTAACCTTTTTTGGCTCTTCTTTTCTGGGGTTTCTCCTTAAATTGGATGTATGTTTGGCTGAAGCATGGTGGTACCTGCATTAATTTTGAAGTGAATTGACTAACTTTTGCTATTCAGAGCTTTATATATAAAGTTGAAAGTACATTTTATTTATAGGAACAGAAAGATTAAAGTTGCAATTTTAATATTAAATTGTATGATTCATGTTGTTAATGCTAATTTTATAATGTGAATAGGATCTAATATTTATTACGTTGTCTAGAGGAGACATTCAGTGAACTCTTGGATGCGATCTTTTGTTTGATAAACGAATGACACAAAAAAGTTCTGAAATTTTATTTCCTCTGTTTTCCTCTATCTCTCCATAGTCTTGATGCCTTATTATTCTGCTTTGTTTTGATACTTTTTTGTTGACATGGTTAAGTGTTCATTTTATCTCATTATAGCTCTTTGTTCTGTGTAGCCCCCAGGAACTGCAGACTCTCAGTCTTTTATGTTTTCTGCTCCAGATATTGGAGATGTAGGCAGTAGTCCATTACCACTAATGGATGTTTCAGATCCAATGATTTTACCAGTGGGATATACGTCCTTTGATAGCTTTAATCCACTGCCTCCAGTAGCCACAGAAGAATGTGTCAGCAAAAATCAAGAAGCCACAAACAGCATTCTGACATCAGGTCAGGTGAACCATACTCCAGCATCATCTACAGGTGAGTTTGATCATGTAGTGAAAGCTGAAGCCCTGATGACGTTTGCTCCAGAATATGGAGCAGTTGAAACACCTACAAGTGAGTTGTCCTCATCAATTTTCAGAAGCCCATATCTTCCAAAGTCTCATAAATTGGAGAGTTCAAATTCAAGCTCAAATAGCTACATATATGGTGCAACCCCACCCTCTTCTCCTTGCTTTGATGGATCAGATGAGAAGAGTGGCATGAGAATGAAAAATGGAAAGCACGACTCAAATGCTATACTCCACTCAAAGAAATATTACACTCAGGTGGACAGTGGTAAAGAACAACGTGATAGGAAATCATTAACACATAATGACAGCAATTCTACGAGTGAGGGGGTGGTGCAATCTTCTCTCTCTAATTTCAATTCCATGAATGCTGTCAAACGTGTACAGAGGAAAGTGACTGAGGGTACATTTGGAGCAGAGCATGTTGTTTTGTCTATGAAGACTGTGCTTGCAACCGAAGTTGAGTGTATAATGTTTCAAGCTTTGATGTGCAGGATACGCCATGTACTCCTATATTCCGGTAACCCAACACCTAGTAGCTTGAGTAGGTTCATTGGAAGCACAGTTCTGAATCAGCTTCCTTGTGATTCGAGTACCATGACAGAAAGCTTATCGGGCAGGTATGAGGCTAAGAAGAAAGAATCTATACCGGTGAGGATAGCTGGTGATATTGATGGAGTGTTAGATGGGCACCTGAATGCACCTGTTGGTGTTTGGCGTTCTGTTGGAGTTACCAAAGTTTCAAAACCTACTAATTCACCAAGTATTGAAGTTGGCCCTTCCATGGCACCTAACCCATTCAATGAGGATAGTATGCTTTCCTATATGCAAAGGAAACCACTTCACGAGCTTCTTGACGGCATGGCATTGCTTGTTCAGCAAGCTGCTTCCTTTGTTGATTTAGCTTTTGATGCGGACTGTGGGGATGGTCCTTATGGTTGGCTTGCATTACAAGAGCATTGGAGGCATGAATTTTCTTGTGGGCCATCAATGGTCCATGCAGGCTGTGGGGGGGCTTTGGCTTCTTGTCATTCCCTGGATATTGCTGGCGTGGAATTAATAGATCCACTTTCTGCAGATGTAAGAATTTCTTTCGCTGGAAGCTAATTATATTAGTAGTACTTAATACTCATTTCCATTTGTTTAGAGTAGGTGCTTTCATGTTAATTGGTTGGCCTAAGATCATACTGATACCAATATTTTTATATGTCAACATTAGATGGGTAGCTTCTAATGAGCATTGAGGAGCATGCAACTTGTAATTATATTTGATAATAATTGACCTGTGCTGCTTTCATTACCTTTTCCCCCCTCTCTTATACCTGAATAAATTTCCCCCATGTAGATAGTATCTTCTTCTTCTTCTTCTTCTTCTTCTTCTTCTTCTTCTTTATGTTAAATCTTTTTGCTGTGTGGTAAAACTTTATATCTAAGTTAATTAAAGATGTTAAACTCTCTGGTGTATAGAAGCTTCTTCTCAGAAACAGCAATCCAGTCTTTAATTTGAGGACTATGCATTTATATATGCCATGGATTGCAGTTTTTACACACGTATGCTCCTACTTTGAAGGATATAACATTTTATTTTTTATTTTATTTTTCTCAAGATGTATTGTAAATCCCTTTGAAGTGCTTAACTTCTCAGCAATATTATTTCATATCTGTGTAAAAAATTTTCCTGTCACTTGTATTGCAAGCACTTTTTGAATCATATACTTTTATGTCTGAGATTAAGTCCCCTTTTCCAGAAGAAGTTGTATTTGGAATCAGTTTTTTGTGCTTAACTTCTCATCATAACCTTGTAAAACATGTTCCTGCAAGTCTTGTACCGTGAGATACTTTGTGTGAGATTACGTCCCTTTTTCCAGAAGATGTATTCTGAATCAGTTTTTATGTGCTTAATTTCTCATTATTTTTATTACATAACTGCATAAAACATGTTCCCGCAAGTCTGACATTTTGAACATTTGCACATCATATGCCGACATATATATGTTGTAAGTAATGTTTCACTGCTTATCGCTGCTGATCTTCATCAAATAATGTTGCTTATGCTGAAAATGTTTTCTTTTCAGATCCATGCTTCCTCTGTGATTAGTTTGCTGCAGTCTGAAATTAAGACGGCCTTAAAATCTGCATTTGGTGTTTTGGATGGTCCATTGTCTGTGACTGATTGGTGTAAAGGCCGCGGTCAGACAGTTGATGCAGGAGCCATGGGTGATGGATCTGCTGAGTCTACTGTTACTGAATGCAGAAATTCTTCTAGTACTGTTACCCTATCTGTCGCTGTCGGAGAAGCAGTGAGCCCATCCCACTCTTCTGGTGGTGGATCATCTTCCCTTAAAGGTATTCCTGTGGTTTATGTGTAGTTACATTCTTGGATTTTCAAAGTACCAAATGTTTGTCCATGATACAGTGCCCATCACAATGGATGGAAGTAAATTGGATGAGACATGTCAAAGGAGATTGAACCAAGATGTGGGTAGTTCAGAGTCAGAGCAACAACTGTCTTCCCGTTTAAGGCCAACGCTTTATGTCCTTCCATCACCTGCTTTACTTGTTGGGTATGCATCATGAAATCCTGAAAAATTTACTTTTCACAAATACACCTGAGAAACTATATTTCATGTTTAAGTTTCTCTCTAGATGGCAAAGCTGATTGTTAATGAGCATGCATGCTTTATATATGGACAGTTAGTATGAGTATTTAAATGTAATGTGCAAATGCAGTTTAATAGGCTTATTACATCCTGTTGAAGGCAAGCCTCCATTTAATTGGTTGATTTTTTTTCCAATTGAAATGAGAAAAGTAAGCATAGTCATATTTTTTAATTAAATATCATAGCTATTTAGACTACAAAATATTAATGAATATTGTGCCTTGGTTGTTAATTTCAACTAATAGGCAAAACACATGCAGAATTGAAAATAATGTAACGTTTATGAGGAAATTATTATCTGTTGACATTGACTAATGGTCTGATGAGATCATATATTCTTCTTGTGGGGGTGAGGTAAAGGAAGGCTGAGGATGAGGGGGGTTCTTATGTAACCTAGGTTTACAAAGTAGGATTTCTCATCCCATTTTATGCTTCAAGAAAAAGATGGTATTAGGTTTGATGCAGTGTAATGAAGTTCTTACACAGATCTAATAATTTGATATTATTGCTTTTAACGTTTTACATTATGTGCTAAAGAGTTAAAAAATTTCAATACAATAACATAATTATTATTGATGATATCAAGGGGGTGTCGGGTAACGTTTTTCATGTGCTGTTTTTCGAAAATGAAAACGAAAATGAAAACAGTATTTTTGGTTTCAATTTTGAAATTGGAAAACGCTTCTGGTAGCATATGTTTTTGAAAATGAAAATGGTAAAAACGCGTCTGGTGGGAATAATTAACAAAACACTGAAAGCCATAATTTTACTCAAATGACAATACATTATTGGTGTGTTATATGGTGTTACAATAGACCTACCCCACATATTCATTATATATAATACTTAAAACCCTAACTTTATTTCATTATTTTTCTCCCCTTCATTACTCTGCCGCCTCCTTTCATCTTCTCTCAACTCTTTGTTTTGATGTCTACTTCAACTTGCTTGATCTCTTCGTCTTCTAGCCCACATCTATCCGTCGTCTTCACTTCTATTCATCCTGTTCCAATCTTTCCTCAGCATCTCCTCTAATTCCATGATTTTTTTTAACCGTTAATTATATATAATATGCGTTTGATGATGTTGAAGTTGTGGTTGTTAGTGAGACGATTTCGAATTAGTGATGTTTTTTGAGATTGTGTTGATGATGAGCAGATGAAAGTGTGGTTAGTTCTGAGCTTAAAAAAAATCACGAAACTGAAAAACACGGAAAACAATCCGTTTTTTTTTTCATGTTTAAGTCATTAAAGTTGAAAATAATTTGTAAAATGTTTTTGAAAACGATTTTGAAAACAGTATTGAACTATTTTTGAAAACGAAAGCGAAAATGGTCTTTGAAAAAGGGTACCGAACAGGGCCTAAATTATTTGATTTATTGTGTTCATCCAGTAATTGTGTGGTGTTCTATCCTACCATGGTTCCTTTTACCTATGCTGTGAAAGCTCATGGGTAGCTTATCTCTAATTGATTGTGTTAGAGTACTTAAATACTATTGTTAGGCCGTTTTCCATTGGCTTAAGCTTTTTGGTCCGATGGTTACTAACATGGTATCAGAGGCAGGAGGCATCATGAGTCTTGGATTTGAGTCACCTCACATGATTGAATTTGTAACTTATGGGTTTGAATTTATGTTTGGACTCGAGCCACGTGGCAAGCTAGTTGGTCTTGCATGTGAGGGGTGTGTTAGAGTGCTTGAATACTATGTTGAGCCCTTTCCTATCGGCTTAAGCTTTTAGGTCTGATGGTTACTAACAGATTGTATCTGTTAGCATAAAGGTCGATTGCATATTATATTTGGAGATAACTTATGTTAGCTTTATCCCAAAAATAAGCAATCTACACACTTAATTATTATTATTTTTTTTGTAGCTGTCTTTTATTTTCATGCTTAGTGATAATTGAAATTAATGATTATTGTAATAGGTACCAGGATGATTGGCTTAAGACATCAGCTACCTCTTTACAGTTTTGGGAAAAGGCTCCTCTTGAACCTTATGCTTTACCAAAGCCTGTAAGATTTTTGACAGCATCGGCAGGCAACTCATTCATTCCCTGCAGCTGAATAATTTTAAAATCTATTCTAATTTGTCCATATATTGTTGCAGATCACGTATAACGTTATATGTCCAGATATTGATCCCCTTACTTCAGCTGCAGCTGATTTTTTCCAACAACTAGGAACCGGTAAGTGAGTGGGAATTATTCGTTAATTACAAAAAACAATTGGTGTTGTTTGACTTATAGCTACTTATGCAACTGAAATTTTGTGTTTCCGGCTTTTTGCGCTTTTATTCCTACAAAAGAACTAAGGTTTCATATTTTCACCCCATTATGGATACTTTTGCACTAGAGTGAATGTGTTGACAAAGGTATATTTTTGTCAATAAAACATTCCTTAAACCCTTCATATTACATGGATGGAGTGGTCTCATGTTTTGAATAATTGACCAAAATGTTAATTTTTATTCTGTAAGTATATTATTTCAGTTTGTGCCTTTGTAAGTGATTTTTTGTTTTCAATTTTATTTTTATTTTAATAAATATAAACAAAACCACTCCCCATTTTGATGTGAGCGGGACTTGAACACAAGATCGTACAATGACAAGAGACCTTATTAGTTAAGGTAGCTAGTATGATAGTATCTACAAAAGACCTCTTGTTAGAAGTGAATTTGCATAGTCATTTCTTGATTATAAAGGAATTAGTTTTAACTGAAAAGCCTCTATTATTGACTTTAATTTTTTTTGACTCTTGGTTCCATGCTAGAAGTGTAAACTGTGTTTGAACTTTTTAATGAGTTCCATGACAATATATAGTACTAGAATAGCACATCAAATAAATGCTCCCAAGTGTTTATTTTCTCCAAATTTTTCTCAAATTTGTTGACCTTTTATCTCCAATTATAAATAAAAAATAAGAGCTATAATTATCTGTTCCTCGTCCTTATGATGTTTTTTGTTTTTCCCATTCAGTTTATGAAACCTGCAAACTGGGAACCCATTCACCGCAGAATTTGGGAAACCAAATGGAGATTGACTCTGGGAAATCACCATCTTCTGGTTTTGTTCTACTTGATTGTCCTCAATCAATGAAAATAGAAAGCATTAACGCATCTCTTGTTGGATCTATAAGTGATTATTTTTTG
Source organism: Acer negundo (assembly GCA_035582765.1). Taxonomy (NCBI): domain Eukaryota; kingdom Viridiplantae; phylum Streptophyta; class Magnoliopsida; order Sapindales; family Sapindaceae; genus Acer; species Acer negundo. The sequence goes on from CM069233.1 coordinate 18,150,234, forward strand.
TCGCTGTCCAATGGTTGGGACTTGACAAGCTATCTTAGGTCTCTCTCGAAGTCTCTCAAAACACTGAAAGTCGGTTCGTGCTTATCCACAAACCAAAAAGAAGGAAACACTGGTCCTTGTATGGTAAGTGCTTGTTGCATATGCTATATTTCGTTATGTGTACGATTTATACTTAATGGAATTCTTGGGCCTGGGATTTTTGTTGCATGAATTATCTTTGTTATTTGTTGGTTTTTGATGTGATGATTTATTAACCATATATATGGTGGAAATTCTCTGTAGAGTGTAGACTATTTGAAAACATTTAAGTAACTTGTGCATTGATATTGGTTCTGTACTCTAAAGTTCCACCTATAGTCTTACTCAATAGTCACTTGGTTTGTATCCAGTAATGTGTTCATCTTAAAGTAGGACACAGTTTGATTATTTTCGAAGTTCTAACACCATCTTTGTTGCATAATAGGAAGTTACATTTTTATTACATGGCTCTTTATTACTAGTGTGTCTGAGATTTTAGTGTAACCAGTTCTATAATATTATTAAATGCATGTTTAGGTGGTCTATGTGGTGTGCCCTTTTCCAGAGCCTATTGCAGTTCTACAAACTGTCATTGAATCTTCCGTTTCTCTTGGTTCAATTACCATTCCATCCGATAGAGAGAGGAGATCCGTAATGCACAGTCAAGTTGGCAAGGCATTAAGCTGTTCTGCAGCTGTGGATGAAGCATCGGCATCAAATATTCTAGTGATTTCTGGGTTTAGTGTTCCCAAGTTGGTGCTGCAAATTGTGACAGTTGATGCCATTTTTAGGGTTACAAGTCCAGCATTTAACGAACTTATCATTCTTAAGGAGATTGCATTCACTGTTTACAACAAGGCTCGGAGAATTTCACGAGGATCCTCGAATGACATGGTCCATTCATCATCATTATCTAGTAGATCACATTCTGTGTTGACTCCAATGACTTCTATGTCAGGAATGTGGAAGGATTGTGTAGGTCCTCGAATTACGGGACCTTCGCTTCCTAGAGAAGGTGAAATTGATGCTAGCTTGAGGCCTGGTACTTGGGATAGTTCCTGGCAAACAACTAGAACTGGAGGGTTAAGTTGTGATACAAACAGAAATGGAGATTTCCTTCTTCAAGATGAAACTCGTTTCATGTTCGAACCACTTTTTGTTCTTGCAGAACCTGGATCACTGGAACATGGAGTTCCATCTCCAATTTGTGGTAATTCAACTTCCGAGTCATCAAAGCAATTGCCTGATGATAATAGTGGAGGCTTCATGCTGAGTGGAAATTCAGCGGGAACCATAGACACTGGTTCAAAATCTCAGCTTGATGGATCTGAGCCTGATGGCTTAGGTTCTGGTTATCAAAAGTCTCTTCCAAGCCTACATTGTTGCTATGGGTGGACAGAGGATTGGCGTTGGCTGGTATGCATCTGGACTGATGCAAGGGGAGAATTGCTTGACAGCCATATATTCCCTTTTGGTGGAATTAGTAGTAGGCAGGACACAAAGGGTCTGCAGTGCCTTTTTGTGCAAGTTCTGCAACAAGGCTGTCAGATACTTCAGACATGCTGTTCTCCCGATTCTGGTGCTGTCAAGCCTAGAGATTTTGTGATTACACGCATCGGAAGTTTCTATGAGCTTGAATACCTAGGTATATGTTTCTTGCCCTTTTTCATTATCCTGGGTTCTTGTCCTCTGTATTTATCATACAATGAATGTTTATTTGGGTATCTGCACCCTCTTTGGACTTTTGTTTGTTTAGCCTACGAGGCAGCTAATTGTACTTCATCCTTCTGTTTCTTTCTGTATTTTATCCTTCTGTTTCTTTCTTTATTTTGGCTTTGGCATTACAATAATTTTGTTCTGTCATGTGTGATTAACAGAGTGGCAGAAAGCCATTTATTCAGTAGGGGGGTCCGAGATGAAGAAATGGCCCCTGCAACTGCGTCGATCTGCACCTGATGGGATGCCATCAGGCAGTAATGGCACTTCCTTGCAGCAGCAGGAGATGAGTTTGATTCAAGACAGAGCCCTGCCTTCTTCACCTAGCCCATTGTATAGCCCTCACTCAAAAGCTTCTGGCTTTATAAAAGGTGGTTTAGGATCAGCCACTGCAAGAAAGCAGCTTATTGGTGGACATACAATGGTGGACAACTCAAGGGGATTGCTTCAGTGGGTACAGAGCATCAGCTTTGTTGCAATATCAATTGATCATTCTTTACAACTAGTTCACCAAGCAGATTCATCATCTTCTGGTGAGCTTTCACTTTCCCCTTCTTCCTACTATTTATTTTGATTATTTGCATCCAGCTGCTGTAATAACCATTTAATATTTGTTAATTATTTGGGTACTCTTATTGAAAAGCCTGAGGATACTGAGGTGTGAACCATTTAGATTGTCGATAACTATTTAATCCAAAAGCTTAAGCTATTAGGAAATGGGTTAATAATATTAGTTAAGCACTATAATACACTCCTCATCTCTTGGTGAGCTTCACTTGCCCAATCCCTAAGACAAACATAAAACAGATAACAAATTCAAATATAATCATGTAGGATTGGAACCCACTTTTGGTAAAATTGTCTTTGATACCATGCTATTAGCCGTTAAATCCAAAAGCTTAAGCTATTTCTAGAGAGCCCAACAATAATACTTAAGAAATCTAACCTAAAATTTTAAATTTTTATGTCATTGAGACTGTATTATCTTCTTACCAGGACTATGAATCTACTATGTATTGGAGGGATTTGGGGAATTACAATCTAAGTTGAATCTTTAAGCATGAATGCTTGCAGCGTGCAAGCATGCACATTGTATCGATTTGGATTGACCTGTAATCTCTACTGGGCTCCTTATCAAATCTGTCTTTGCCAAATTTCAGAATTCCAAAGAATTTATGTTAATGACAAGTTCTTGCTTTTACCATGTTTTTTTTTTTTCATAAGACTGAAATTGTAATAGTGGAAACAACTGTTCACATTTATGGCGAAGAGTTTGCTTTTGAACAGCAGTTTCGAGTGTTCATGTTCCCGAGCATCTGGTTATTATGCCAAATTGCCAATGTACAATATTAGCAGTTATATAGCTTTATTTTTCTCTATCTGCACATAATATTGCAGATAATAGATCTTTTATTTTTATTTTTATTTATTTTTACGATTTTTATTTATTTATTATTTATTTTTATTTTTATATTTTTACTTTTACTGAATCCTATACTTCTGTGCAGGAGGATCTCAGGTTGGCAGTGGTGTAGGCCTCTCAGGCTATTTGGAAGGTTTCACCCCTGTAAAGTCGCTTGGTTCTACATCTGCATCTTACATTTTAATCCCATCACCTAGCATGCGCTTCATTCCTCCAACACCTCTTCAGCTCCCCACATGCCTTACTGCTGAATCTCCACCGCTCGCTCATCTCCTTCACAGCAAGGGCTCTGCAATCCCCCTTTCCACTGGTTTTGTGGTTTCAAAAGCTGTACCATCTATGAGAAAAGACTACAGGAACAACTTGAAAGAAGAATGGCCTTCTGTGCTTTCAGTAAGTTTAATTGATTATTATGGCTGTAATAACATTACTCAAGATAAAATCACAAGGGGAATTACCAAGCAAGGAGGAAGAACTTCAAGCTCAGATGCTAGAGATTTCGAAATTGAAACCCATTTGATTCTTGAGTCTGTTGCAGCAGAACTTCATGCACTGTCATGGATGACAGTGAGTCCTGCATACTTGGAACGACGAACTGCACTGCCCTTTCACTGTGATATGGTCTTAAGACTGAGAAGGTTGCTTCATTTTGCTGACAAAGAGCTCTCTCAGCAGGGAGATAAGTCACAGGTGTAAGATAACGAGACAGTAATAAATCACCTGGCCGATTTCTCAGTGGATATCCAAGATGAATGAACAACAAGCTGTCATTCTTGTTATACGGAGTCTGTTTTATTGTTTCAATGTAAAATAAGATGCTAGATGTAATATATGTATGTAATAGTAGCTCATTGATGGGTAGAATCGGTTTTAGAATTTTCAGAAAAGAAAGTAGTCTAGGAAGAAATAGTTAGACCTAACATATGTCGTTACAAATCTTTGTTTTCAAAAATGTAAATGAACCTTGCAGGAAAGCTCTGTTTTACACTTTCTAACGGCGATAAAGTAGATTCCCCATGTTCAAGAGATCCTTGTATCTCCAATTTTGTTTGTCATTCTTTCATCAATGGTTTGTAAGGATGCCGTAGATTCAATTTTTACAAGTTGTCTAAGGGTTTCCCGGATATATAACTGCTTCTGCTGTCATTCTCTTTATTCTGAAATTAGGACTTTCTGTTGTAGGTGAATCATGAATGTTTCTACCTTGTAATGTGCCTTAAAAAGGTTGAAGACAGCTTTTAATTAAGAGAATTGCTTCGTTTGTGCAGCTGAAGCAGAACTGATCCTGATTGAAATCACAGATAGAGAACTTTCAAATACCAGTTGCCCATCAGAGCTTCAATGCAAAAGAATGTAAGGTACTCATTTTCAAAACTGTTCTCCTTTAGTCTGTTGAAGTTGGTAGAGAAGATGATGACTTGTTCTTGTGTGCACTTGTGCCGTTTAATATTTAATTTTGAATTATAGAAGTTCAACTTGAGTTTTAGGATAATGATTTTAGCCTTTTAGGCCACCTACTATATTTTAACTTTAAGCATTTTAGTGAGGCAAATATGATTATTAGAGGACATAAACTTCTGAATTTGCTAAAAGGGTAGGTTAGAAAGACTGATGAGATCTCAAGGGATGTTCTATTCTCTTAAAATTATTGAGACATTTGGTCAAGATTGTTTGTCTCAGTTAAATCCTTTCCAAGTGGGAATGGATGGACTCCATGTGCTGACTGCTGAGCATATAATTATTTATTAATATATAAACATTTTACAAAGAAAAAAAAAAAAATATATATATATATATATATATATCTGCTTTGATTGGTACACGTGGTTGTTAGGAATCTGTAGTTATATTGATTGAGGTAGTAAGTGAACACTATAAATTTTTAAAAAATGGTAAAAATGTTTTTAGTCTCTCTAATTTGCCCTATTATACGTTCTGGTCCCCCTAGTTTCAGTATTGACCCATTTGATCATTCTGTTATAGAATCCGTTAAAAACAGACATTCTGACATGATCAGAGGACAAAATGACATGAATGCCCCTTAAAGTGTGACCTTTGGCAAAATACTATTTACCCTTCCTATAAATATTTAAATTATTAAAAAATAACAAAATTTAAAATTTTAAAATGGATTTGGTGGATCTCCACTGTCCATCTCTCTATCTCATAAGATTGATGGTCTGGATCTCCATCAAATTAATAATATTTATATGGTCTAGATCTCCATCAAATTAATATATATTTGAAAAAAAATTAAAAATTGGATTTGTTGAAGATTTAGATTGGATCTCCAATAAATCCAATTAACAAAAAAAAAAAAAAAAAGAACTTTGAACATTAAACCCAAATCATAAAATCCAACATCATGAACCTAAATCTCACCAAAAACCCCTAACTCAGATCTTCAAACAACCCAAATTCAAACAACTCCTAACCTAGATTCAATCAAGACCCAACCCAGATTCAAACAACTACTAAATAATTAAATTAGTAAAAAATATCCAATAATTTCACAAATGTTACAGTAAAAATTTTAGATTTAATAATTATAAAAATAAAAAAAATCTTAACCCAAATCTCATCTTCATCGTTTCATGAGCTAGTCATGGCTTTTCTTCCCAATCTGTAGCCGAATTTGCTTCTCCAGTATGCCTGCATTGTTTGCGCTGGTGTCCTCGTGACCTTCTCCGGGCTGTTTGCGATCTATTTCTTTCTTCTTTTTGATGGCCATTGATGGCTTTGGGTTGCGTCAGGTGTGAATCACGGCGGCGGAGGAGATAAATTCGAGGCTGGTGTGATTCGCGACAGCGGTTGAGATTGATTTAGGGATGGTTATGCAAGATCAACGGTGGCTGAGATTGATTCGCGACGACGGCTGACATTACGTCTGATTGATGGCCATTGATGGCGTTGGTTTGGCGGTATGGTGGTGGCACTGGTGAACCCATATCTGAGTTTGTTTGATGAACTAGGTTTGTGATGAACTGATGAACTGGGTTTTCCAGATCTAGGTTTGACACTGGTGAACCTAGATCTGGGTTTGTGCAAAAAGTTAGGCTTGATTTTGGGTTTAATTTTTGGGTTTGGAGGTAGTGTGGTGACGGGTTAAATCTGGGTTGTGTAGATGAATTGAGTTCTATTATGTGTTGATGTTGTTCATGATGAATCTGGTTTGTTGTGTTGTTGTGTTCATGATGAACTAGGTGGTGGTGGAGAAGGTTAAAGTGTTGAATTTGGGAGAGTCAATCCAGATCTTCAGAGTTGATTTCTTTAAAGAGAGAAATATTTTTTTTATTTTTTAATTTGATTTTTCTTTATTTGTCAACTTACCCTTTTGCCCTTCATTAAAAAACCTTCTAAAAATATAGAAGACATCTTTACCATTTTACCCTCCGACCATTGATGGAATTTTTAACAACCCTAACGAAATTGGATGGTAAGGACCTAACCAACCATAAACCTAAACTATGAGACCTATATGGACAATCCTGAAACCAGAGGGGCTAGAACGTATAATAGGGCAAACTACGGGGATTAAAAACATTTTTACCTTTTGAAAAAATGAATTATTAGGGATAGGTTTTTTATAAGAGCAGTTGTTCAATGTCACCTTACCTTCCATGACTCAGCTGAGCATGTGTTTGTTAACTAGTTCACTTCACTACTCAAGCCAAACCCAGAGCTGGTCCTGACTTATCTGAGGTCCGGGGCGAAAATGTAAAAAATAGGCCCCATGTGTAGCTAACGGCGTACAGTGCAGCCAGTGTTCTGATAATCAAAAAATCGATCGATGAAAAGAGAGAGAGTTTCAGTGTTTGTGTGGCGAAAAGAATTGTGGAATTGTCGGGTGTAGAAAAATAATAAGAGAAGTGGCACAAATAATAAGACTAAAGATAAATAAAAAAAATTAAAAATAAAATGTTACATATTGATAATATGGTCACGTGAGGTTCAATCAAATGATAGTGCTAACTGCTGAGATGTTTGGTTTTTTAAATAATATACAATTATTTGGACCCTTTTTCTCTGAAATAAAATGATTCCAGTTGGGCCCATTTGGGGTTCATCCAAACACGTTGACCCTTCGAGCTTCAAAGTCTTGTAAATTGATCAGATCAGCTAGCACAGCTAGCACGCAAAGACTTGTCCTGACATGACAGAGAGACCCTAGACTGATGTTTGTATTGTGTTGCAGCTACTAGTGAAGCCAATATATATAGTACTGCAGATGGACTCATCCAAACACGTGTGCCAATATTTGGGCCTTTCTCTCAACAATAAACAACACAAACAAAATAAAAAAGAGACACCTTTCTAAGTGATTTTTTCTTGGACCCTAGACGGGCGCCCTTGGCCAAACCTTAAAAATTCCTCATAGGGTTTCACCCACTTTTGTTGCACCACTGGCCAAACCTTAAAAATTCCTCATAGGGTTTCACCCACTTTTGTTGGTACTTTAAAGAGACCAAATATATAATCAATAATGCAAAAATATGCCATCTCACCATCACATTGGTACCAAATAAATTCTCTTGATTGCATGAAGAAATATCTTGATGTGTCGTCAGGATTTTGGTGCATACTAGCAGTCTAGAAATAATTTAAGCCACTACTATCTCTTAACATTAGGATTCACAAATATATTCCTTGCCAACACAAATTTGCATAAATGATGAGAAAAATTAGTACCAAAAAAACACGGACCCGGCTATGGTACAAATAATATATATATATATATATATATATATTGTATCGTACAGAGCTAGAAAGAGCTAACAAAATAAATAATAAAATATATATTAGTGTACGATAGTCCAAAAAAGCAATCGGTTTCAATCGGTTGCAGGTTTAATATATTATATATATATTAATAAAAAATGATATTTTATAAAACAGACATTAAAAATAATTTTTAATATGTTGAAAATATTTTATTTAAAATTTGAAATAAATAAAATAAAATAAAAATTTTAAAAATTTGAATTTCAAGAATGAGTTCAAGGTAGGTTGAACAAGTTTAACGTTCATATGAATGTTAAACTCGTTCAGTGAACAAGTTAACATAAAACTTAATGAACAAGTTCAACGTAGGCCGAACAAGTTTAACATTCATCCTAACGTTAAACTTGTTCGGTAAAAAAGTCAACGTAAATCTTCATGAACAAGTTCAACGTAGGTTTGAATATGTCAACGTAAACCTTCATGAAAAAGTTCAATGTAGGTTGAACGAGTTTAAAGTTCCTCTCAACGTTAACGTTAAACTCGTTCGTTGAACAAGTCAACGTAAACCTTCATGAACAAGATCAACGTAGGTTGAACGAGTTTAATGTTCATCCTAATGTTAAACTTGTTCGATGAATAAGTTAACATAAACCTTTATGAATAAGTTCAACGTAGGCTAAACGAGTTTAACGTTCATCATAACGTTAAACTTGTTCTTAAACTCGTTCGGTGAACAAGTTAACGTAAATCTTCAAGAACAAGTTCAAACATAGGTTTGAACAAGTTTAACGTTCCTCTCAACGTTAAACTTGTTCCATGAATAAGTCAATGTAAACCTTCATAAACAAGTTCAATGTAGGTTGGACGAGTTTAACGTTCCTCTCAACGTTAAACTTGTTCAGTGAACAAGTTAACGTAAACCTTCATGAATAAGTTTAACGTAGGCTGAATGAGTTTAACGTTCTTCTCAACGATAAACTTGTTCGTTGAACAAGTCAACGTAAACCTTTATGAACAAGTTCAACGTAGGTTGAACGAGTTTAACGTTCATCCTAACGTTAAACGTGTTCGGTGAACAAGTTAACATAAACCTTCATGAACAAGTTCAACGTAGGTTGAACGATTTTAATGTTAATCCTAACGTTAAACTTGTTCGGTGTTAACGTTAAACTTATTGGGTGAACAAGTCAATGTAAATCTTTTGAAAAAAATGATTTTTTATAAAAAAATTAATGAAATATATGAAAATTATAAAAAATTTGAAAAATTGAATTTCAAGAACGAGTTCAAGGTAGGTTGAACAAGTTTAACGTTCATCTGAACGTTAAACTTGTTCGGTAAACATGTCAACGTAAATGTTTTGAAAAAATGATTTTTTAATAAAAAATTTATTGAAATACATGAAAATTATAAAATTTTGAAAATTTGAATTTCAAGAACGAGTTCAAGGTAGGTTGAACAAGTTTAACGTTCATCTAAACGTTAAACTTGTTCGGTAAACATGTCAATGTAAATCTTTTGAAAAAATGATTTTTTAATAAAAAATATATTGAAATACATGAAAATTATAAAATTTTGAAAATTTTAATTTCAAGAACGAGTTCAAGGTAGGTTGAACAAGTTTAACATTCCTGTTAACGTTAAACTTGTTCGACGAACAAGTCAACGTAAACCTTTATGAACAAATTCAACGTAGGTTGAACGAGTTTAACGTTCCTCTCAACGTTAAATTTGTTCGGTAAACAAGTTAACGTAAACCTTCATGAACAAGTTCAACGTAGGCTGAACGAGTTTAACGTTCTTCACAGCGTTAAACTTGTTCGTTGAATAAGTCAACGTAAACCTTTATGAAGAAGTTCAACGTAAATTGAATGAGTTTAATGTTCATCATAACGTTAACTTGTTTACCAAACGTTAAAATTGTTCGGTGAACAAGTTAACGTAAACCTTCATGAACAAGTTCAACGTAGGTTGAATGAGTTTAACGTTAATCCTAATGTTAAACTTGTTCGGTGACCAAGTAATTGTAAATCTTTTGAAAAAAAATGATTTTTTATAAAAAAATTAATGAAATATATGAAAATTATAAAATATTTGAAAATTTGAATTTCAAGAACGCGTTTAAGGTAGGTTAAACAAGTTTAACGTTTTGGTAAACAAGTCAACGTAAATCTTTTGAAAAAATGATTTTTTTAATAAAAAAATTAATGAAATACATGAAAATTATAAAATTTTGAAAATTTGAATTTCAAGAACGAGTTCAAAGTAGGTTGAACAAGTTTAACATTCCTGTTAACGTTAAACTTGTTCGGCGAACAAGTCAACGTAAACCTTCATGAACAAATTCAACGTAAGGCGAACGAGTTTAACGTTCCTCTCAACGTTAAACTTGTTCAGTGAGGAACGTTTTAACATTGAGAGGAACGTTAAACTTGTTCGGTGAACAAGTTAACGTAAACCTTCATGAACAAGTTCAACATAGGCTGAAAGAGTTTAATGTTCTTCTCAATGTTAAACTTGTTCGTTGAACAAGTTAACGTAAACCTTCATGAAGAAGTTTAACGTAGATTGAACGAGTTTAACGTTCATCCTAACATTAATTTGTTCACCTAACGTTAAACTTATTCGGTGAACCAGTTAACGTAAACCTTCATAAACAAGTTCAACGTAGGTTGAACGAGTTTAATGTTAATCATAACGTTAAACTTGTTCGTTGAACAAGTAATTGTAAATCTTATGAAAAAATGATTTTTTATAAAAATATTAATGAAATATATGAAAATTATTAAAAATTTGAAAATTTGAATTTCAAGAACGAGTTAAAGGTAGGTTGAACAAGTCAACGCAAATCTTTTAAAAAATGATTTTTTATAAAAAAATTAATGAAATATATGAAAATTATAAAATTTTGAAAATTTGAATTTTAAGAATGAGTTCAAGGTAGGTTGAACAAGTTTAACGTTCCTGTTAACGTTAAACTTGTTCGGTGAACAAGTCAACGTAAACCTTCATGAACAAGTTTAACGTACATTGAACGAGTTTAACGTTCCTCTCAACGTTAAACTTGTTCGGTGAATAAGTTAATATAAACCTTCATGAACAAGTTCAACGTAAGCTAAACGAGTATAACGTTCCTCTCAACGTTAAACTTGTTCGTTGAACAACTCAACGTAAACCTTCATGAACATGTTGAACATAGGTTGAACGAGTTAAACGTTCATCCTAACGTTAAACTTGTTCGGTGAAGAAGTTAACGTAAACCTTCATGAACAAGTTCAACGTAGGTTGAACGAGTTTAACGTTCTTCTCAACGATAAACTTGTTCGTTGAACAAGTCAATGTAAACCTTTATGAACAAGTTCAACGTAGGTTGAACGAGTTTAACGTTCATCCTAACGTTAACCGTGTTTGGTGAACAAGTTAACGTAAACCCTTCATGAATAAGTTCAACGTAGGATAAACGAGTTTAACGTTAATCCTAACGTTAAACGTGTCCGGTGTTAACGTTAAACTTGTTCGGTGAACAAGTTAATGTAAATCTTTTGAAAAAATGATTTTTTATAAAAAAAATTAACGAAATAAATGAAAATTATAAAAAATTTGAAAATTTGAATTTCAAGAACGAGTTCAAGGTAGGTTGAATAAGTTTAACGTTCATCTGAACGTTAAACTTGTTTGGTAAACAAGTCAACGTAAATCTTTTGGACAAATGATTTTTTTATTTTATTTTTTACTTTTATAAAAGATTAATGAAATACATGAAAATTTTTAAATTTTGAAAATTTGAATTTCAAGAACGAGTTTAAGGTAAGTTGAACAAGTTTAACGTTCCTGTTAACGTTCCTGTTAACGTTAAATTTGTTCGGCGAACAAGTCAACGTAAACCTTCATGAGGACAAGTGACGTGCCTTTCAACGTTAAACTTGTTCGGTGAGCAAGTTAACGTAAACTTTCATGAACAAGTTCAACGTATGCTGAATGAGTTTAACGTTCTTCTCAATGTTAAACTTGTTCGTTAAACAAGTCAACGTAAACCTTCATGAATAAGTTCAACGTAGGTTGAACGAGTTTAACGTTCATCATAACGTTAAACTTGTTCGGTGAACAAGTTAACGTAAATCTTCATGAACAAGTTAAACGTAGGTTGAACGAGTTTAACATTAATCCTAACGTTAAACTTGTTCGGTGAACAAGTCAATGTAAATCTTTTGAAAAAAATGATTTTTTATAAAAAGATTAATAAAATATATGAAAATTATAAAAAATTTGAAAATTTGAATTTCAAGAACGAGTTCAAGGTAAGTTGAATAAGTTAATGTAAATCTTTTGAAAAAAATGATTTTTTATAAAAAAAATTAATGAAATATATGAAAATTATAAAATTTTTAAAATTTGAATTTCAAGAACGAGTTTAAGGTAGGTTGAACAAGTCAACGTAAACCTTCATGAACAAGCTCAACGTAGGTTGAACGAGTTTAATGTTCCTCATAACGTTAAACTTGTTCGGTGAATAAGTTAACGTAAACTTTCATGAACAAGTTCATCGTAGGTTGAACGAGTCTAACGTTAATCCTAGTGTTAAACTTGTTTGGTGAACAAGTCAATGTAAATCTTTTGAAAAAATGATTTTTTTATAAAGAAATTAATGAAATATATGAAAATTATAAAAAATTTGAAAAATTTGAATTTCAAGAACGAGTTCAAGGTAGGTTGAAAAAGTTTAACGTTCATTTGAACGTTAAACTTGTTCGGTGAACAAGTCAACGTAGAGCGCCCTGTAGAGCGATCGTACAACGCCTACACTGAATTTTGCATCCTAAATGCCTAAATGACATGGCATTCTAATCCTAAGATGCAATCAACAAGAATATGCATGAAGAGATGTAAATGATCATAAATGAGCACATATAGAAAATACACACAACATACAAGAATACGAATTATGCATGTGTTGTGAGTGTGTGCAACTAATCTCTTCAATTGCAAGTAAGCACATAGAAATTTAACTTTGGTGCTTATCAATCTTGAGATCTTGAAAAGGGCCTTTGATCTTGATCCTCAATCACCTAATCTACCCTTATAATTCAAACCCCAAAATGTGGTTTGTCCTCGTAATGAGCAAATCAACTTAGAGGCACTTACAATTTCCCCATTTGGCTATTTCGTGACAAAACTACCACTTACATTGATTCCTCATAACAAAATAGAAACTACGGGACCACAATGATTTTCTACATTACAAAGAGATATTACAAAGATAAAACTTCAAGTCTTCAATCTCTTGTAGAACAACCAAACCTTCAAAACAAAGTTTATACACTTTCCAATACAAGTAAATGTGAGATTAATCATGTGAGAACAAAAACAAGCATTTGCATTTAAGAATTTAAGCACAACATTATGCAATGTATGTGAAATGCAATGCTCCCCCTCAACGGGTTACTCCCCCTCAATGTGTATTCTCCCTAACATGTAATTTTGCTACTATAATTAGTACAATAAGCATACTCCCCTTACCAACATACTACTCCTCCTTTTTGTCATGAGATGGGCAAAGGAGTATGACCCAAACGGGTCACTTAGCAAAGAGAGATAGTAGCATACAAGCCATTTGCATAATCATATAAGGCACTTTATGCAACTCAATTAAATAGAAAGATATAAGGAGATTTGGAGATTTATTTTCATAGAAAATGTGTGATAAAAATGCTTTGCATGCAAGACATATTGCATTCAAGTCCAAAAATCAATGGTATTTGGCAAATCAAATGACAAAGGTTTCCTATAGGAATTCAAACCAATTTCACCATTTGTCATGAATTAAAGCAAGGAATTAGAGAATTTATTGAGTTCAATTTTAGAGCACTATATCCAACTTTATAAGCGAAACATGTACTTTGCACCCTATTTGATTTTTTCGAATAAGATATCCGTATGATAGTAGACATGTTCAACAAATAAAGAAAGAGAGACATTTGAATTTTAAAAACCTTAGAACAAATACAAGATCCTTTTTCATTTTGACTCTCATATGCTTTTCACACATTGTTTTGCATTTTAGAATTGCAATCATCAATTCATGCTATTTCATTTGAGCATGTCATTAAGAATTTATGCTTTTCACATTTGTAAGCATGTCATTAAGAATCATCATGTCATGGAGATTATTATAGGTCATTCAATAAGTACTTCCTAAGTGAATCTCCTAGTCCAAAAAAGCATGTTTGAACATATATAAGACATGGATTGCATTCAAAGCATGGTTCACACTTATTGAGATAAAAGCATAAATACATATGTGCAACCATAATACTCAAACAATTAATAAATAAGCATAAAATTTTTAAAATTTTTGCATTCAACAAATATGCAATTGCTCTCTTTGCTTGAGTTCCCTAAATGGGGTCCATCACCAAAACACATCACTCCACGAGACATATCCCAATAGATCTACTAAGGGTTTTAAATCTTGTTGCATCTAAGGGTTTTGTAAATAAGTCTGCTAGTTGATCATTAGTACCTACATGTTCAAGTACTATGCATTTATTTTCAACTAGTTCTCTTATAATGATGGCAGATGTCAATATGCTTAGTCCTAGAGTGTTGTACCAGATTCTTGGAAATATTAATAGCAATCATATTATCACAAAAGAGAGTGAGTGTACCTTGGTTAAATCCGTAGTTGGCTAGTTTGCTTCATCCATAGGAGTTGTGTGCATCCACTATCTACGGTTATGTACTTTACCTCCGCCGTGGACAAGGAATTTGAGTTTTGCTTCTTGAAAAACCAAGACTACCAAGTTGTTGCCTAGAAAGAAGCAACCGCCTGATGTGCTCTTCCTATCATCACAATTTCTTGCTCAATCCGCATCGCTAAAGCCAACCAAACTAGCATTAGTGTCAAAAGAGTACCAAATCCTATAGTTGGATTTCCTATTCACATAGCGAATGATTCTCTTAACGGAAGAGAGATTGGACTCCTTAGGATCCGCTTGGTACCTAGCACACACACCCATACTAAAAGAGATATCAGGCCTACTTGCGGTCAAATAAAGCAAGCTACTAATCATGCCCCGATATAGAGTTTGGTCCACACTTTTTCCACTAGCATCCTTGCTTAGCTTTAAAGTGGTACTCATGGGTGTATCATAGTGTTTGGTATTTTCAAGATCAAACTTCTTCACTAGGTTTTCGACATATTTGGCTTGAGTTATGAAAATCCCATCATTTAATTGCCTAATTTGCAAACCTAGGAAGTAACTTAGCTCACCAACAAGACTCATCTCAAATTCATGAGACATAACTTCAACAAATTATTGGACTTTGGTGTTGTTGGTGGAGCCAAACACTATTGTAAGGATTCCCATATTTTGATTGACTTATTTCATGGACAAAACACATATTAGGGTTGATGTAAGGGTAGCCAAGCTGATAGGTGATCATGTTCAAAGGCCCTCTCAAGACCTCAAGAGTGACAAGCACTTCAAAGGTATATCTCTAGTGCTTATTTTTTCTTTGGAGAGATTTAATTGCACACACTCACTTGCCATGTTTGCATTCATGTTCATTGCTTTTGTGCATTCTCTTCAGTTCCACACTTGCACTTCCTTGTTGTATTTTGTGTTTGTGGTTGTCTATTTAAATCCTCTATGCTCTCCTTCATTGAGCTTGTTTTATGGAAGTTGTCTTCTATTGAGGATTTGGGAAATAAGGGTCAAAAAGATTTGGGAAATAAGGGTTGCATTTTTGACTAGGTCAAAAATGCGCCCTAGTTCTGTGGACAGTGGCCGCAGAAC
Organism: Acer negundo; assembly: GCA_035582765.1. Classification (NCBI taxonomy): domain Eukaryota; kingdom Viridiplantae; phylum Streptophyta; class Magnoliopsida; order Sapindales; family Sapindaceae; genus Acer; species Acer negundo. The sequence goes on from CM069233.1 coordinate 18,165,909, forward strand.
AGGGCGTAGAAATAAAGTGTCCAAACACTTGACACTTCTGCGCCCTTGGGTTCTGCGTTCTGGGGCTGCAGAAAAAGGGTGCAGAAAAGGGACCAGAGCATCAGATCTATTTCTGCGCCCTCAATTTTACGGTTCGTGGCCGCAGAACAGGGCGCAAAATTTCCCGTTAGATTGGGGCAATTTTTTTTTTCACTCTAACTTTTATGGCCCTCTATAAATACACTATTTTCTCATAGTCTAGGTGTGACTCTTTGATCATCAAGAACCCTAATCTTAAAAGAGAGACCTTCGAGAGAGAAAGCAATCAAGATTGCTCATTTAATCACTCAAACTCATTTTCATATGCATCAAATATCTTTTAAGCATTTTCTAGCACAGTTAGGATGCTTACTTGCATGGGTCTTGCTCAACACACATCCCTTGGTATGTTCTTCACTATTATCATACATAATTAGTGTTTTATTTATCAAGGCATCTCTTATATTATTTGTATGCACTTAGAATATATTCTAGATACAAAATAGAGATTGTTGTGTTGACATGATTGAGTGTTGTATTTTGATAGCTTCATAGGATTTCATTATCTATATTTAGCTAAGCTTTATGACATGTCATTTAGCTATTGATATCTAGGATTGTATTAATTGTTATATTCATCATCCTAGATAAGCATCTAAGGTTACTTAGCTTTATTTGCTCTTTGAATATCATCATATATTCACATAAGCTTTTTATCTCTTCATTGAGAACTAAGACTTGTGTTGTGACCGGGATTAGGTTGCTTAAATCACAAGCAATTGGACTAGGTTCACTTACTAGCCCGTGGGTTTTTCTGTGAGGGTTTCTACGTAAAAATCAAGTGTCATTTATAATTCCGCATATATTACACTTGATATAAAAATTGACTAGTTAGGGGTATTTTCGAAATATTATTTTATAACGAAAATTGGGTAAAAAGTGTTAAAATCTATTCATCCCCTCTAGATTAATATTAGAACACACCGTTAATTTGTTTCAACTATATCATCAACATATATTTAAGCTATAAAGAGCTCATCATTGTCTTTCTTGATAAATAGAGTTTGGTCAACACTACCCCTTGTGTAGTTATTGTCAACAAGAAATTGAGTGAGATGCTCATACCAAGTCCTTGGTGCCTTTTTCAACCCATATAAAGCCTTATTGAGGCGATAGACATGGTTGGGTGGTCTGTATCCACAAACTCCTTAAGTTTCTCAACAAATACTTCCTCTTGCATGAAGCCATTGAGGAAGGCACTCTTGACGTCCATTTGGTGCAATTTGAACTTGTGCACACAAGAAATGCAAAAAAGAAGCATAATAGACTCTAAACGAGCAACGGGAGCAAATGTCTCCTCAAAGTCAATACCCTCAATTTGAGAGTACCTTTGTGCAACAAGTTTAGCCTTGTTACGCACTATGTTGCCATCCTTATCGGATTTGTTCCTATAGATCCACTTGGTGCCTATAACATTAATGCTCTTTGGCCTAGGAACTAGGGTCCAAACCTCATTCTCTTCGAATTAATTTAGCTCTTCTTGCATGGCAAGAACCCAAAATTCATCATTCAAGACCTTATCAACCTTTTTGGGTTCCATTTGAGAGGCGTAGCATGTATAGCTAATGAGATTAGCTATTTAACGCCTAGTCCTAACACCCTCATTAATTTATCCAATGATATCTTCTTTATCATGGAGTTTCCTAACCCATGGAGTGGGTTCATTAGAGTTCAAGAGAGGAAATCTATCAATAGGTTGTGTGACCTCTACATCTAGGTTAGACGTCTCAACTTTATGAGTCTCCAAAGCCTTCTCCAAAGAAGAGTCATCATCTATAACAACCTCCTCCTTATGGTCATTAGACTTAAGCCTTGTATCATCAATGACAACATTGGATGATTCCATGACGGTTCGAGTCTTCAAGTTGAAAACTCTATATGCTCTACTATTTAAGGCATAGCCAATAAAGATACCCTCATCACTCTTAGCATCAAATTTGCCAAGTTGATCACAGTCATTTAGTATGTAGCATTTTCTTACAAAAGTATAGAAGTAGCTTACATTTGACTTTCTACCTCTCCACAACTCATAGGAGGTTTGCCTAGTATCGGGCCTTAAGAAAACTCTATTCCTTATATAACAAGCCATATTTATGGCTTTGGCCCAAAGGTTCCTAAGGACTTTGTTGCTAAGCAACATGACACGGGCCATCTCTTGAAAGACCCTATTCTTCCTTTCAACAACTCCATTTTGTTGAGGTGTCCTAGGAGCCAAAAACTCATGGGAGATGCTTACACTATCACAATAGGTTTCAAAGGAAACATTCTCAAATTCCCTCCCATGGTCACTTCTAATCCGTTTTATGCTTTTAATGTTTGATTTCATTTCATTTTGAAGTTTATTAGAAAGCATTTTAAACTTGTCAAAAGTTTCGGATTTTTCTCTAAGGAAATATGTCTTTGTGAACCTAGAGAAATCATCTATACAAACAAAAATGTATCTCTTTCCATCTAAACCCCCGGTTTGCATAGGACCCATAAGATCCATGTGGAGAAGCTCTAAGGGCTCATTGGTGGAGAGATACTTGCCCTTTTTATGCATGCTTTTGGTTTGTTTCCTTTGTTGGCAAGGTCCACAAACTCCATTGGCTTTCTTCCTAAGTTTGGGAAGGCTGCGTACAACATTGAACTTGTCTAAGATTCGTAAATCCCTAAAGTTCATGTGGCTAAGTCTTTCATGCCACAACTCAACTTGCTCATCCTTGGACATATTGTTTGAGACAATTCTAGCTTCAAGACAATAGCAATTGTCGTTAGATCTCATACCTTTCAATAAGGTTTGTCTATTGGGCAATAGGATTGAGCAAACATTTTTGCTAAATAAGACGGAAAGTCTTTCATCACTAAGATGTGAAAATGCTTATCAAATTGGCTTTCAAGCCATCAACAAATAAAGCATTGGACAAGGAGGGTAATCCGGGAATGGAAATGGTTCCTTTTCCTTTAACTCTCTTCTTGGATCCATCACCAAAGGTGACACATCCTCCTTCCTCCATGACAAGAGTCTCAAAGAAACTCTTGTTTCCCGTCATATGGCTAGAGCAACCACTATCAAGATACCAAAATTAGAAGAATTTGCCTTCAAGGCAATTTGTGCAACATGGCAAACTTTTTCATCTCTTCTAATCCACCTAGGTGAAACATTTTCTTTCCTAGTGGTCTTTGGTATTTGGGCACTAGAAGTATTAGGATCATGCAAATTTATTTCATTATTCCTAGAGACATGCATCTTGGCTTTAGCCTTTTTCTTTTCTATCATGCTTTCAATTCTATGCAATTTTATATAACGAAAGCAATTTGGTCTAATGTGACAATCAAAACCACAAAAAAGACATGTAGGAATAAAGTTAGGAATCATACCATAACTTTGAGGATGCATTAGAGCCTTCCCATATCTTTGTGGTAGTCTTGGTTGATGATAAGGATCTCTCTTTCTTTGTTGTTGACCAAGACTTGATTGCTTCCTTGGTTGAGCTAGCATGATATGTCTCTTCCATTGATGAACTTTTGGTTGAGGGAAGTTAGTTTGAGGAGCTCTTGTAGGATGAGCTTGAGGTAGAATTTTTTGTGCCTCCTTCACTTGAGCACTTATTGAACACTCTCCTAGGTCAAGTTTCTTTCTAGGTAATTGATAAGGAGGAGACTCCTTGAAGTTCATGCCCCTGACAAATATGGTCTTGCTTGGAATGGAGGACATTTTGTTCTCTTCAAACCCAAGACCCCTTTTGTCACTTGGCCTCTTTCCAACATCTAACATATGGTCAAGTTTTCTAGTGCTAGAGTCCATCTTAGCCATCAACTCCCTAGCATTTTCAAGCTCCCTCTTCAACCGCTCTTCACTATTCTTAGATAAGTCTAATTCCTTTCTTAGCTTATCTTCACTCTCCATGGTTGTCACCACTTCTTCACTTATTCACTTAAGTGGTCAACTTGTGTTGAGAGTTCTACGTTTTCTTCCTTTAATCTCCTAATTTCTCTCTTGTTGTTTAACCTTGAACTCTCAAACTTCATCATGTAGTCTTGGAGATCCGTCCTATCCACATTTCCATTTGTGGATTGAGATGAAGAGCAATCATCACTTGAGTCAATTTCCACTTGACTCTCATTGTCTTAGTCACTAGCACTTTTGCTCTTGTGAGAAGAGGTAAGGGCTATGAAGTTAGCCATGAGTTCTTCATCATCCGAAGATTTACCTCCTTCATTAGAGTCATCACTCGCACTCTATGTGGCGGCCATTACTTTCCCTTTCTTCTTGATATTGTTATTAGCACAATCGGGGGCAAAGTGTCCTATGCCACCACACTCATAACATCGGACCCCTTTCTTTTCGGTCTTTTCTTGCCTAGGCTAAAACATTTTGTAAGGAGTCTTTTTCTTGAAGTCTTGGCCTTTGGATCCAAATCCCTTCTTTTCAGACTTGTAGAATTTCTTGAACCTTCTCATCAACGATGCCATTTTTTAGTCCGAGTCATCATTCTCCTCCTTTTCATCTTTGGAGGCTTTTAACGCAATTCCCTTTTGCTTTTAGAAGGTGTGGAGGTAGGACCCTTCCTAGACTCATAAGCTAGAAGCCTCCCAATCACCTCACTCGACTTTATATCCTTGTAGGTGCTATTCTCTTTTAAAGCCGTTACCTTGGACTCAAATCTTTCGGGGAGAGATCTCATAATCTTTTGCTTGCTTCTCCTATCTGAATATGGATCACCAAGTTGATGACTTTGATTGACTATGTCCATCAACTTGATCTTAAAATCATTGAAGCACTTATTCTCCTCCATCCTTAGCATCTCGAATTGAGTTTGGAGGACTTGAAGCTTATAGTCCTTAACCACTTCAGTTCCCTCATGTGCAACATCTAGGATGTCCCTTGTCTCTTTAGCTATCCTAGTGTTTTGAATCAATTTGTATTGATTTTCGTCCATTGCACATAGAATGGCATGCATTGCCTTCCTATTCCATTTTGATGCCTCAAACTCTTGCGCATTCCATTGAGCCTTCGGTTTGAGCACATCCTCTCCTCCACTCATAGGAGTTATCATTGGTGATGTGTAGCCGTCTTCAACCGCCATTCATGCCCTATCATGGATTTGGCAAATATATGACTCCATCTTGCCTTTCCAAGAGGCATAATTCAACCCATTGAGAAGGGGAGGTCTCGTGCTAGAAGCAACCTCGTTACCACCACCATTTCCACTCATAGTGTTTATGAATGAATGAAATAAATGCAAATGTATGAATGATCAAAAATCACACAAAATGCAAAACACACCAAAAAGAGCAAATGATCACCTAAGTATATCTTGGAACCGGCTCTGATACCAATTGAAACAAATTAAGGTATGCCTAATATTAATCTAGAGGTGGAGTGAATAGATTTTATCCGATTTTATCCGATTTTACCCAATTTTCGTTATAAGTCAAATTGACGAAAATACCCCTAACTAGTCACAATAATATATCAAGTGTATACAGTGCGGAATTGTAAATGACACAAGATATTTACGTGGAAACCCTCACGGGAAAAACCACGGGCTAGTAAGTGTGCCACACTCGAACCTCGAATCCACTAAATGTGATAACGATTACAACCTAATCCCGGTCAATAATCACACACCTACTTAATCCCGGTATAAGTGAACCTAGTCCAATTGCTTGTGATTTAAGCTACCTAATCCTGGTAGCAACACAAGACTTACTTCTCAATGAAGAGATAATAAAACCTAAGTGAATATATGATGATATCCAAAGTGCAAATAAAGCTAGGTAACCTTAGATGCTTATCTAGGATGATGAATAACAATTAATGCAATCCTAGATATCAATAGTTAAATGACATGTCAAAAAGCTTAGCTAAACATAGATTATGAAAACCTAGATAACTGTCACAATACAACACTCAATCAATTCATCACAAACAATCACTATCTTGTATCTAGTATATGATCTAAAAACATACAAGTGAATAAAGAGATGACTTGTTAAGAAAGACACTAAAATTGGATGAAGTTAGTGAGAATCTTACCAAGCAAGTTGTGATGATGCAAAACCATGCATGGATGCATTCTATTTGGCCATAAATGATGCAAAACCATTCGTGGATGCATTCTAAGTGGTCATAGATGATGCAATATGAAGTTTGATGCAAAAAGGATTAGCTTTGAGTTATTAAAGGTGAGTTCTTGAGTATTTTTCTTGCTTTGAAAAATATCCTAAGTATGAAATCTGATTATGAACTCTCTTATGTGACCTAAAGTCATAGAGGCATATATATAGGGTGTCAAAGTTAAAGTGCTGCATTTTGATAAGTGACACAATTTATGCCTTGGGCGCTGTACAAGTCGTTGTACGTAGAGATACCTGTACAACGGCTACCTAGGAAAATGAAGAACATTCTTCATTGGCGCTGTTCGTTGAGCACCTGAACAGCGCCACAACTTTGATAGTCTCAGGAAAAATATAGGCGCTGTACGTACAACGCTTCTGTAGAGTGACCGTTGCGCCCACAATGAAATGCATCAGGTCTGATGCGCCAAAAATTAAATTCCACCTGTTCTGGGATGGGCACTGTATGTAGAGCGCCCTGTAGTGCGACCGTACAAAGCCTACACTGAATTTTGCATCCTAAATGCCTAAATGACATGGCATTCTAATCCTAAGATGCAATCAACAAGAATATGCATGAAGAGATGTAAATGATCATGAATGAGCACGTATAGAAAATACACACAACATACAAGAATATGAATTATGCATGTGTTGTGAGTGTGTGCAACTAATCTCTTCTATTGCAGGTAAGCACATAGAAATTTACCTTTGATGCTTATCAATTTTGAGATCTTGAAAAGGGCCTTTGATCTTGATCCTCAATCACCTAATCTACCCTTATAATTCAAACCCTAAAATGTGGTTTGTCCACGAAATGAGCCAATCAACTTAGAGGCACTTACAAAGAAGAAGAAGAAGAAGCAGTTTAGAATATTGTAGAGGTGATGTTGGGTGGTTAGAATTAGAAAAAAAAGGCAAAAACCAAACAATGAAAGAGGTAAAGAAATTAGGGAGGAAGAGTGAGGAATCAGAAGTTGGGAAAGGAGCAGGAACATCAGCAGCCTCTGTAGCCTTAGAGAGAGCCATGAGTGCGACCATCATCAACACCATAAACACATTCATTTTCATTTTTCTCTTTGAAGAAACAAAGTGAAAGAGTACTACTACTTTATACTACTACCAGTCTTCGTAAAAAAAGATATCTTTTTTCTTCCAAGAGAGTGAAAGTTGGCTGGCTTTGCAGTGTAAGGAGAAGATGGGTAGTGGAAGAGAGAGATTTTTGGGGACAATAACTCCAAAGTGGACGTTGGAATGTTGCTTTGTCTTGGATTTTGTGTCTTTGGTGGGTCCCTTACTTTGGTTGTCTTTTTAACTACTCTTTTATTCTTTTATTAAATATATGTAAATAAATGTATGTATTTCTTGTAGTAACAACAACCTTGAAAGTTAGTGTCAATTGAACCAATCTCATAAGACGGGGTTGATCCAATATCAATGGAGTCAAATGTCACTTAATCCAAACCCTAAAATAACACATTTTCAAAATGAGAACACTTTTGCTCACCGTCCTTGAAGGGGAGTGAGCACCCTCTTGTTAAATGCTTGCCGCCCTTCCCAACACTTGACATGTGTCAAGAGAGGGGTAGTTTTGTCCAAAAACTATCATGGGTTTAGACAAAAATACCCCCTCCCTGGACACATGTCATGTGTTAGGGAGAGAGGTAATGCTTACCCCCCTTGAAGGGGGGGTAAGCAAAAATGGACTCTTTCAAATTGGACCGAACAAAATCGAATTGAATCAATATTATCCATTTTGAGACCTCTACATAAAATGTTAAGAAATGGAGTAAAAAAAAATTAGAAAGATAAAGAAAAATAAAATCTTAACCTATAACAAATGTGTGTATCATAAGAAAACAATTCATTTTACTTTTTCATTGTAAAAGTAATAATTTTTCTATAGATTATCGTCTCATTCTTTTGAAATAAATAACAAGTATGACGGGGTAAGAAACAAATGTATCGTGACATATTGGATTGAAGAATCAAGATGGGATTATGTTTTTTTTTTTTTTTGATGCAATCTAGGATTATGTTTAGTTTAGTTTTTATTTTGAACTTTAATAAGGTTGTTGGGATTCTTTGCTGTAAATTAGCTATTGTAAGTTCCTTAGATTTTGATTGCTTATTTCTTTGACAAACCACATTTGGGGTTTATATTGTAAGGTAGATTAGACCTTCTTCGTATTGATCAAGCTTCAAGAACACGTCAGAGGTATATCTCTCTTGCTCAACTTTTTGAAAAGATTTAGTTACACATACACGTCATACATTTTCATATCTTGTATATCTTCGTGTGTTTCTTGTTGGTGCTTATTTTTGATTATATCTATCTTCATGCTTGTAATTTACTCTTTACTCTTTACTCTTGCACAATGATGTGTAAAATCGTGTTATAAAATTGTTAATCGAAAATTGTCTCCGGGGTGAAAACTTCAATTAACAACTTTGAAGGACCAAGATCTCGATGGATCTCGATTGGAGTGATATCAAGTAGTTCGATACCTTAGGAGGTTTGTTCGGTGAAATAGATCTGGTATGATGGTTACAATAGTTAGAAAGAAGACAATATTCTCAATAATTAAAGTGTTCATCCATCTCTTTTATTGAAAATCGTTACCAGTTCAAATCTCAATACAAGCCCTCTCAGACTATGGACAGAAGAACAAAACTATTTGTGGTGGCGCTCTCGTGCCTGTTGATAAGTAGAAGATCTCTCTCTAAAAAATCCTCCCCTTTGGCGTATAACGATCTGTTATATATATAGTGCTCCACCCTTGCTATGCACTCTTCTTGATTCAGTTTCTTAACCTAGAGATTTTTAGAGTATTAACCGGTCATCTCCGAGAATATCTCTTCCTTCCTCTTGTATTCCAAATGATCCCTCCTTTTTTGGTGGAGCTCTGATAGAGTTAACTTTATTTTCAAATAGGTTTCTCAGTGGCGGGAAGGAATCCAACTCTGTGTTGATTGAACAATGGCGTTTCAACGTAGCTTTAAACATGTCTTCTGGATGCCTTGGTAATTTATTTTTCTTGGAGCTTTAACCGCGTAGCCGGCGGATTTTGGAAAGGATCTAGGAGGTTTAGACTTACTGGATCATGGTGATAGTATGCCTAGGTACCAGGATTCCGACTAGCGTTGTAGCGGGGTATCAAGACGGAGTAGTACCGGGATATTCTGTGTAGCCTGAGTCTTTGGAGATGTGGTCCTAGCGAGCCTGTGTATCGTGGTACTAGCTATCCTTGTAGCGGGATACCTGGAGAGCATGGTATCGGGATATTGGATACTAGCTTAGACACGGGATGGAAAATTCTTCCTTGATCTCTCTGCCATTTTTGGTGGTTAACAGAAGTCCCCCCGACCTGAACGCCAGCATCTAGTTGTGGTTGGGGTCATCATTCCTACTTTGCTTGAAGGATTTGACATCCAGTTTTGTTTTGCATCTTGCCAGGTTAGCTTTTAGTGTCTAGGAGAAAATCTCCCTTGGATGCGCATGTATTTTAATGCGAGATCCACGTGTTAGATCCTGAACGGTCAGTTTGTTTTAAAGGAACCGTTTTCTTGGCGTGATTTTTCTTGTAACCGTTCCTTGCACGTCTCCAGTCATTACTCCCGGTTTCCTAGCTGTTTGAGTGACCGCCCACCTCTGTCTATAAATAAATTAGCCTCTCTTCTCTCCGCACACTTCCTTTTCTTTTTGAATTCCAAAAGATCTTCTTCCTAACCTTAGCTTCTCCTTCTCGATCTTTCCACAATCTTTCCAAGCTTCTTCTTATTTTTTAATTACAATGGCGTCTCTTCCCAAGTTACCTATCTCTTCCCAAGAACTTCCTCTAACCTCCCCTGAACCTCGCTTAGATTCACTTAATCCATCTGACAGTCTTAATGACCTTCTAGAGGGGCGGCTGGAGGAATCAGAGGAGAGTTCCCTGATGTTGAGGGGAAGAAGAGAAATCGGGGTGAAGTTAATGCTTCTGGCTATTAACAACCGCTGCTGCACTGTCGCTCTGTAAGAAACCTAAGAATCGGGTCGGGTTTCCACAATAGGTCAGAGGACCTGGTCTAAATCGTCGATAAAGATGACGTAGGAGATGTTGGCGAAGTGGAGAAGGTTAGTGGTGTGCCAAGTGTTACCTTGACAGAGGTACACACCGGTTCTTTCGCCTCCTTCCACGATGGTCGAATCGTTTCTGACTCGGTGTGTAATCTGAACACCCTTGCTGAACTGAGAAAGGATTATCAGATTCCCCCTTCGATTACTTTGTTTATGCCTCATCGGGGTTATGACATGTACGAACCTCCCACGGATTAACTTCTTATCCATAAGGTAGCCTTTGAGTGCGGGTTTGGCTCCCTTTTCATCCTAAGCTTCGCCGGGCTCTGGTTGCTTTGGAATTGGCCCCAAGATTTTGGAAGCATTTAACCATGTTCCTGGTGCTTTAGAGGGAACAATGTGAGTGGGATAAGGTAGATAGGGAACCAGATTTCAATGAGATCCGATATGTATTCCAGATAGCGAATATGGTGCCTCGGGGTCAGTTATATTGGAGGGCGGCCAATGAGATGAATTTTTTAGTTCCTGGAGCGAATGTGAAGTATGATCCCCTTTGAAAAGAAGAATGGATAGTAGCTGGTGGAGATTGGGGGCGTGTGGCTTTCATCGGGGGTTACGAGTACCCTGTCCCAACCTAGGTCACCGTAAAAGATAAGTGGGGTAAGGGGGTGCCTTAATAGAAATCTCGGGGTATCCTTTGCCGGATCATGGAGAGCGGATATTTAAACATGAAGTACCCTACCCTAGATGCTTTTGAAGGAAAACGGTTGGAGAGGTCCTTGAGGATTTCTATTGCTCACCTTGGTATGTAATTCTATCCTTTCTTGAGCCCCCCCTCTCCTTCCCTCATTTTTTTTTGATTGGTTCTTTTTTCTTGCCAGTTTTTGCTAACCCTTTGGTCCTTCCCGCCTCTATTCTTTCTGGGTCGAAGCAACCAGACCCACATCCTGTTGATGCCCCAACTCATTCCTCTTCTAGGAGCATGGGGGCCGATGTTGGATCGGGGACCCAGCTTCCTGTGTGGACCCCTCCTCCTCCTCCTCCTCCTCCTCCGGCACCAAGGATGTCGTCGGGGTTCCATTTACCTGAATTAACTCCTTTTGCATCAACTTCTTCTTCAGCTTAAAAGGTGTTGCTTGCCAATCTTCCTTCTGCCCCTTCTACCTTGATTCCATCGCGCCCAACACTTAGCGCAATGTTAGCGCGGGCTACAAAGGCTCGGGGTTCAGCGGTTCAAGGCCAGAGGTAGGTAAAAAGTTTTGATACTACGCCACTGGATGCGATGCCTATTTCGACTCCTCCTCCTCCTCCTTCTCTAATAGTATTCGTCGGATCTCAGGTCAGGATAGGGGGGTTAGAACTTCAGCTTCTCCGGCCGGTCTTCCTGTTGATCTCCCTTCCAGCTCGAGGTCTTGAGATCGTTCCTCGGATAAGGTGGTATCCCGATTCGCAGCTGCTTACCCCGATGGAGATTTGCAGCTTATGATCTCCCTATCCTTCGACCTCTTGATAAAAAATGGGGCTTCCTTAATGGCCGAGGTATAAATTTTTTGCTCCTTTATTCTGTTCTGGGTATTTCCTGTAGATGGTGCTTACATTGCTTGTTTACTTTGCCAGTTAGTCATCAAATGTCGGCCTTGAAGGGATCCAACTTAGCCTTTCAGACAGATTTGGATGATGCTAAGAAGGAGCTTGCCTGGACTAAGCAAAAGATGGGTCCTTTGATGAAGGCTGCCCAAGACTCAGAATGTGGTAGACAGGTTACTCTAGCGGAGCTAGGTTAAATGAAGCAAACCTACAGATCCGAAGTCCTCACATCTACACGCCTCCGAGTCGAAAGGGAGACCATAAAGGCAGAGATGGCAGTCCTTCTAGATGAAAACAAATCTCTGCGGGAAGCTGTGAAGGTTCTGAATGCGAGGATGGATGAGAACTTTGAAGCCAGATATTTCACCGCCTCTTAGCCAAATGAAACAAATCTCTACGGGCTTACCTGCTGATACAGACTTTCAGGGTACTTTGGGGTAGGATCGGAGCTTGATCATAGCCAAAGCGAATCAATTTGTAGATGCCAACCAAGGTCAAGGGGGTCCTTCCCAATTAGGTGGCGCTTCAGATCTTCCTTTAACTAAAGAGCCCACTTTGCCAGTTGTTGACTTGGTCGGGATGACCGAGGTGGCTCGAGATCCTCCTGTTGCTCAAAGGGTTTAAAAACAAGATTAAACTCCGCTTTCACCACAAGAGCCCGTGTTGCCTGCTACAACTGAAATCACCTCGGATGAGGATGTCCTTAGGGGACCCGAGATACTAGGTGCCGGAGCTAGTCAGATTTAGATAGAAGGCATCAGGACTGAAGGGGATCAAAGCGTTACCCTGATAGATCCGAGCGAAGAGGTTAGAGAGAAACAGGATGTAGGCTCTGTATGAATCTCCTAGTTCATTTTTTTTTTTGGTAGCTTGGAAATGGGATTTGGGCACCCTGATTACTTAATGACAATTCCCTCGTTTTTGCATTCATATTGTCTTGCTTTGCGCTACATCCTGATGCAGGTCATAAATTCCCTATACTGATCTCCATACGAATCCTGTAAATCCCTGATCCAGTAGTTTTGAAGGGTCTAGGTTTGGGTAAAACTGATTCTAGCAGATATCCAAAATGGTCTGGATACCTTGACTTGACTGGAATGCTGCTAGTTTGAACGTTTGGTAATTCCCTTCATAGGGAATCCTGGTGTGAAACCAATCCTATATATGTTAGGTAGGGTGGAATTTCAGGTACCCAGATAAGATTGTCCAGTTTGTCTGAAGATCGGTTTTGGTAGGCAACTCAAGTCATTTTATTCTCAAGCTTTTAGGTGTAATAGTTGTGACATAAGACAATTAGCATCCTGGTAAGGCACCTGGATCCTTCTAGCAACCTGCTCTGGTAGGCAACTAAAGCTACTTTAGCACTAGGTTTTACATGTATAATTACCTTGGAAGTGAGGCACCAGATATCCTAATAAGGTATCCTGATCCTTCTGGCGGTTTGCCTTAGTAGGCAACTAAGGCCACTTTAGCATCTGGTTTTATATGCAGGATTACCTTGGAAGTGAGGCACCTGATATCCTAATAAGGAATCCTGATCCTTCTGGCGGTTTGCCTTGGTAGGCAACTAAGGCCACTTTAGCACCAGGTTTTATATGTAGAATTAACTATGAAGTGAAGTGCCAAGTACCTTGATGAGGTATCCTGATCCTTCCGACGGTTTGCCCTAGTAGGCAACTAAGGCCACTTTAGCACCAGGTTTTATATGTAGAATTAACTGTGAAGTGAAGTGCCATGTACCCTAAAGAGGTATCCTAATCCTTCCAACGGTTTGCCCCAGTAGGCAACTAAGGCCACTTTAGCCCCATATTTTATATGTAGAATTAACTATGAAGTGAAGCAATAGGTACCCTGATAAGGTATCCTGATCCTTCTGGCGGTTTGCCCTGGTAGACAACTAGGGCCACTTTAGCACCAGGTTTTCCTAGAGAGGGGTATTCCCTGTCCGAGGCTTCAAGAGATCCATATAGGGTCTCCTGGTTTTGGAGGATGAGGTGGGCCACTAGGGCCTATATAACCCGATCCTTAGTCCAGTAGGTGGCTACACCATTTTAACATTTATGCACCAGATCCTTCCCAGTGGAGGGTATTCCCAGACTAAGGCAGCAGGAGTGCCATGTGGCTTTTCCTGGTCTTGAGGCGATCAGTCATGACGAAAAAACTAGTAAGGCAAATTTTGGAGAAAAACGTGGGAGAAAAACTGTCTTTATTGAATTTCTGAAGCAATACAAAGTAAATCGGGGTATGCATACCATCCGATATAAAACCTTTAATTCTTAGGGATAGAATCTCTTGAGGTGATCGGCATTCCATGTGTGGTCTATCGGGTAGTCCTCCATGTCTTCTAGCTTGTAGGCCTCTTTCCAAACCACCATCTTTATCAAGTAGGGGCCTTTCCAGTTAGGGGCTAGTACCCTGTCAGACCTCTTCTGTATTTAATGTGTTACTTTCCTTAGGACCAAGTCCCTTTCTTTGAAATTCCGGGTCTTCACCTTTTTGTTGAAGCATCTGGTTATCTTACTCTGGTAGGAGGCTACCTGTTCTGCAGCTTTATCTTGTTTTTCTTTGAGGAGGTCTAGGCTAGCTCTCAGTTTCACATCATTATCTTCTGGTTCAAAGTGTTGGACCCGGAAGGATGTCAGCCTATGCTCAATAAGTGAGACGGCTTCTGTCCCAAAAGCCAATGAGTAAGGAGTTTCACCTATTGCGGTCCTCTTGGTGGTCCGATATGCCCATAGCACGTTTGGGAGCTCATCTACCCATTTCCCTTTCTTTTTCTAGAGCTTCTTCTTCAGGAGTTTCTTGATTGTCTTGTTAGTGGCTTTTACCAACCCGTTTGTTTGTGGGTGAGCCACTGATGCAAACCGGAGATCAATACCTCACCCTTCACATAATTCCCTAAAGTTGGCGTTGTTAAATTGTTAAACCAAATCAGTGATTATGGCCATCGAGGTGCTGAACCGGCATACGATGTTCTTTTTGACAAAACTAGTAGTGTTTGCTTCAGTGATCTTGGTGAGAGATTTTGCTTCCACCCATCGGGGTAAAATAATCTATTGCTACTACAATGTGTTTGGCCTGACCCGGGGCAGTAGGAAGTGGTACGATTAGCTCTAGTTCTCAAATGGTAAAAGGGTAAGGAGTACTAATCAAAGCAAGCCTCTCGGGAGGCATATGATGGAGGTTTGCTGTTTTCTGACAGGGTTCACATGACTATGAAAACTTCTTGGCGTCCTGGTAGGCTAAGGTCTCTCCCGATACATGGTTTCCATAGTCCCCTACGTGTACCTCGTTCAGAGCCCACTGGGCATCATCGGGATGCATACATCTCAACAACGGGAGGGATTTTCCTTTGAGATAGAGGCATCTTTCCACCAGGCAGTACCTAGTTGCGATTCTTTTGAGCTTACGTGTTTGATCTGGGTCTATGGGCATGATATCATTCTGGAGGTATTCTGTTATGGGATCCATCCAGCACGGCAAGCGACTTACTGGATTTACTTCCATTCCTTTAGCTATACTGGATTGGAGTATCAGTTGGAGGGGTACTATTCTGGACAGTGCCTGTCCTCTAGTTGCGGCAATCTTTGCCAAAACATCTGCTCGGTGATTCTTCTCTCGAGGGATTTGTTCCATCCTCACACCTTTGAAACTTGCTGTTACTTCTTGGACCTTTTTGAGGTAGGCCATCATGTTGTCTCCCTTTGCCTGGTAAACGCCAGACACTTGATTAACCACAAGCTGGGGTCACTTTTAATTAGGAGGAAGTCAACCCCTAACTCTCCTGCCACCATCATTCCTGCCAATAGCGCCTCGTACTCTGCCTCATTATTGGTGGCTTTAAATTCAAATCTGAAACATTGGCTGTACTTAATGTCGTCAGGATTAGTAAGGATGATTCCAGCTCCATATCCTGCTTGATTTGATGATCTGTCAGCGTGCAGTACCCAGATCCTGCAACCAGCGGGCCACTCTTGGGATTCTGGGCCCGGGCTTGGTATCTCAGTTGTATCCAGATTTGGAGTCATGCTGAATTTTGCCACAAAGTCGGCTAAGGCCTGAGCCTTGATTGCCGTACTTGCCTTGTACCTTATGTCATATTGAGTGAGTTCTAAAGTCCACAAGACCAATCTGCCCGATACGTCTGGCCTTTGGAGGAATTGCATGAGTGGTTGGTCTGTTATTACCGCGATTGTGTGAGCCTGAAAGTATAGTCGGAGCTTTCTAGCTGTAGTTACGAGTGCATAGACGAGTTTTTCCAAAGGAGTATAATTCTTCTCAAACTTGGTTAGAGCACAGCTCATATAGTAAATCGGCCTCTAGACCCCGTCTCCACATTCCTACACTAAGGCTTCACTGGTAGGGGTTTCCGATACCGCTAAATAGAGTTGCAGTTCTTCCCCGATTAGGGGCGTTACTAGCAAGTGTGGGCTAGCTAGGTATGTTTTCAACGACTGGAATGCTTGCTCACCTTCTTTGTCCTACTTCATCTTACCCTGCTTAATGATTTTAAAGTAAGGTAAACACTTGTCAGTAGATTGGGATATGAAACGGTTTAGGGCTGCGATTCTGCCGGTCAACCCTTAGGCTTGTTGAAGAGTGGTAGGGGATTCAAGACCCATGATGGCCTTGATCTTTTCGGGATTAGCCTCGATTCCCCTCTCGTGTACCATGAAACCAAGAAATTTTCCTGCTGTCACTCCAAAGACGCACTTGGCTAGATTCAACCTTATTTGGTTCTCCTTTATTACTTAGAAGATCTGGTTAGATCCTCTGGGTGCTGATCTGCTACTTGAGACTTAGTAATCATGTCATCTACATACACTTCCATGGACTTCCCTATCTGTTGCTTGAATAGATTGTTCACCAGGCGCTGGTAGGTTGCTCCAGCGTTCTTGAGCCAGAACGGCATCACCTTATAGCAGTAGAGACCCTGTGTGGTGATGAAGCTAGTTTTGTCCTGATCTATGGGGTGCATCATGATCTAGTTATACCCCGAGAATGCATCTACGAAACTTAAAAGCTTCTTGCCTGCCGTGGAATCAATCAACTGATCTATTTTAGGGAGGGGGAAACTATCCTTCAGGCATGCCCGGTTGAGATCAGTGTAGTCCACGAACATATGCCACTTTCCGTTGGCTTTGGTCACCATAACTACGTTAGCGATCCATTCGGGGTAACGGAACTCACAGATGAACCTGGCTTTGAAAAGCTTATACACCTCTTCTTGGACTGCGGCATTCCGCTCAGCATTGAATTGCCTTTTCTTCTGTTTGACCGGTTTGAAGGTCGCATCCACTGCTAACCTGTGAGTATCTAGGTTGAGGGGAATACATAGCGTTTCATCATGACTCCATGCAAAGATGTCGTTATATTCTTCAAGGAGTCCTATCAGTCTTCTCCTAACTTCCTGATCTAACGCACCACCTATCTTCAAAACCATATTTGGATCCTCTATCCTGACTCGTATTTCTTCTAACTGTTTAACGGGGTGGCCACCAGTCCATCTCCGTTCTTCAACTTTCGCTTTTTCTATCATCACATCTGGCACCTCTCCGTCCTCCAGGTTGTAGTGATCTTGCTCCTGTGAGATCTGGTCCGGTTCACTGGTGACATGTATATATTGCTTGGCGAGTGTAGCTGGATTGGCTGACACTGCGTAACAATTGCGTTCTACCTGCTGATCTCTTCTGACTTCTCCTACTCTTGTCCCTGCTGGAAACTTCAGGATGTTGTGGTAAATGGATAGCACACCTCTAATCCCTGACAGGAAAAGCCTTCCCTGAATCGCATTATAGGCAAACTGTATCTACCACGATGAACTCTGTCATTATATTATGTTAAAATGGAGCTTCTCTGACTATTACTGGTAGGATTTTGGATCCCATTGGTATGAATGAGTCCCCTGTTAATCCATACAAAGGTGAGGTATAGTTGTTGTAAGCTGTAAGAGCCTGGGGTTCTCCTGGTCAGGTTCAGAAGTAAGCTCCACCTGTTCAACCTCCATTCTCTAATCTTGTACTACCTTTTCCATCCAAACCTCAACACTAAATCTTGATTATTTCACCCAACCATTCCTCTCTTCCCATTCTTTACATCCCAATACCTTTGTCACTTACCATTAGACACCCACCTATCTAGACATATCCTCTTCTACCACTCTTTGCACTAGTAGCATCTTAGGAAAGGAAAGAGCAAGCACTAAAGAAGGAGACCCAATGGTGATTTTCTTATCTATTAATTTCTTTCTATTTGATTGTAACTATGTGTAACTAAACCCCTAATCTAGAGGATAGATGTGAAGAACATTTGGATGTGGGTATTTGCTTAAGCTATTTGTATTTGAATTTCTATTTGTGTTTTATTCACTTTATATCTAGATCCTATTCATTATATGATTTGCAATATATATCACTAGTAGATCATACTCTTGTGTGGGATACATTGTTATGAAATCAATCTTTGATTGACACCCTTGATTGGTTAAGGAACATAGTGAATATGATATATTAGTGGAGGGTATATCAACCACATTAATCTAAACCTAAATTTTTAACCAACCAATCCCACCTTGACCCCCTTTTCCTTAATCGGTTAGGCATTTTGGTGGGAAGATATTTAGGGTTCATAGTGATGACCTAAACACACCTAAGAAAACAAATGGTTAACATATAAAAGATTGGTTCATTAAAGTGGCTTAAGAGGCATTGCCCATACCCATTTACAACTCCATAAATTCCCTAGCATCTATCTTAACTATTTACATTCATTTCTTTTATCAAGATTGTTGAGCATTCTTTTAGTCAAATTGACGAAAACACCCCTAACTAGTCACAATAGTATATCAAGTGTATAAAGTGGAATCTTAAATGACACAAGATATTTACGTGGAAACCCTCACAGGAAAACCACGGGGTGTATAGTGTGCCATACTCGAACCTCAAAACCACTAATTGAAATGGAGTTTACAACCTATGTAGACCTCGTCTAACACTACAGTCAATAACCCCCCACTTCTACCCCGGTCAGGCCTTTAAAAGCTGTCCTAGTCCAATTTTCTCGTGGCCTAAGCAATCTTAGCCACAAGTCTTACTTCTCAATGAAGAGATAAAACAACCTAAGTGAATATATGATGATATTCAAAATGCAAATAAAGCTAGGTAACCTTAGATGCTTATCTAGGATGATGATATAACAATTAATACAATCTTAGATATCAATAGCTAAATGACATATCATAAAGCTTAGCTAATCAAGATTAAGCAAACCTAGATAGTTATCACAATACAACACTCAATCATGTCAACACAACAATCTCTATCTTGAATACTAGAATTAAATCTAAGAACATGCAAGTTAATTAAGAGATGCTTTAATATGAAAAACACTAAAATTAGATGAAATTAGTGAAGAACATACCAAAGGATGTGTGATAACCAAAACCCATGCAAGCAAGCATCCTAACTAAGCTAGATAATGCCAGATGATATTTTGATGCATATGAAAATGGTTTTGAGTGTATAAAGGTGAGTTCTTGATTTGATTTGCTCTCAAATTTTCTCTTTTAGACTTTAGGATTCTTAGTGTGAAAAGAACTGAATTCTAAGAATGAGAAAGTGGTATATTTATAGACATTAAGAACTAGGCATGTGAATGTTAGGAAAAATACCAAAGAAGTACACGCAGCGGAAGCGATACTAAAAATTAGATTTAGTGACTTTTAAAAAAATTTCCTTTATGAACCTTAAACCCTTTAATTAATTAAACATACATATACAATAACAAAAAGTAGAATACCTTTTGTCGCGTGATCCGATTGACTTACGTCGATGGTAATCCGTAAGATCTTCAATCCTAGCACGAACGTGGATCACCTAGGAGCGTGGTCTCCCTTTTCTTTGAATTGCAAACCTGTGAATGGACAAAACAAACTTTTCTTTTCTTTGTTAGTCACAAAAACAATCAAAAGAATGACTAAGATTATTCCGGTCACTTTTGAGTTCTCAATCTAATGATCGAAACTCGCGTGAACCTAGATCGATATCGTATACACAAGCTTATTGATGAATAAACAAATAGTATACTATCAAAGAATAATCTAACACTCCTTTTTGTTTTAGTAGAATAAAAAGCTTTCTATGAATTGAGAAGAAGTAGAAATTTGTATCATGAACGCATATCTCTTTGTGGTCGAATTCTATACTTGTCAATATATAGGTGGCCTAAGTTTGCTTCTTCTTTTCTATTATTATTAGGGTTGCCGAAATCCTAACCTAGAAATAACTAGGGTTGCCGAAATCACATGCCCACCATAGGCTTATGTTGCACCCTAATTTCCATCTAGTTTTTAAGACATCAAACCCTAATCCAACTCATAGATCTTTTATTCTTTTATTTTGACTAAATAAAAAAGACTTCTTATTTGATTAAATAAATAAAACTAATTATTTATTTCCTTATCAAACAAGTCTTTTAATTTTACTTTTAGGAAATATATTTCCTGATTAGAAAAGATTTGTTTCTTTAATTAAACAATTAATTAATAAATTAATTAATTTTTATTTAATTAAAACAATGAAACAAAATAATATATTATGTTAAACTAACCCTTGCCGCCCCACTTAGAGTAAATGGGCCAAAATATTATTTTCTTATTTCATTTAATCCATTGGACTTTAAATAAAAAGCCCACATGTGAACCAGACCTATTCTTACTAAAAGAAACAAGCCCACATGTCTTTCATTAATATATTAATATAATTGAGCAGCCCATTACTAAAATAATGTGCAAATTATATTCTTAATATATTAAATGCAATTCTAGATGGACCCTTAAATTGGTCCGGTAGAATATATCAAGTGATCCATGCAAGTCCATGTGGATTGGGGATCTTGGCGGGCTATCTAAATTTAAGCTTCAATAGACATAACCTAATCACAATCAACAAATGATTCACTTAGGTCCGATCCATTAATTTTAACTCATTCCACTAAAGAGCTAGAACTGAACTCTTAAATAAAGATAGAAAAGGAAGATGCTCCTCATTCATACCTTAGACAATCATATTAGAGATAATGTATCCTCGTGATTAATATCAGTAATTGCCAAGAGTTCATAGACCGCCTATAATTCTCCAAGTTACCATATTTACTCATATGACCACGTTTTGAACTTGGATATTTTGACTTGTCCAGAAGCCATGTTTTCAATAGACACTATCGAAAACTCAACGTTGAGATTTAATATCCAATTACCTCAAAACATCCATATGATGATATTATACTCTCATTTAATTAAATGGAGCCACGATGTCCATATCTATAAATGAAGTCCTCTATCGATTAACAAATGAATATTACCAAACTATCGAGGATAGACTATGCGATATAATCGTACTCATTGATAACTCAAATGATATCACTTGCAACCATAAGTCCATCATTTATCTCAGGATTAAGATAGACTCTCCGATTGTCCTGATAATGAAAAGACTATTATCTATTGACGGTTCTAGATAAAGCTTTTCATTGTGATCCAGTTCAATGCACCCAGTGCACTAGATCCTTTTGCTCGAAGACACTCCGATGATTTTAGACTCATCATATCTTATTTGATCCCACTCAAATGCTAGCAAAAGAATTCTACAACTTTAACAAGATAAAGGTGCCCAACCTTTAACTTAAGTTGTGAACATTATTCAAGACTAACTAAAGAATTGTGTCTACCACATACATATCCAGATGTACGAACAATTCTTCTTTTCCCATAGTCTTTAGACCTTATGATTATTTACTTTGACAATTATAATACAAACTATAAATGCTATACGATTTGTTAAACCAGAAATCACTTTATTAATATGAAAAAGATTGTTAATTACAACATTACACTCTTGCTATTGAGCATAATCCTAACAATCTCCCACTTGCGCTATAGCAAATGTGTCATATCTCTCAAGCCCATGTTCTTTAGATGCCCATCGAAACTCTTCTGAGGTAGAGCCTTTGTGAAGGGATCCGCTAGATTTTCTGCTGACGCGATTTTGGTAATCGTCACGTCACCTCTTTGAACAATCTCCCTTAAAAGATGATACGTTCTTTCAATGTGTTTACCTCTCTTGTGACTTCTTGGTTCTTTCGAATTAGCCACTGCTCCACTGTTGTCACAGTAGATAGTGATCTACTTATTCGCACTAGGAACCACTTCCAAGTCAATCAAGAATTGGTGGAGTCAAACAGCCTCTTTGGCAGCCTCGCATGCAGCAACATACTCAGCTTCCATGGTGGAATCAGCAATACAAGATTGCTTGATACTCCTCCATATAACTGCTCCTCCTCCAATAGTAAACACAGCCCCTGATGTGGATTTTCTGGAGTCAGAATCTGATTGGAAATCAGAATCTGTATACCCAACGGGGACCAAATCCCCTCCAGAGTATACAAGCATATTATCTCTCGTTCTCTTGAGATACTTGAAAATATGCTTGACTGCCGTCCAGTGATCAGGACCAGGTTTCGATTGAAACCTGCTAACTATGCCAACAACAAAACAAATATCTGGTCTAGTACAGAGCATTGCATACATGAGACTTCCAACTGCCGAGGCATATGGAACTCTACTCATGAATTGCTCTTCATGCTCATTCTTAGGAACTTGTTCCTTAGAAAGCTTGATTCCATGTCTGAAAGGTAACATACCTTTCTTGGAATCATGCATGGAAAACCTAGACAAGATCTTGTCTATGTATGAAGCTTGGGATAATGCAATCGTTCTATTCTTTCTATCCCTTATTACTTGGATACCTAGAATAAAACTTGCTTCTCCTAAGTCCTTCATATCAAATTGTTTTGCTAACCATTCTTTTACTGATGTCAATACACCTACATCGTTTCCAATGAGTAGTATATCATCAACATAAAGAATCAGGAAAACCAACTTGTCGCCTTTAATCCTTTCGTATACACAAGGTTCGTTAGGATTCTGAATAAATCCAAAACCTTTGACAGCTTGATCAAACCTTATGTTCCAGGATCTGGATGCTTGCTTTAATCCATATATGGATTTCTGCAACTTGCATACCTTATCCACTTGGCCCTTTTCAATGAATCCCTCTGGTTGCATCATGTAGATGCTTTCGTCAAGACTTCCGTTTAGGAAAACTGTCTTGACGTCCATTTACCAAATCTCTAGATCTAAAGATGCTGCAATGGATAAGAGTATCCTAATGGATTTAAGCATGGCCACATGAGAGAAGGTTTCCTCGTAATCGATACCTTCTTTCTGTGTATACCCTTTAGCTACCAATCTAGCTTTAAAGGTTTCCACCTTTCCATCCATACCTCTTTTCCTCTTGTATACCCACTTGCACCCAATGGGTTTTATCCCTTTAGGCAAGTCTACAAGGGACCAGACTTTGTTATCGAACATAGATTCAATCTCGGATTGCATTGCCTTTTGCCAATGGTGACTATCAACATCCTCCATAGCTTCCTTGTATGTATAGGGATCATCGTCGTCCGGGAGATTCTCCACTAATTCTCCCAGACCGATGTATCTTTCGGGTTGTGTTCTAACCCTCCCACTACTACGAGGAATGGTAGGTTGTTGATCTTGTGTTGGATCGGAACTTACAATTGGGTTAGGTTGTGCAACCTCTCGTGGAATTGTATCTCCTGACATCTCATTCAGGACAATTCTACTTCTAGGCACAAAATCATTCATATAGTCCTTTTCCAGAAATTTAGCATTTGCCGAAACAAATACTTTAAGGTCTGAAGGACTATAGAAATAATATCTTTTAGTTTCTTTTGGATACCCTACAAATATACATGTTTCTGAACGGGACTCCATCTTTTCTGTCTTTCCTTTTAACACATGCGCAGGACAACCAAATATCCTTAAGTGTTGTAAACTAGGCTTGCGCCCAGTCCACAACTCATGCGGTGTTTTAGGAACAGACTTAGATGGTACATCGTTTAGAATGTATATAGCAGTTTGTAAAGCATATCCCCAAAAAGAAATAGGAAGTGTTGAATAACTCAACATAGACCTAACCATTTCCAAAAGAGTTCTATTTCTCCTTTCTGCTACCCCATTCTGTTGAGGTGTACCTGGTGCAGAAAACTAAGAAACTATCCCATTATCAATAAGATATTGCTGAAACTCACCAGATAGATATTCTCCACCACGATCAGATCTCAAGATTTTTATGTGTTTCTCAAGCTGATTTTCCACTTCAGATTTGAATGCTTTGATCATGTCAAAAGCATCCGACTTATACAACATGAGATACACATAACCAAATCTTGAGTAATCATCTGTGAAGGTGATGAAGTACTCATATCCACCTCTAGCTTGAATGCTCATAGGTCCACATACATCAGTGTGTATCAATCCTAAACATTCAGTGGCTCTTGCACCTTTGGCAGAGAACGTCCTTTTGGTCATTTTACCTTCCAAACAAGATTAACAAGTTGGTAAATCATCAACCTTTAAGTCACTCAAAGGTCCGTCACATACCAATCTTTTAATCCTATTAAGGTTAATATGACCTAAGCGTAAATGCCAAAGGTAGGTTTCATCTGTTGATAATTTTACTCTATTATGATTAGGTTCCGTTATTTCTGTGTCCAACGAGTGAGAGATATTTCTATGCAAAAAGTATAGACCGTTTTCCAATGTACCTTGGTAAATAATTTTGTCATTCTTACTAATAATAAAAGCTTTATTAAAAGTAACCGAATATCCAAATTTATTCAAACAAGAAACTGAAATTAAATTCCTCTTGAATTGAGGTACATAATAAACATCAATCAAATCTAGCCTTATAGAATCCAAATAAACTCTAATATCTCCCACTGCACTTGCAGACACTAACGTTCTGTTGCCCAAGCGCAAATTGATTTCATTCTTACTCAGCTTTCTCCTTTCTTGGAACCCCTGCAAGGAATAACAAACATGATTAGTGGATCCTGAGTCTATGATCCAAGAATCTGCAGAATCAGCCAAAAAACATGTTTCAAGATAATTCACATTACCTTCTTCCTTCTTATTCTGGGACTTTGGGCAATTTCTCTTCCAATGTGCCTTTTCACCACAAAGGAAGCATTTCCCTTTGATCTTGGTTACTTTCTTGGTCTCCTTCTTGATAGGCCCAAGTTGCTTTTTCTTTTGTTGTTTCTTGACCTTTTGACGGGCCTTAACAGTAGCAACTTTACCAACCATATGAATCTCTTGACCTTTGCCTTTCACAAGGATCTTTTCAGCACTTTGAACATCTTGCATCAGGCCTTGTAAGGTGTATTCCTTTTTGTTCAAAGTGTAGTCCAATTTGAACTGATCAAAGGAATCTGACAATGAATTGACAACCATATCAATCTTCGTCTCACCATCTATCTCAGCGCCGTGCAGTTCAACAATGTTGAGATGTGCTATGACTTTCATCATGTGATCCTTCACAGCCTGTCCAGGTTTCATCCTAAGATTCATAAAAGCAGTCACTGCCTCTCTCTTAGTCGTCCTGGACTTCATAGCAAACATCTCCTCTAGAGACATCATTATATCAGCAGCGGACTCCATTCCTTCATGTTGTCGTTGCAACACGTCGGAGATAGTGGCCATAATGTAACATTTTGCCATATCATCTGAAGTCTTCCACTGCTCATACTCATCTCTACATATTATGCTAGATTCATTATTAGGAGCAGGTGGTTTAGGAGTAGTTAGAACAAATTTATGTTTTTCACTTTGCAGCAACAACCCAATTTTCCTTTTCCATGTGACATAATTATCTCCAGTTAAAGTGTTGTCTTTCAGGATGTTTATAAGTGATGAGGTCATGATTTCTGAATAAAACAAAACATATATAAGTAAATAATCATGATAAAGCACTTTTAAATATTTATCTTGAATTAAATAAATAACTCAATCATAAAATTCAACGGTGATCTAACACCCATAAATGTTACGCCTCCTTTGGGAGTTCGCACCATTTACTAGTTAGACTAGGTCCCACCTAATTGTTAACATAACAACCAGCGTTTTCAATTTTAGCCTTGCAATTTTATTGACAAGAACTCTTGGGAGGATATCAATAAAATTACATTGAGTGTGTTACCAAGATATCGACCCTCAATTTTCTCTCATGAAAATCCCTCCTTGGGGAGTAGATCTCGTTTGAGTCCATTGTCTAGTCTATCCTTGTAAGGAAGTATGTTGCTAAATTCCATTCATGGATGCCCCTTGGGGGGATTACCAATAAATAATAAAGCTCAACTAACCTTGGAGGCCATAGGTGTTACAAAAACACCTTCTCCCACTCAATTATTTAAGGCGTGTGATTAAATCCCATAGAATGATTTACCGAGTTATCTAGATGCCAATTTAGATACCTAAATCATTCAATGCATGTTCATACCAAAAGAGATATATGCGTGGCACTCCTATTCTATATGTCATGTTATCATACAATAACAAATATTGTAATATTTAAGCATAAATTAAATAGCAACAATTTTGGCCCATCTTAGAAAAAACAAGTAAAATTACAATTGTTTAGGAATACAAGTTCTTCAAGTGGCCCATCAACCATATGCTTATCCTTCGGCTCAGCCCACGGATGTGCACAACTCACAACCCCACTAAGGGGCTGTCGTGCGCAGCCCATGAAGACTCCAGGGCTGCCGTGCGCAGCCCACCAAGCTTGGGCTTGCCATGCGCAGCCCAATCCACTCCTAGGGTGCGCACGGTGCTCATTCTCGGTTCCGATTGCTTCATTTTTCATCCTGTCTTCGAATCTTCAAAACCTAAATATATTACAGCAGTATTTTAACAAATAAAATACTGCAGTTTTTTTTTTTTTTAAACACTGCAGTACCTTTTTACATACAAAAAATTGCACATAATAAAAATTAAAAAAACTGCAGTAGTATAAAAAAAAATACTGCACCTATATATAAAAAAAATAAAACCTAGAAATCTACCAAGAAGGAATTATGGCGATGATAGACCACCCTTCTTGTTACAATTCCATAACAAAATTTACATTGAAAATCTAGGACCAAAATCGAGCAATAACAATCCACACAAACATATATAAATCCATACATCCACATGTAATTATGTATTTGAATACCTAGAGTGCCATCTCTTTCTAAACATGCATAATCACAATAAAAAGAAATAGATCCACGTATATATACGTTAATTAATTAAAAGGGTTCAACCTAGGCTCTGATACCAATTGTTGGGAAAAATACCAAAGAAGTACACGCAGCGGAAGCGATACTAAAAATTAGATTTAGTGACTTTTAAAAAATTTTCCTTTATGAACCTTAAACCCTTTAATTAATTAAACATACATATACAATAACAAAAAGTAGAATACCTTTTGTCGCGTGATCCGATTGACTTACGTCGATGGTAATCCGCAAGATCTTCAATCCTAGCACGAATGTGGATCACCTAGGAGCGTGGTCTCCCTTTTCTTTGAATTGCAAACCTGTGAATGGACAAAACAAACTTTTCTTTTCTTTGTTAGTCACAAAAACAATCAAAAGAATGACTAAGATTATTCCGGTCACTTTTGAGTTCTCAATCTAATGATCGAAACTCGCGTGAACCTAGATCGATATCGTATACACAAGCTTATTGATGAATAAGCAAATAGTATACTATCAAAGAATAATCTAACACTCCTTTTTGTTTTAGTAGAATAAAAAGCTTTCTATGAATTGAGAAGAAGAAGAAATTTGTATCATGAACCCATATCCTTTTATGGCCGAATTCTATACTTGTCAATATATAGGTGGCCTAAGTTTGCTTCTTCTTTTCTATTATTATTAGGGTTGCTGAAATCCTAACCTAGAAATAACTAGGGTTGCCGAAATCACATGCCCACCATAGGCTTATGTTGCACCCTAATTTCCATCCAGTTTTTAAGACATCAAACTCTAATCCAACTCATAGATCTTTTATTTTTTTATTTTGACTAAATAAAAAAAGACTTCTTATTTGATTAAATAAATAAAACTAATTATTTATTTCCTTATCAAACAAGTCTTTTAATTTTACTTTTAGGAAATATATTTCCTGATTAGAAAAGATTTGTTTCTTTAATTAAACAATTAATTAATAAATTAATTAATTCTTATTTAATTAAAACAATGAAACAAAATAATATATTAGGTTAAACTAACCCTTGCCGCCCCACTTAGAGTAAATGGGCCAAAATATTATTTTCTTATTTCATTTAATCCATTGGACTTTAAATAAAAAGCCCACATGTGAACCAGACCTATTCTTACTAAAAGAAACAAGCCCACATGTCTTTCATTAATATATTAATATAATTGAGCAGCCCATTACTAAAATAATGTGCACATTATATTCTTAATATATTAAATGCAATTCTAGATGGACCCTTAAATTGGTCCGGTAGAATATATCAAGTGATCCATGCAAGTCCGTGTGGATTGGGGATCTTGGCGGGCCATCTAAATTTAAGCTTCAATAGACATGACCTAATCACAATCAACAAATGATTCACTTAGGTCCGATTCATTAATTTTAACTCATTCCACTAAAGAGCTAAAACTGAACTCTTAAATAAAGATAGAAAAGGAAGATGCTCCTCATTCATACCCTAGACAATCATATTGGAGATAGTGTATCCTCGTGATTAATATCAGTAATCGCCAAGAGTTCATAGACCGCCTATAACTCTCCAAGTTACCATATTTACTCATATGACCACGTTTTGAACTTGGATATTTTGACTTGTCCAGAAGCCATGTTTTCAATAGACACTATTGAAAACTCAACGTTGAGATTTAATATCCAATTACCTCAAAACATCCATATGATGATATTATACTCTCATTTAATTAAATGGAGCCACGATGTCCATATCTATAAATGAAGTCCTCTATCAATTAACAAATGAATATCACCAAACTATCGAGGATAGACTATGCGATATAATCGTACTCATTGATAACTCAAATGATATCACTTGCAACCATAAGTCCATCATTTATCTCAGGATTAAGATAGACTCTCCGATTGTCCTGATAATGAAAAGACTTTTATCTACTGACGGTTATAGATAAAGTATTTCATTGTGATCCAGTTCAATGCACCCAGTGCACTAGATCCTTTTGCTCGAAGACACTCCGATGATTTTAGACTCATCATATCTCATTTGATCCCACTCAAATGCTAGCAAAAGAATTCTACAACTTTAACAAGATAAAGGTGCCCAACCTTTAACTTAAGTTGTGAACATTATTCAAGACTAACTAAAGAATTGTGTCTACCACATACATATCCAGATGTACGAACAATTCTTCTTTTCCCATAGTCTTTAGACCTTATGATTATTTACTTTGACAATTATAATATTAAACTATAAATGCTATACGATTTGTTAAACCAGAAATCACTTTATTAATATGAAAAAGATTGTCAATTACAACATTATACTCTTGCTATTGAGCATAATCCTAACATTAACAATTGTATAATATGAGTCAATACATGTGAAAATCAATATACAAGAGATACAATCAAAATATGATATGGAAGAAATGAAAAGTAAAGTGAAAATAGACACAAGTATTTTTGCATGGTAAACCTTAAAGAGGAAACATCCACGGGTTGATAACCACAACCACCAGCAAAGCAATCCACTATATGAAAAGAACTTACACACTCAAGGCTATCAACAAATGATATTCACCCTAAGCTATCAACTCCTAATCTACCCTCAAGGCCTAGTGAACCACCTAGCCTACTCCATTTTCAAGGTGTGTCCTCCACCTCTAAAGAGCAACTCCCTATCCAAGACTCTCAAGCCTCTAAGAATATTCCCTTGCTTAGATATCTAGATCAACAAGATCCTAGTCAAGCTTCCCTAACTCAACCATCCGGAGTGTCACACTCCTAGCTAAGACTTTTGTATGACTATCCGGACCAAATGTCCTAGTCAAGTCTTCTTGCTCACTTACCTTGAAAGAGACTTCAACCTTTCCACAAGGCAATGATCTAAGTGATGCAAATGATGCAAGCACAATCAAATAAAGCAAGATGATCAATCAAGCTCTATGAACATGGTCAATGATAATCTAGAATATGCTTTCAACAAACAATCACAAATGTATCTAGAAATCAAGACCTGTTAATCAATAAGAACAAGATATGAATATTCAATATATCACACAAAAATCTTAGTTCTTAGATGATGAAATTTAACCTAGAAAATAATGTGAGGCACATCATATACAACATTTCTAGAATCACTTTCAAGATTAGTCAAGTTTAGCTAAATAATTTCAATTGAGATCACAAGGCTAAAACTCAATAATCAATAGATCAACCACCCCCAGAATATGATCTAACAACATTCTAAACACATATCATCTATCAACTAGGAATATTAAAAGAGATGATCAAAAGATGAAGTGAGAAGAAGAAGTTTCAAATACAAAAGTTGAGTCACGGACTGAAATCAGCTCACTGCGAAAAATGATGAACTCAAATGACTATGAAAATTCTTGGGGTTTGTATCTCTCTTCAAAACCAACATTTTGGCTTTTGGATCACTCAATTTCGAGTTCGTATGAGAGAGTTATGGTCAAAATAAGAAATCAAAAATCATGAAGAAATTCTGCACTCTTTCTTTTTCAATTTTTCTTCACACATGTTTGGAGGAAAGGAGGAAAGTATTTAAAAGAGATAAAGAGGGAAAAATGGGTAGCCAATCAAGACATGCCACCTCAGTTTCACGTGTGGATCGCGTGTGGCACATGTGGCCTCCGAGCTTGGCTATTGGCCACACTTGCTCTTCTCGCGCTTCGCTCGCGTTCTTCAGCCATATTCGGGCATCCGAACTCCGAATTGGAATCCTTTTTCGGATTATGAACCGTGACTCCCTCATACACAACAAAAACCACAAAACTATGCAAAAAGGTTAGGAATTCATCTCAAAAAACGACGACGAAGACAACTCAACGAATGATAATGCAAAGTAGCATAGCTACATTGTTTGGACTCAAAACTTAATGAATGAGTAACCGAAATGACCGGGACTCAATAAGGAATCAAATAAGATCATGTTCAAGTCCAAAATACAACAAAAATAAATAGATAAGCATAATGTCACACAAGTATGCCATATCTAAGCGATAGTCATAAAACATGCAAATTTACAATGTTTGTTAATACGAGACCAATGCATGTGCATACTTAAATGTGTGTGAATGTGTTATACCAAATGTTTGCACAATGATGCAGGGACACATATGAATGAATTGTGTGTGTGTGTGTGCTTGCACATTGCAAGAGGAAGAAGTAACTTGATACCTTAGCATCCATATAAGCGATTTTCCTCTTGAAGACAATATTTGCATGAAAAGTTACTTTTCTCCTTTGAAGCTTCTTTTCATCAAAAATCACCTAAGAAACTAGCCATTACAAATAAAGAGTGTTTTGCAATGGAATCAAGCTAATACAAATCAAGGACCTTACACATAATCACTCAACCACCATTAAATATGGGTGGCTTTATCATAACATAGCTATTCTCACTTTTCTTGACCCAAATGGGTCTATTCCTCTTAATTCCTTCAATTTTTTTCTTGTCAATCCATAAGGAATTAACAACCAACCTTGTAGTCCTAGGACTCATATTTGTCACACGTTTCCATTTCATATTGGCACATTGAGGTCCAATATGGCCTCTAATGTGGCACTTGTAACAAATGGAACTAAAGTGGGAGATTGTACCTCTTTGATTTGTTACGGTTTGCTTGGAGGCTTGCTTGATCTTGTCTTTCTTGGGGCCATCTTTGGAATAGGTCTCTTGAGGACTTCTTGCATTGGTTGCTTGTCCTTCTTTTGTAGAGGTGAATGTGGGACTTGATTGCTCTTTTTTGTGGGTTTCTTCTTTGATTTGTTAAGACTTGGTTTAGTGACCATGGCACTTAAAGTTCCTTGACTGAAGTCAAGCTTATCTTTAGGAAATGGGATCACTTTATTGCCTTTTGCCTTCAATTCTTGCTTAGCCTTTGCAAGCTTCGCAAGGTGGTCAAGTTCCTTTTTCTTCATTATGTCAAAATCCTCATCTTTTGCTTCGATGACAGCTTGCATTATCCGCACTCTTTGAGCAAAGTCATCCTTAAGCTCTTCAATCTCTCTTAAGGATGAGTCCCTTTCCTTATCAAGTGAATTGATTCTAATCTCTAAATTCACGTCTTGACTTATCAATTCCTTATTCTCTTGTGTAACATCTACTACCTTTTCTTCTTTAACCTCTCTGTATTCCTCCTCAAACACCCTCTCCAATATGAGCATAAGTTCATCCACATGGTCATATTTTCCTTTTGAGGATTTAAAAATGAACTTTGGTTCTTCGACCTCTATTAGATTTAACTCACCGTTTTGAAGATTGGTTAGTGCTTTTACATGCTCAATTCAGGCTGGAGGCTTATACCATTCTTTCATTTGGCAGCTCTCTGCCAACTTCCCCACTAGGGCTGCTGCATTCTCTATGGATTCTCCTAGGCTACTAATCCGTTGCTTGGTGAACGAGAGGTTGTCTTGGATGCCCTATTGGTGGTCTTCCTATTCTTGATCATGGCTTGCTTGATGATTATCTTATTGATAGGAATACATGACTTGTACCTCTTCCATTACCGGGTGTTGCCCAAATTTTGCCTTGAGATTCTTCATTTCCCGTGATATGTTGGTCAATTGCATTCCTAACTCCACATTGCCCTTTTCCTTATGAGAATTATTTCTTCCTCTTCGTTGTTGGGAATTTTCACCCAACATCTCATATATGGCACACACCTCTATGGCGGTCTTCTCCCTCATTGCTCCCCCACAATCATTATCAATCGTGGCTTGTGTGAGTCCCATTAATCCGTCATAGAAACACTATACTAGTAGGATGAAGGGGAACATGTGATGTGAGTACTGTGTAAGGAGTAATTTGTATCGATCCCAAGTCTCATGGAAGGCTTTGACTGGTTCTTCTTCGAAGGTTGCTATCTTGACCCGTATTTCTTGTGTTTTCCAAGAAGGATAGTACCTTGAGAAGAACTTGATCTCCACTGCCTCCCAATTAGTTAATGAACTAGCTATTAGAGCCAATAACCACTTATTTGCCCCATTTTTCATGCAATACGGAAAACATCTCATCCTCAACTGATCTTCCGTGAGCTCTCCGAGTCGGATGGTAGTGATGATATTGTAGTACTCCTTAATGAATTAAAGGGAATCCTTTTTCGTTTCACCCCGGAAGACTGGAAGAGTGTTGAAATGAGAATTCTTCAACTCGTAGCTCTGTTGCAAATCACTCAATAGAATCACTGACTGTTGAGCTCCCACAATCGGCAAAGCAAAGTCCTTCATAAGCCTCTTAGTAACGGGCACTTTGGTAAGGTTTTCCATGTCGATTCGGATCCTAAAATAACCAAGCAAACAAAACAAGAATCAAATCGAATAAGATATGATATGAATAATAAAAAGTAAACTACAAATAACGAAAATAAAACTAAGACTAAAACTAACAAAAGGTAACGCTAAACTTCCCTAGCAACGGCACCAAAACTTTGACGCGCTCGGATGTGTTTCTCTAAAATGTGATATATGTGAGCGCGCTTGTTTATCCGCAAGTGCACAGATCGTTACGATCATGTAGCAATAAGTACGGTTGGTTCCCACAAGGAGGTATGGTACCTTAAGTCGGTTCTAGGTCTTATATATATATACAATATATTTACACTAAATACATGCAAGAAAAGTAAATGGAGATTGTCACAAGCAAATTAACTAACTAATTCACTAAGATTACACTAAGATGGCTTTAATTGAATTACAACTAAGTAACACTAAATCCAACTACAACTAAGGGTTGTTGTTCCCTTAGGCAAGTTACTGACTAATCACTAAGCTTACCAACTACAATTAACTAAATTATACTAACTAGCTAAACTAATTAACAACTAATGCAAGAGTGATAATAAGATATGTTAGGGAAATGATGAGTCATGCAAAATACCCGATTACTAGTCGATAACAATTAAGCACTTCAATTATACGTTAAACCAAATTAAGCAAGGTTTGCATTAATTAAGTAAATCCTATTTTGCAAGTTAACAATTGGATAATCAATTAACAAGCATATATCTATTAAAGCTCAATTCAAATAATAGGTCCAACTAGTCTCATAGATAATAATACATGAATACACCAAATCCTTAACATAAATGTTTAGTTACACATCAACAACAAACTAAAGGAAAAAAGAGAGACAAAAGAGACAACCCAATGATCTTGGAGTAGTCTTCAGGCTAGTATAACTCCTATTGCTTTCCCAAGCTCGGAATCAATGTGGGAATGATTTGGGTCGAGATTGGTGGCTGGAAATCCAACTTAAACTCTAGTTACTAGCTAAGTAAAGTTTGGGAGTTCTTGGTGAGATTCTAGGTTATTCTAAGTTATTGTGGATGTTAGGGAATAGATTTAAGATGACAAAAGAAGTATATTTATAGAGGAAATGGTTAGGGGAAGATTTGGACGTGAAAGGAAAAGAGTATCCCTCTGAAATGAGCAATTCTTGGGTTCCATTCCCCTGCTTCGCCGGTTTATTTCAACCGTCGGAAGTCATGGTGAATTTTGGAAGTTGGCTGCGGGTTCAGTCCCTCTGCTTCGTTGGTTCTTTCTCTTGGCATGAAGTCATAGAGCTTCCTCTGGTTTGGAACAACTGGTTCGCAGTAAAGAAGCAGCTGGGGGTGACCTTGAAGCTTGGTTGGCCATAGAGACTTGGAAGACTCAAAGGAGAGAAAATACAGTGCATGGTAGGCTAGAACTGGTGGGAAAATGACCGGAGAAGTGTCGGCCGTGGATCTGGGCAGAGATACGTAGAAAAAGTGGTCAAAAAACGGTTGGAATCACCGGGTCTATCGCAGGTTAGAATGTGGGTTGAATCTGGGTTGTCGGGCAATTGGGTCGCCCGTCTGAAGGTTAAAGACGATGATGTCATGCTGACATGCACGACAACAGCCCAAAATGCACCGTTTTAGTAATTGATGTGGTGCGCTTCTGTTCATTGGCTGGAAAATTGCAATTCGACCCCTGACCTTTCCATTATTCTCAGAATATTCAATAATGGATACATCTTTGCACGTTGCCCCCATTATTTTAGCAGAATTACCACAATACCCATTAATTCCTCTATTTACCTGAAACACTTATTTAAATCATTAAATACCCGGTTTTGCCAGAGAAACAAGTACACAGTAATAGGAAATAAGGGTATAAAATAGGTACTTTCATATCGTGATCAACGAGCAGTGCATTGCGCGGGTAAAGGGACTAACGCACTACATATATGCACATATCAAACTTAGAAAAATGATACAAGTTTGAATAGTGAAATACACATGCACAAAAAGCAAAGATTAAAGATTACACATGCATGCTAGAGTAGTGTGTGTGTGTGTGTGTGTGTGTGTGTGTGTGTGTGTGCAACTAAATCTCTTCAATTAAGAGTTGAGACAAGTAATCTACCTTTCATGAAGCACTTGAAGTCCACAATGAGGTCCATTAGCATTTCAGGAGAAATCTTCAATCCTAAGCTACTCTTAGATATTTGAACCCCGTTATGATTTTGTCAACAAAATAAGCCAATCAAAAAGTGAGGCATTTACACGCATCCTCAAGACTAGGAGAGCAAATATGACACTCCGGAAGCCTTAAACGGAACCCAATCTCTCCAAGGAAGACCAGGTGCTAAAGTGGCATTAGTTTCATACCAGGATCAGTTCGCCTATGGACCGGGATTCCTTGTGCAGGAATGTCTGGTACCTTGATTCACCTTGTGGAAGACCTGGTGCTAAAGTGGCATTAATTGCCTACCAGGATCAGTTCGCCTAAAGACCGGGATTCCTTGCGCATGAATGCTTAGTACCTTGATTCGCCTAGTGGAATACTTGGTGCTAAAGTGGCCTTAGTTGCCTACCAGGATCAGTTCACCTAAGGACTAGGATTCCTTGTGCAGGAATGCCTAGTACCTTGATTCGCCTAGTAGAAGACCTAGTGCTAAAGTGGCCTTAGTTGCCTAACATGATCATTTCACCTATGGACTAGGATTCCTTATGCAAGAATTCCTGGTACCATGACTCATCTTATGAAGACGTGATGCAAGAGTGGCCTTAATTGCCCACCGGGGTTAGTTCACTAAGGACCAGGATTCCTTGCGCAGGAATGCCTTGTACCTTGATTCACCTTATTCAAGTCTTACAACAACACAAGGGGACTACACCCAAACCATTTCTAGAAGTGGTAAAGATTTGATACCATTCTGGATAAAGGAAGGCTTAGTACCTACCAATATCAACACTCAAAGTAAGTTTCATTATTATTATAGGATAGGCAACTAGATACCAAGCCCTACCAGAATTTAACATGAAGATGTAAACACAAGAAAATAATTTTCATTAACCAAGTAGGGTGCCCAGATCCCATTTAAGGGCAATTACAGCAAAAAACAACAGTCGAATCAATGAGGGAGCCCAAACCCCATTTTCGGGCTATAAAAAAAATATACATCAGGTTGAGGGATTATCATCCTAATTTCCCCTGCCTTCTAGATGATGCCTCTAGTACCGATGGACTCGACCCACTTAGTCCCTGCAACCCCTAGATCAACTGGGGTCTCTTCAGCTCTCGATACCCCTAGTTCTGTAGAAGTCTCTACCTCATTCACCGGTTCAGTAGGGGCTTCCATCTCTTTTCCAGGCTCAGCAAGAGCTTCCACCTCCTTTATTTTATCACCTTGATAGACATGTGTGTCAAGGATCATTCCTTCAGTTATTTCTTCCGGGTTAGTTGGAGCAGGTAAGTCGGACCCTTGTGGTGAGGAAGAAACAAGGATAGCAGCGTGAGAGGATTCCCCTTGGATTGAAGCAGCATCTGAGAAGTGGGAGGTCTTTACTATAATTTCCTCCCTGTCCCACTCGAGAGTCAAATGCAAGTCAAATGGTAGAGGGAAAGCTCGAGCAACTTCTAGAGAAGCTAAGAAGTACCTCTCCCTAAAAGAGGCATCCATCTTGGCCTCTAAAGCAAATACCACATCGCGCAGGGCTTGGTTCTCCCGCTCTAGCTGGATCTTCTCCTCATTCAGAGTGTTCCTCTATTTGGCACGGCATATTGACTTCAGCCTTTCCGTATCATAAGCGTGCTTTATCCGCTCTAGGTCTACCAAGGCATTATCCATGTTCTTCTCAACCTCAGTTGCAGCCATGGATAAGAAATCCACACTCTTTTCAGACCGGGTCAGCTCCTTCTTGCTCTCTTCCAACTCGACCTCAGCAACATTGGCCACCTCCTAAAGAGCTGTCACCTATTGTCCCATTGCCAAGGTAAACTTGAAAGCCTATAAAAGGAAAAGGTAAGTACCCCGTCCAGAATCACACCAAACAAGAAAGAAGACTGAGAATCACAGCTAGGCTTGGAGACAAGTATAGAAGTTATAGCCTACAGACCGCCACCAGGACACACAGCCTCTAATCAGGATAGGACTTCATCCTGACTGCTACCCTACAACCGTGAACTTGAACTAGGAGGAAGATCAGTAGAAGGAGCAGTCAAGGCACCAACACCCCTCTCCCTTTCCACCCTAAGTGGATGATTGGTAGTTACGATTAAAGGAGGGGAAGAAACAGGGCATAAGGGTCCATAAATGGAGGGCAGTCGAAGCCTGTCTTTGAACCTGGCTGGGAGAACTCTAAACCAATGCAAGTCTCACGACCATCTTTGTAAAGGTAGAGTAAGCTGAAAGAGGATTAGGAGGATAGAGAGGGAACCTTGATAGAACCTGGGCTCGAACTGTTATAGGTCGGCTTGACCCAGTCGAGGCGCTGGTACCGGTACTAGGAAGAACAGGGGATACATCATAATAGGTCATTTGGGGCACTGGTCCCGATGATGAAGGAGAGTAAAATGGAAGAGCCGCTGCAGACACTGTCAAAGAAAAGTTATCACCATGAAAATAGATTCATAAAATGTGAAGAAACAAGGCAAAAGAGGCTACATACCCAAATAAGTAAGGGATACCCAGAGGTAGTGGTCTGCCTTATCACCCTCAAAGGCATCAAATGTGGGGAACTTGATATTCACATAGGATCAGGCCATGATGTTCTTCAGGATGCCCTTAGCCTCCGCGGATATACTTCCTTTCTCCCACTGATCCCTCCCACTAAACCGAGTGGGGACTTGGAACTTAGACCCGCCAATATGTAGCGAGCTCTCTAATCACCCCCAACGATGATCTAATTATCGCGCCAAGAACGATTCAACTTTCAGTTGGCTCCAGGAACCGTGAACTTTAGGGAATTGTTAGGTCTCAAGTAGAATTGACCCTTTGGACAAGGCACCAACGTCACCACATGAAACATATACCAAATCTCATCGAGACCTGGTTCCGTAGTCACCAAATCTATCTCATATTGCTCTCTTTAGAGCACCAAGAATCTAACCAGGTACTTCCACAAACCTGATGCAAGTTGAAATGGAACGAGTTGAAGGGCATGAAATGCTCTATGAAGAGTAGGGTTGAGGGGTAGCCTGACTCCGCATTCAAAAGCGACTACGTGAATAAGGAATTGGCCCTCAACAGGGGAGTATAATTTGGTAGTCTTTCCTTAGGCGTTCAAGGGTATCAATGGTGTTGATAAAGTCGGGGATGATCCGGGAATCGTGATAAAGAGAAGGATTCCCACCTACCACCACTGAAGCATTTACAGTTACGGCATGCCCCCTCCCTACCTCAATGGCGACATCGTCATTCATATCCTCATCAATAAGTTTGACCGGAGTATTGGGTTGGTTGCTAAAACCCAACTCGATTGCTATGTTCTTGTTGGAACGATGACGTTGGGTCAAGACAGAACTCCCAACAACATCGCCTCCATCTCGACCCCTCTTCCTAGAAATTATCTAGGAGTTGTCCACAAAATTGTCCTCTCAATGCTGGAGAAGCTTGTTAAGGCTATTAAACGACATTGTTGGACTTGAAAGGAGGAAAGGAAAGATTTTTTCTGGATTTTTGAAAGGAAAAAGAAAGGATGTTCTATTTTTTGAAAGAGAAAGCAGGGTTTCTTGCATTTGAATTTTGAAACGATGTGAGTGAATGAAGAGGAGCAAGGTATTTATAGAGAAAAGCAGATGGTTATCGGAACAGAAAAAGAAATAGGAGGTAATGACCGAAGACATGGGAGTGGTTCTGAGAAAATCATACCAAAATGCCCCATTCAAAAAAACTTGACACTTGGATAATTCATTAAATGCGAGTGTGCTAGAGAGGGACTTCTTCCTAGATAGTGGAAACCAACAAGGTAGGATAGATAAAATCCTTCAAGTATTGCAGATATCCTTAATCCAACCCCAACCAAGTACCAGTGTTCAAATCATGGGGGACTTTTATTAACCGCCTAAAAAGGCAGGGGTCCAAAGAAGAATTTTCCATCTTTGAATTTTCCGTCCAAAAAAGAATTTAGCATTTGGCTACCTTGAGAAGAAGCCAAGATCAATATACCCATGCACCCTCTGATCGCGCTACAAATGTTCACATTTAGCGCTCCTTTTTCCTATCTTTTGTGTTCGTTTCTGAGCAATTTTGTTTATATAATGTG
This sequence comes from Acer negundo, assembly GCA_035582765.1. NCBI lineage: Eukaryota > Viridiplantae > Streptophyta > Magnoliopsida > Sapindales > Sapindaceae > Acer > Acer negundo. The sequence continues at coordinate 18,205,432 of CM069233.1, forward strand.
TGTTTTAGCTATATGCATGTAAACATCCCACAAAGAGAGTTTTGTACCAAATGTGGGCGAAACAGGGCAAATATGTATGAAGAAGACCATCGCGGGAATGATGAGATTTTCAGGGGTATTTATGGTCTTTTCACACCCCATTCATGCCCAAAACTTACCGAACTATAAATACACCCTTTTGCCTCTCTTTCTAAGGGTGACCCAACAATCCTTGCTCCAAGAACACCCTTCTTGGATAAAACACAACAAAAGATAGAGAGCAACCTCCAAGCTTCCATGCGGGATTTTCCTCCATGGAAAGCCTTCCATGGAGGATTAGATATGCAGAGATAGGAGGTTGTGTGTCAGAATCAAGCCATAGATGTTCATAGCATAAGGAGAGCTTTTGGAGGCTTTTCTTCAAGGGTGATTTCTTACTTCTCATCTCTTTGTATTTCTTATGATGTGTAACGTATGTGGGTGTATTGTAAACCAACACTTATGCTAATATATGTATGTATTGTTCTTATGATTTGATTCTAGTATTGTTATATTCTATTGCTATCATTTACAATCTCTTCTATGGAGAGTTATATATTGATATATCTATATGGATGAGATTATGAGTAGATTAACTAATGATGTAGGAGTAGTTGTAATTAAATATCTCATCTATGTATGTATGTTGGTAGAAGACTTAACATGCTACGTTTGGAATGATTAGAGTGATTGAGAGTTGAGTATGTGCTTGGATTACCATTCTGGGTATGAGCTTAACTATTAGAACTATTAGCTCTATAGAATGGAATTAGCTGCTTGTGCATAACTTTGCCATGATAGCTTTGGTTCATATGTTCTTGTGCTTAATGGGTCTAAACCTAGACACAATTACTCTTCCGACCTTGGAGAGTGATGATTTGATTTTGGGAATTTTCTAATCAAGATTCTGGGGTAATTCCTTCAACAAGAGAACGAACCCTTTACTGAATTAAATGGTATTCACATGATAAACAATCGATATAAATTGCATATTGTGTTTAGTAAACCGATGTCCCATGTGTGTCTCATATCTTGCTTTTCTCTAAGGCGTCATTATTTTCGTAGCTAGGGTGTCTTGCCTCTAGAAGTTGATTAACTTAATTAGGAGTAGATTAATTAGATAGCCAAGACACCCGATTGTATTTCTACCTTAGTTATTTAGTTTACATCCCCCCACACACACACACTCACATGCCATTTACATGTTTAAATAAACACTCAAACTAGATAAAGTTAATGGATTCCATCTCTCTATAGGAACGACCCCTGCTTACTTGCTATACTTGTCCTTTGACTCATGCATTTGCGAGGTGATTAGAATAGAAATATCTTTTCTGACAGGTACAATGACGCCCAGTCAGAAAATGGCGTTGCTTTCGGGAAAGATGGTTTATTCATTAGCCGTATTTAGTTTTAGCAAATAATGTAGTTTGTTATGTTGTTTGTTTTCTTGTTTTTTTTTTTTTTTTTTTTGTATCAAGCAAATGCATTTGATTTTTTTTAGTTGTATGTGTTGTGCAGGATTTTGAGGTAAGGATCAAGGAAGAGGGCTTAAAGAGAAAATTTTTCTTCCGCGACCTCAGTCAGCGGGATAATACGCGCACCCAAAGCCGCGAGTTCCACTTGGAGCCTTTAGAGAGACGAATCCGCGAGAAGGAACCCGTGGACCAGAAGGCATGAACTCACAAGGGATGTCTACTACTTCCATCTGCGGGAATGAACCCGTTGGGCAGAAGAGAAGAACCCGTGGACATGTTGGGAATGTCTGCGACTTCGTATTCGCAGGAACAAGCCCGTCAGCCAGCAAGAATGAACTCACTGGACCTTCCGTGACTTTATTCCGAAGGAAAGAACCCGCGGGAATGAACCCGGGCCGAGCCCCAACAGTCGGATGGACTACACAACCCATGGACCGCGACACACGCTACAAGAGGTGTCCTCTACACTTTGCTTTCCCAAAAATAAGTCTCTCCAATCAACTCCTTCATGTTTAGATTAGTAAGGATTGAATTGAGACTTAGTTTTGTGCTTTAATTAAAGTGGAATGCATGTGTTGAGTTTAATATGCTTGTGGGTCGTTGTAGTAAGGTGGTAAGATTCCCACCTATGAGCTTCGTAAATAAATGCATTGCTTGTATACTTTGTAATTTTTAATTTTTAATTTTTGTTTAGATCTACGAGTGTGAATGTATTGTGCTTAGATATTAGGATTTGTTTTGTTTTGTTGTTTTTAGTCTTTGTGATTTTTGTTTTTTATATGTTCGAATCTTGCTAAGCATTGTCCAAATTATCTACGGAAATGGTTCCGTTGTGCAACATTGAGGATAGTGTTAAGTTTAGGTTTGGGGGTGTGAACAACTTTCATGATGTTGTTTATTTTTTTTAGGTTTTGTCATTGATAATTTTCAAATCTCTATAAAATTTTTCAAATTTGAAAATTTTGGAAATGAAGTTTATTTCATTGAGATAATATCTTTGCTTTTCGGTAGAGACATGTCATGTATGCTTTTTGGTCTATATCTTGACTATCATTCATGCCATGTATGATCTTTGCATCACTATTAATTTGCTTGTACAATGCCAATCTTTCAATGTTGAGGTAGATAGAACTCTATTCTTGTTTAGCTAAGGAGAATAATGGAGATTACCCTTTTGAGAATTTGTGCCTATAAGCGTTTTATTTGAGAGGGTATATTGTTTCTACTCATTAAACACTCTTCGAATATTGTTTCTTAATTTTTAATGATCTCATTGTACATCAATTTTGCATTGATTGCCATAGAACATATATGTGGACTGCTTGCTGAAATTCTTATTCCCTTGCTAGATGGATTGTTAGAAATGATTTTAGGCTATAGTGTGTGCAAAATACCAAATCTAGCCTAAACACTTCCATGTCCCTATATGTGTACTTCATTGCTTAAATTGAGACCAAACACTAAACCTACACACATCACCCACATATCAAACACTTAACCACTCCCTAGTTATTAATCACGTTAAGGTGCATAGCTTAATAGAAGTCATTTGTAAGCTCAAAATTGTGTAAAAGCGTGTACTCAAGCGAATGTGTAAAAATTGTGCTAGAAAAAGTGCTGTCAAAAAGAAGTGTTAAATGAAAAACACTTAAGCCATCAATCTCTTCAAATGTAAAGTTACTCAAAGATGTGAGTACAAAAATTAGCAAAGTGTGAACTTTAAAGTATATAGCCTAGACACTTAAATTGTATTAGGAAGAATACATAAGCTTATTATATTGAAAGTTTAAATGTGTAAACACTTTGGCATGATTAATAGCTTATCCATCCGTTCCTACCATAACATCCATACACCACAAATCACTCTTGGTCACAATGCAAATTAGGGAAAGCCTATTTGATCTCTTAGGAAGTCTATATTGGGAATATGAGTCGATGCATGCTCTTTTAATGTTCATGGTATTTCAATTCTTTCCATGAGATCAATTTTCAGAAATTGTTCTTTATTTAAAAATATTCATGTGCGATATATATTTGATTCTGATACATAAACTCCAATTCGCATATGTTTGATAAAGAGTGATAGTCTAGGTTCTGAGTGAAAATATGACTGAAATCCGGTGAGGATTGGAGTCGAGGAGAATTCTAGCCAAAGCATTCAAGTTTAGTTGTTTTGTAAACCGAAAGCATCCTAAGTATTGGCATACTTGCATGACTATGATGTATTGATTTGAATGGCATATTGTTAGTCTTTATGCAGAAATTCTAGCATGCTTGTAGTTTTTTGCTTGGTATGTATGGATTTCATCTCAAACTTTTGCTTTGTAGAGTTACGTTTGTGGGTAACGTAGTGGTAAACCCTCATAAGACTACACTCCTCCTACTAGGGACACCTAGAGGTTTAAAAGGCTTGTGGCATGTGCTAAGTGCCATCGTTTCTCCCACGACAGTGGACTAATTAGTTTCTATGTGTATTGCTTTAGTGTTTAGTTTGTTAGTTTGTTTGGTTTTTCGTTTTTAATTTTGCTCAAGGACGAGCAAAACTTAGGTTTGGAGGTTTGATCGCACTACAAATGTTCACATTTAGCGCTCCATTTTCCTATCTTTTGTGTTCGTTTCTGAACACTTTTGTTTATATAATGTGTGTTTTAGCTATATGCAGGTAAATATCCCACAAAAAGGGTTTTATACCAAATATGGGCAAAACAGGGCAAATATGTATAAAGAAGACCAACGCGGGAATGAACCAGCGGACCAGAGAGAATGAAGCCGCGGAACCCATGCTGGAAAACCCACGTGGGAATGCCACTGCGGGAACAGGGGAGCATGAAGTTGTAGAGAAGACCTACGAGTCCGGTCACTCTGACTCGCACACTGGAAAACCCACACTGGAAATCCAACCGCGGAATGAAGCCACGGGAAAACCCACACTGGAAATCCTACGAGATAAAAAAGCCACGGGCTAGAAGGAACAAAGCTGCTGAAGAAGTCTATGGGTTTCCACAGTGGGAAAAAAGCTGCGGGAAAGAAGGGAAAACCGGTAGGAAACCCACATGGGAATTCCACTAAGGGAAAGAAATCACATGATGAACTCGTCAGGCCCCCGCCAAAGCTGAAAGGATGAGATTTTCAGGGGTATTTATGGTCTTTTCACACATCATTCACGCCCAAAACTTGCCCAACTATAAATACATCCTTTTGCCTCTCTTTCTAAGGGTAACCCAACAATCCTTGCTCTAAGAACACCTTTCTTCGATTAAACACAACAAAAGAGATAGGGCAACCTCCAAGCTTCCATAGGGGATTTTCCTCCATGGAAAGCCTTCCATGAAGGATTAGATATGCAGAGATAGGAGGGCTTGTGTGTCAAAACTGAGCCATAGATGTTCATAGCATAAGGAGAGCTTTTAGAGGCTTATCTAAAAAGGTGATTTCTTTCTTCTCATCTCTTTGTATTTCTTATGATGTGTAACTATGTACCCGCAGAAAACTCACGCAGGAATTCCACCACGTGAAAAAAGTCGCGGGACGAACTCGCTAGGCCCCTGCTAGAGTTGAAATGATGAAATTTTTAGGGATATTTATGGTCTTTTCACACCCCATTCATGCCCAAAACTTTCCGAACTATAAATACACCCTTTTGCCTCTCATTGTAAGGGTGACCCAACAATCCTTGCTCCAAGAACACCCTTCTTGGATTAAACACAACAAAAGACAGAGAGCAACCTCAAAGCTTCCATAGGGGATTTTCCTCCATGGAAAGCCTTCTATGAAGGATTAGATATGCAGAGATAGGAGGGCTTGTGTGTCAAAACCGAGCCATAGATGTTCATAGCATAGGGAGAACTTTTTTAGGCTTGTCTTCAAGGGTGATTTCTTACTTCTCATATATTTGTATTTCTTATGATGTGTAACCTATATGGGAGTATTGTAAACCAAAATTTATGCTAATATATATATATGTATTGTTCTTATGATTTGATTCTAGTATTGTTCTATTCTATTGTTATCATTTACAATCTCTTCTTATGATATTCATATGTATAGAGAGTTATATATTGATATGTATATATGGATGAGATTAGGAGTAGATTAACTAATAATGTAGGAGTAGTTGTAATCAAATATCTCATCTATGTATGTATGTTGGTAGAAGACTTAACATGCTATGTTTGGAATGATTACAGTGATTGAGAGTTGAGTTTGTACTTGGATTACCATTCCGGATATGAGCTTAGCTATTAGCTCTATATAATGGAATTAGCTTGTTGTGCATAACTTTGCCATGATAGTTTTGGTTCATATGTTCTTGTGCTTAATAGGTCTAAACCTAGACACAATTACTCTTCCGACCTTGGAAAGTGATGATTTGATTTTGGGAATTCCCTAATCAAGATTCCAGGGTAATTCCCTAATCAAGAGAACGAACCCTTTACTGAATTAAATGGTATTCACATGATAAACAATCGACATAAATTGCATATTATGCTTGGAAAACCGATGTCCCATGTGTATCTCATATATTGCTTTTCTCCAAGCCACCATTATTTTCGTAGCTAGGGTGTCTTGCCTCAAGGAGTAGATTAACTTAATTAAGAGTAGATAAATTAGATAGCCAAGACACCCGACTGCATTTCTTCCTTAGTTATTTAGTTTACATCACACACACACACACACACACACACACACACACACACACACACACACACACACATACACACACATACACACACACACACACACACTCACGTGCCATTTACATGCTTTAATAAACACTAGAACTAGATACAGTTACCAGATTCCATCTCTCTATGGGAACGACCCTTGCTTACTTGCTATACTTGTCTTTTGACTCATGCATTTGCGAGGCGATTAGAATAGAAATATCTTTTCTGACGGGTACAACGACACTCTGTTACCCCCCTGTAAATCAGGATCGGGATCATGGTCACCCAGATCCCTAGGTACTAGTAAACATTGAAATCGAGGTCCAGATGATCCTGCTACCACACCATCTCGATTACCTGATACCTAAAGAGTACTGGTACCACAGTCTAACAATGCATAATACCCCTGTATCGCGATTCCCTCTTAAAACCGGTTTATCAGGCAGTAGGGATCATGGTAACAGAGGAGTTTTCAATACGTTAAAAGAGATGACTATCAAGTAAGGAATGACCAATATACCAAGGGATCAAAGCTACATTACAAAAAGAGCAGCATGCAATAACATCTAAACACAAGGAAAGTTGACATTTTCTGGCCATTTGTAAACTCCATATAAAATAGGATTGGTCAACTCTGTCAATATCACAAAGAAGGGAAACAAATCACTTGATTTTGGGATTATTCCCACACCTAAACGAAGCCACCATCAACGTCCCTTTGATTGCTAAATTGACTGACTAAATTAACAGAGTGGACAGCAAGAGAAGGGATCTATAAATGTTACAAGACTCTCGAAAGAGAGGGGATCGGATTTTTTCCATTTATCGACTAGCATGAGTATGCCATCGCCTATTCTTTCAAGATACCATGCCTAAACCCCCATAAATCATCATTGTATCATTCAAACTATATGTTATTATCAATAAAAAAGAACTATTCTTCTGTCTTCATAATACATATATTGTGTTAATTGGAATTTCACCCCTCTGATATTTTCCTGTTAACATTAGACTTAACAAACTAAACAAATCTCAAAATAGATTTTTACCCTCAAACCTAATTCTTTATCTCCTCCCAACTATCATGCACAATTTCACGTATATAAGGAAAGAGAAATATTAGATTAAAGAAGGAAAAATAGATTGTGCAATTTTCAAACAAAATAAAACACAAAAATAAAATGCAACAAGATTTTCAATACTATGCACTTGAGAGAGGTCTATGATCATCGAAGGGTGGTTTTACCAAGTTTGGAAATTCACACTTTTCACAACCCAAACAACTGTAGATGACTTCCCCATCTTTTCCTTGCCTTTGTTTCTTAGTTGGTTCACTAGGTTTTTCTTCATCCAAATTTTCTTGATCCTAGGTGGACTCTTCCTATTCCTAGAACCACTCATTTTCTTATTTCTATGAAATTTATAAAATTCAGCTCTTATAAGCTCTTTTTTTGAACAAAAATAGCAAATAGAAATAGAGTAAGGAGAACTCCCTCTTGATGAGCGACTATGTGGTCTTTGGTTTTGCTCCGTTTGTAGTGACTTGACCAACTTATCAACTTTGTCTAATTCAACTTTATAGTCGCACTCTTTGACCTTCACTGTCTTAAATGCCTCCTCCTTCTTGCCAAGTGCTTCTTTGACTTCATCCAAAAAATTGACTTTTAGCTCGATCTCGATCTCTATCTTCCTTGACTTTTGAGTGTAAGTTCTTCATTTTTGATTGGCTTATTTCGATGACAAACCACATATGGGGTTATGATGTAAGGATAGTTTAAAGGCTTAATTGTTAGTGATCAAGCTCAAAGGCCCTTTCAAGACCTCAAGATGATAAGCACTAAAAAGGTATATCACTTGTGTTTATTTGCTTTGAAGAGACTTAGTTGCACACACACACAACTCATACATTTCAATACTTCTTGTATTTTGTGTGTTTTATGTTGCGCACATTCATGTCTTAAAATCTCTTCATGCATATTATAATTGCTTGCATCATTGTTTGATAATTGCCATGTAATCATAGGCATTAGGATGATTGCATTTGTAATAGGCGATGTACAGCTGATGTACGTACAACGCCTATTAGAGCATTATGAGCATTTTGCTTTTACCCACTATATAGTTGATGTACGTATAGCGGGGCACCTGATCGATTTTAAAATCGCTGGTGTCTCGCTATTTAGCCACTATAAGTACAGCGGGTGAACAGTGGCTCTCCAAACCCGAGAGCAATCGCCCTTGAGTAGCCTAGTTTTAGCCCCTATGAACAACGCGTTGTTCTTAATTTTCCAAGTGAACCGCTGTGCAGTCACTGTACGTACAGCGGGTGTACAGCGGTCAAGACAAAAGTTCTAAAAATTAATCAAAACTTCGTAGCTTCAATTTGACCTTATATATATATATATGCCACTTTGTGCTTAGGTCATTTTTAAGAGTTCAAAATCATATTTTTAACTTAAAACATTTTTCAAGAGAAAAAATCATCTAAGAACACACCTTTGATTACACAAACTCATTTCCATGTGCATCAAACATCATCTAGCATCATCTAGATTCATCTTGGATGTATCTTTGCATGTGTCTTCTTCAACACACATGACTTGGTAAGTTGAACACTATCTTCATCCATTTTAGTTTCTTACTTAGTAAGAAATCTCATTTATTACTTGTATGCATCTTGATTAGATTTTATATACAAGATTGAGATTTTTGTGTTGATTGATTGAGTTGTTGTATTGTGATAGCTATTGCATCCAGGATTGTTTTTAATCTTATATTGCTAAGTTTTATATGATATGTAGCCACATGATATTTAGGATTGATTGACATGCTCATGCATGGTTTGACAAGCATTAAATATGTTAACCTAACATTTATGCATTTGATATGCACATAGGTTGTGTTCTCTTCATTGTGACTAAAGCCTTGTGACTAAGTAGCTTAGTGCACAGGCAAGTAGATCTAGGATCACTATTAAAGGCCTGTTAGGTAGAGTAGAAGGGTTAGTAACCAAGAATGGTTGAGGTCAACATAGGTTGTAAACTTTCATTCAAGTAGTAGATTTGAGGACCGTGTGTGGCTAGCATATTAGCCCATGAGTTTTTCCCAGTCGTGGGTTTCTCACATAAATAAATCAATGTGCAATTTATTGTTTTTCACACATTTTGCTTAGATCGGGTGTTTTATTGAATATTGACTAATAAAAAAAAAAACCTCCCCTAGGTATATTTTGGCACACCTAATTAGTTTCAATTGGTATCAGAGCGAGTTCCTAGACATATTTAAGAGATCCTTGATTTTGGTGTGTTTTTGATTGATTCATACATTTGCATTCATTTCATTCATACATAAACACTATGAGTGGGAACAATGGTGGAAACGAGCAGCCTTCAAGCACAAGACCTCCCTTACTCACCGGGATAAATTATGCCTCTTGGAAAGGCAAAATGGATTCGTATATTTGCCAAATTCATGAACGGGCTTGGATGGAAACTAAAGACGGCTACAATCCACCAACAATGACCCCTACGGGAGGTGGAGAAGATGTTTTGATGCGGTCGTTTTGTGCACAACAAAATGATGTTTTAATGTGATCTTTTGGAAAACCAATTTTACCATTAGAAAATCCTTTTAGGATGTAGAAATTAGTAAAATGGTAAGTAAGGATTCGTTACACAGGGATTTGGAGTAATATGTTGAATAATTAACTAGTCCTAAATACAATTAAGCAAATCATAGTAGGTGGATAATGTGTGGTTTGATAAACCACAAAACATGCGAGTAAAGTAAATGACTATAATATAAAGAGAAGTTGAATGGATAGGAGTCCAATATCAACAATACTAGATAAGAGACTGTGTTTAACAATTAATATAGATTCTAGGGAATTGATGGAATTGCACATGGGTATGGGTAATGCTTTCTAAGCCACTTTAATGGACCAATCTCTATATATTAAAGATTTGTTTTCTAGGATGTGTTTAGGTCATAAGTACGAACCCCAAATATCTTCCCACATTAATGCCTAACCGATTAAGGAAAGGGGGTAAGGTGGGATTGATTGGTTACAAATAAAGCTTTAGATTAGTGTGATTGATATACCTTCCACTAATCTTTCCTATTCATTGGATTCTTTAATCATGCAAGGGTGTCAATCCAAGGATGATTGCATAATATATTATTCAAAACAAGATTATAATTAACAAGTTGGTAAACAAGGCAATCACATAGTGAATAGAATCTAATGATAAATAAATAGAACACATAAAGAGATTCAATAAAAGCTTAAGCAAATACCTACAATCAAATGCTCCTCACATCTATCCCCTAGATTAGGGGTTTAATTACACATAGTTTCAAACAAATAGAAAACAAGTAATAGATAAGGAAATCAACCATGGGCCTCCTTCTTTAATGTTTGCTCCTTCCTTCCTTTCCTTTAATGATCCTAATGCAAAGAGTGAGAGAAGAGGATGTGTCTAGATAGGTGGGTGTCTAATAGTGAGTGACAAAGGTAATGGGATGTAGAGAATGGGAAGAGAGGAATGATTTAAGTGAGGTAGTCTAATAGTTTGTTGAGAGATTGGAGAGGAGAAATTGTGAGATTAGGAATGGTGGAGAAGGGATTTTCTTGATTGAACAAGTGTGTTTTAAAAGGAGAAAATGTGATGTATTTATAGGTTTGGAAAGCTAGGGTACGAAATGGGCATGAAAGGACAAGAATACCCCTCTTGATTTGTTGACATTCTAATGCTGGAATTCCTACGCTGGAAATTTTTCTCTTTGTTTCCATTGTGTCATCAAATGGCGACATCATACCTGATTGTGTCACCATTGTGTCACCATGGTAACAACGTAGGAATGCCAATGCTAGAATTCCTACGTTGTCTCCACTTGTGCCTTCATGTCACCAGTGGCGACCATATCCTCACCAAAGTGGAGATAATACCCTGTTTTGCCAACTTGTGCTCCTTTTTACACCAAAGTCCTCACCTTCTTCACAAATTCCCTTGAGGCCTAAGTAAACCTGAAACACTTGATTTAACAGTATTAAATACAGGGAAATGCCCGAGAATCAATCATAAAGAGATAGGAATAAAGGCCAAAATCATACCAATTCTAGCTCGATCATGTTTCCAAGCCGAAGGCTCAATACAGTACTCAAGAGTTCAAGGCCTCCAAATGGAACAACAAGGCGATGTGTGCCATCCTATGTGCTATGGACGACAATCAATACAAATTGATTCAAACCACTAGGATCGCAAAAGAGGCATGGGACATCCTAGAGACGACACACGAGGGAACAGAAGTGGTTAAGGACTCCACACTCCAATTCCTCCGAACTTAATTTGAGACCATTTGGATGGAGGAGAATGAGTGCTTCAATGACTTCGAGGTGAAGTTGATGGACATAGTGAACCAAAGTCATCAACTTGGTGACCCCTACTCAGATAGAAGGATAAAGCAAAAGATTATGAGATCCCTTCCCGAGAGATTTGAGTCCAAAATAATGGCTTTAGAAGAAAAAATTGACTACAAAAATATGAAGCTGAGCGAGGTGATTGGGAGGCTTCTAGCCTATAAGTCTAGAAAGGGTCCTACCTCTACACCTTCTGAGAAGCAAAAGGGAATAGCCTTGAAAGTCTCCAAGGTTGAGAAGGAGGATAATGAAAACTCGGATGAAGATAAGAAAGGTTATGAGCATGAATGAAAAGTGAATGAACCATTGGGCTATGCATGATCCTTGGAAGCCTAGAGACTTGAAGATTTTGACCACTAGTAATGCTATGATGGAACCTAGGTTGAATTAGAAATATAACCACCCAAACAATTATGCTCATATGACACCCTTGGATACTACCGAGTCTAATTGACTTAGTATGTCTAATGGGAATTGTCTCTCACACTGATATGGTACGGATTTGACCCCAATAAGGGGAGCTCAAGCAAAGAGAGCAAACTTGCATGAATTGTCATATGTAAAAAGTTGATTATTTTTATGCTCTTTTGATAATTGCTTGAGATTGTTGGTTGCACATATATGCTTCTATGTTCTTTTTTCATAATAAGTGTGCATCATTGCTTTTTTTGTAATCCATGTCATACTGTGGTTCAACAATGCATTTTTGGACTAGGAGAGTTATTTGGGAAAGTACATTTGAATGACCCATAATTTAACTCCATGGCATGAGAAATTTTTATGACATGCTTAAAATGATATGCATGAAAAGCTTTTTGATTGCTTATAAGCAAAATATGTGTGAAAGCAAACGAGAAGATAATCAAAAAGGATCTTGTATCCATTTAGTCAATAAGGATTTTATATCCAAATTAGTCTTCTCTCTCTTTATTAGTTGAACAAGGCTACTATCATACAAGTATCTTACTTGGAAAAATCGAAAAGGGTGCAAAAGTCGCTCATGCCTTGTTTTGATTATAAGGATTGGTATAGTTGCTCTCAACTCGAAAATATCTTTTGAAAAACTATATCCTTGCTTGCTTATGACAAAAGGGTACAAATTGGTTTGAATTCTCTCGGAAACCTTTTTGATGTTTGCTTTGCCAAATACCATTGCTTGAACTCTAATGTTATATGTCATGTATGCAAAGCAACAATATCACACATTTTTCTTTAAATAAAACTCATTGAATCTCTCTCAATTACTTAAGTTGCATAAAGTTTGTTTATATGATTATGCAAATGCATTTTGTGATAATATCTCTCTTTGCTAAAGCAACCCAATAGGAGGAACACCTTTGCCTATCTCATGACAAAAAAGGGGAGAAGTTTTGAGAAAAAATAAGGGGAGTATTTTTTATGCTTTAGGGGAGAAGCCTTGAGAGAGAGTAACCATTTAGGGCGAGCATTGCACGTGCATTACTTTGTATTGTTTTATTGTTATTGAGTGCAAATGCTTTTCATGTTTGTTCACCTTACATGCACTTGTTCTTGGAAAGTGTTGTCTTGCTATTGTGTGTATGTATGATGATCTACGAAGAGATTGAAGACCTTGAAGACTTAGTTTCTTAGGTATCTTTTTTTGTAACATAGAATGGACAATAGCTTTCTTTTGTTTTGTGAGGAATTTTTGTGAGTGGTATTTTGTCATGAAATAACCAGAGGGGGATTGTAAGGACCTCTATTTTATGATTCGCTTATTTCATGACAAACCAAATTGGGGATGATTGTGTAATAGGTAGCTTAGGTCTTCTTGATGATTATCAAGGCAACCTTCCAAGCATCTCTATGACTTTAAGATTAAGAGCTTCAAAAGGTATATCACTTGACTTGATTATTGAAGAGTTTAGATGCACACACACACTTACATGCATTCACATATTACTTGCATTTGTGTTTCCATGATTGTGTGCATTTATGTCTCATTTCACATGTGCACTTTATTGTTAGTTCTAAGTGTGGTTTTGTGTGGTATAATTCGTTTCCGTTTGTGTGATCGGAAACGTCTACACTTGCACAATGATGTGCATGTCTTAGCGCGATGGTTGACCAATTGAGAAGGTCTCATTCTTCTCTTAGATAAGTGTTAGATATTGTGTGGTTGAATGGAGTAAGATGTCTAGTTTCAAAAGATTGTTTTTTCAATGATTTAAATGTTTTTTTTTTCAAAACTGACTTTTGTATTGTCTTGCGACCATAACTTATTATACAAAGATTCTAAATGAGTTTTGAAAATTTCTATACAAAAAAGACACCCATACCTTTCCAACGGTATATTATTTGTAATATTTCATGACCGTTTGGATTGGTATTTTAATCTCCAAAGAGACCACTAAAACAGGGTATCTGTACTGTAATCTGAATCTGACCTTTGGTCACTCAAATGACCTTAACATTTTCTACAGATATCAAAACTTCATTCTATAAAATAGAGTAGAAAGTAGACATCCATACCTTTCTAACGGTATATTATAGGAAAACTTTCAATACCGTTTGTTCATGTTTCGGAGCGCTCGAATATTGAGTAAATGTGCTATCGCGTGCATTTCCCGTAGGTGGGCGCTATACAGTCGCCCTATGTATAGCGACCTGTACAGCGACTTTGCCTAGAATTTTGATTTTTTTATCAAAACGGCGTAGCTTTGTCTAGAGCTTCATTTAAATACATCTTCATCTTCCTTTGGGCGAGTGGGTGTGCTGGAAATCAGTTTTTTGAAAGAGAAAGTGCCCTATTCATCCAAAACCCATGCATCCATGACTTTCTTCATGCATCAATCTTTCATGGATCATTGATCAGTCCATTTCTATGCATGTTTTAGGCCCCTATTTCCTATTATTTATGCTTTGTTCTCGAGTAAATTAGGTTGTTTAATGTGTTTGTTGAGCATGTGTAGGTCCATTCCATTCAAGTGGTGTTCAATCTCATTTAGGAAGAAAAGGAATCAAAAGATGAAGAAGAGGAGCAAATTGGAAGAAACCATGAAAATAGGATTTTCGGCCAGTGCAGAACAGCCATATTGTGGGGCCTATATCTCCCAAATCCGATTGAATTTTATGTCTTACAACCTCTAGATTGAAAGCCTCGGAAGTCTAGTTTCCAGGGCACTTTTCGAATCGCAATTTCGATGTTACTAGAAGAAGTTATGTCCGTTTTAGTAGACAAAGGTCAGATCAGTCAGTCATAATCCACGAGTAATTACAATATTTGTTTTGCAAATTGTCAGATCGGGAAATATTACCTTCTTGGACATGTGTGAAAGTCTTGAACAAACAAGTTGACACCTAATCCTTGTCCTACCTCAATAAGCAATCAATTTTGATGGATTAGGAAAGAAGTAAAATCCTAAAAAGGTAGAGTTCGATAAGGGAATTGATTTCCTTGTTGTTTGAGGACTAGGTTTAGCATCTAAAGCCTATTTAAACCCCTTTAAGCCATAATTTTGGGAGAGACCAGAAAAAAGAAAGCCAATGGAGGTTCCAAGCCACAGAAGGGGGCCGTCCCCCATCACTCCGACCACCACACATGGGTTTTCTCTACATCTCTTCTATCTCCATTGATGTGTAACTAAACCTCATTCTAGGGGATTGATGTAACTGATTTTGGATAACTCGATGTAATCAATTAGTATATCTTTTATTAATCAATTGGGTTTTAGTCTTGTCTACTGAATTAATTGTTCTACTTTACTTGCTCGTACTATTTTGATGACCTTCAATTGATATGGGTTTGTGATTTAGTTTATCCATAAGATTAGAGTTTAGATGTGAATGGCCTTTTCCATTTAAATCATAATCATCAGCTTAGTAGATTTGAAAGTTAATATTTGCATGGCCTTGTTGCATTGATTTGGCTTAAAGTTTTGTTCTAAAGGATTTCTTACCGTAAATTGACACATGGCCTTTGTGTGAGTGATGGGAAGGATATTCGTTCTTAATTGTTTATCATCAAAACAAGCCCTAAACTTTGTTGAAGTGTTTATTGAGACTGGTTGTGAACATTGGGTGTTTAAGAAAGGTGCATCGATTCCCTACTATTTCTCTCCATATATTCATCCCCTGTGTGATTTGATTTGAATTGATTTGATTTTAGTTTTAGTTCAAGTATTCATAGTTTAGTTTAATCTTAGAATTCACCAACTTCCAAAGCAAAGCATTATGCAATTTAGTTTTTCGCATTTAGAGTAAATCCTAGCTTGATTAATTAGTATTTGATCGATAGAATCACCGATCCCAATGAACGAACTTTCTTAGTAAATTGAAAACATATTTTATTGTATCAATTTTTGTGCCGCTGCAGATGATTGGTATAGATTCGATTAGTTTAATCTAGTTAGTTTAGTTAGGTAGTCATGTCATTAGTTTTTAGTTTTAATTTTTAGTTTTTTTTTTTTTGTATTTTGTTTTCTTTTTATTTTTCTTTTCTTTCTTTTCAGGTACAATGTTTTCACACACATATGATGAGGAAGATGAAGATAGTCAACTCTTTTTGCAATCAGATATTCTAACTACAAGAAAAATGGTCTGTTGGAACGAAACTCTATTGGGACGCTTTTTTTTGTGTCCCAATAAGCAGTCTATTTGGGACGAATTTTGTATTTCGTCCCAATAAAACTATTGGGACGAAATTATTTCGTCCCAATAGGTTTTCTTTTTATTTAAAATTATAATAATTAATTAATTTTATTGACCTTTAGGAACGAATTGTTTTCGTCCCAATAGGAGGTCTATTGGGACAAAATCCATAAATCATCTCAATAGACTGCCTATTATGACAAATTTATTTTGTCCCAATAGGTTTTTTTATTTAAATTTTTAATAATTAATTAAATAATTTTGTTGACTTTTAGAGATGAATTGTTTTCCTCCCAATGAGACGTCTATTGAGACGAAATAAATAATTCGTCCCAATAGACTGCCTATTGGGACAAATTATTTTCGTCCCAATAGGTTTTCTTTTTATTTAAAATTATAATAATTAATTAATTTTGTTGACCTTTAGAGACGAATTATTTTCATCCCAATAGGACGTCTATTGGGACGAAATACATAATTCGTCCCAATAGGTTTTCTTTTTATTTAAAATTATAATAATTAATTAATTTTGTTGAAAATTCTTTATTCTTTTTTTTTTTGAAGTTTTTTCCTAAAAGATAGATTAATAATTAAATTACCATATAAATTAGAAAATGATGCAATATGGATCATTTTATTCGTCCAAAGTGGTTCTCTATCGAGATGTTTCTTTCCAATAAATTCTTCGTAAGGATCAATAAATATTAGTCTTGAGAGGTTTTCTATTATTTAAAAAATAAATAATCGAACAACCAGAACTGGAATCGAAAACCGAAACCGCTGGTTCCGAATCGAAAATCGAAACCGATGGTTCCGAATCGAAAACTGAAACAACTTATTCCGAATCAAGAACCGGAACTGGGGTCATGTCTAATTCCGAGTACTACGAACGATTGACTCTTTGATCTGACAATATATTATTTTAACAAAATAGTTTAATTAAATGTTATAATAAATGTTTTTAATATCAATTTGTTTACTATATAAAAATAAAATTTAAATTAGTGGAATCAATCTACAAATGAAATTTTGATTGAAAAATAATCAATAAAAATTTAATAACAAGTAGAAGTTATATATAAAATTAAGCTTTTATTATCACATTTAGAGCAACAGCAAAGTCGATAAGCTTGGTATGTGGGCATGTGTGTTCAGGGTTCAATATGTGTGGTTGGTTGTGGGTGGCTTGGTCGTTTGAAGGCAACAATTTTTTTTTGTGTCAAAATTTGTAGTGCATTTCATTTTTCAAAACTTTTGACATGCTCTTGATGTGATAGTGGATATGATGCTTAGTTGGATAGTCATGATTAATAGTGGAGACTACCCTTGTGAGTTCACTAAACCAAAAAGCGTACATAAATGACATGATATGAGGGATTTTTTTGTTTCTACTCTTAAAACACTCAGTAGGTTCTTAGCATTAGATTCGATCTCTATAGTTTATACATTGAGCATTAAAGAACAATTCTCATAAAAAAGATAACACATGTGGACTATGCTTTTGATTTGGTTGAACCATTAGAAGTGATATAGGCAATGTGTGTTTGAACTCACTTAAAAGGCCTTAAATATTTCCTAACTTATGTGTGTGCTCCATAGCCCTATTTGAAGCCAAACACATAAGCCTTTTTTCTTTCATCACCCATATTAACATAACCCCAATAAACTATAATATAGCCATACCTTATAGCTTGGGATCATATAGAGGAAGCGATGAAGATGATTGAAGGGAGTTCGAAATGGAAGAATCGTGAAATGCATGTACCAAGGAAAAGCAAGAAGACAAATACCAAAGTGGTGTCAAGCATAAATGTATTGAAAAGTTGTTATATTAATAAAAGCAAGAAAAAAAAAGAGATAAATGAATGAGATGATGAATCAAGCAAAAGAGAAAAGGAATAGAGCGTTATAATGAAGTGTTGAGAAATCAAAGTCAACTCGAGAAGGAGTATGTACAAAAATTGTTCAAGAAGCCTGGATGTAAGTGGAATGAAGAATTCGAAGAAACTCGACCGAGTATGAAGTTTGCCACTCGATATGATCTTAGATTTGTTTGCTATCCTTTTCTCGTTCTTTCTTAGCTTACATCCAATGGCCCCATTACAACCAAAGAAAATACCTAATTGATCTTTTGGGGATGCTAACTCAAGAGTAAGGTAAACATGTGCTCTATCTTGTTCTTAACGTTTGATTCTTTTCATGAGATCTTTTGCATACAAATCAAGCGTTCTTTCAATGATATATTCATATGCAATTATAATTCGAAATTTCTTGTGCATAACTTCTTTCGCATATGCTTGATGAGTGTATTTGTCTAGGTTCTATGTGAAATATAAGCGACATCTTGTGAGAATTAGAGTTGAGACGAATTATATCTATGGTGTTTGGAGAATGTGTTTTTGAAGCTAGAATGTCTTGAGCTTGGGCTTTTCATTTAAAATTGAGTAATGCTTTCAAATTTGTGACTTAACTTTAGTCTTTACTTATTGGTTCTAGCATGCATTGGCTTGAATGCTACATCTAAGTTTACATCTTGATTATTTGGCTTTTCGCAGAAATATGTTTGTGGGTAGCACAGCTGTAAACCCTCAGGAGATAAAACTCCTCTTACTAGGGACACCTAGAGGTTTAAAAGCTTGTAGCATACGTTCAATGCTATCGTGTTCCCTACGAAAATGGCTTAACTTAGGTTTTAATTTTGGATTTTTAGTTTTTTTTTTAGTTAGCAAAAGATAGGTTTTGGGGTATTTGATCAGCTCATTTCTATACATGTTTTAGACCTCTATTTCCTATTATTTATGCTTTGTTCTCGAGTAAAATAGGTTGTTTAATGTGTTTGTTGAGCATGTGTAGGTCCATTCCATTCAAGTGGTATTAAATCTCATTTTGGAAGAAAAGGAATCAAAAGATGGAGAAGATGAGCAAATTGGAAGAAACCATGAAAAGTGGATTTTCGGCTAGTGCAGAACAGCCATGTTGCAAGGCCCATATCTCTTAGATCCGATTGAATTGTGTATCCTACTACCTATGGATAGAAATCCCCGTAAGTCTAATTTCCAGCACAATTTTCGGATCGCAATTCCAATATTCTTAGAAGAAGTTATGTCCGTTTTAGTAGCCAAAGGTCAGATCAGTCAGTCATAATCCGCAAGTAATTACGGGATTTGTTTTGCAAATTATCAGATCAGGAAATATTACCTTCTTGGACATGTGTCAAAGTCTTGGGCAAACAAGTTGACACCTAATCCTTGTTCTACCTCAATAAGCAACCAATTTGGATGGATTAGGAAAGAAGTAAAATCCTAAAAAGGTAAGGTTCGAAAAGGGAATTGATTTCCTTGTTGTTTGAGGACTAGGTTTAGCATCTAAAGCCTATTTAAACCCCTTTAAGCCATAATTTCGGGGGGAGACCAGAAAAAAAAAAAGCCAAGGGAGGTTCCAAGCCATAGAAGGGGGCCGTTCCCCATCACTCCGACCACGACACATGGGTTTTCTCTACATCTCTTCTATGATTTCATTCTCTCCTTTGATGTGTAACTAAACCTCATTCTAGGGGATTGATGTAACCGATTTTGGATAACTCGATGTAATTAATTAGTCTATCTTTTATTAATCAATTGGGTTTTAGTCTTGTCTACTTAATTAATTGTTCTACTTTACTTGCTCGTATTATTTTGATGGCTTTAATTGATATGGGTTAGTGATTTAGTTTATCCATAAGATTAGGGTTTAGATGTGAATGACATTTTCCATTTAAATCATAATCATCAGCTTAGTAGATTTGAAAGTTAATGTTTGCATGGTCTTGTTGCATTGATTTGGTTTAAAGTTTTGTTCTAAAGGATTTCTTACCGTCTCTTGACACATGGCCTTTGTGCGAGTGATGGGAAGGATATTCGTTCTTAATTGTTTATCATCAAAACAAGCCCTAAACTTTATTGAACTGTTTATTGAGACTGGTTGTGAATATTGAGTGTCTAAGAAAGGTGCATCGATTCCCTAGTATTTCTCTCCGTATATTCATCCCTTGTGTGATTTGATTTGAATTGATTTGATTTTAGTTTTAGTTCAAGTATTAATAGTTTAGGTTAATCTTAGAATTCACCAACTACTAAAGCCACTACTACAAAAAACACAAAAGAAATCGGTTTTTTTATATGGAAGAAATCAGTTTTTAAAATTTTTAAAACCGATGTTTATTTGAGTGTTTTAGAAAATACGTGCAAAAGACATCGGTTTTTAACCCATGTAAAAACTAGGAAAAGAAATCGGTTTTAGTTAAAACCGATTTAAAAACCCAAGAGAAAAGACATCGATTTTAGTTAAAACTGATTTAAAAACCCTGATGTAAAATTGGTATATTACAAAAATTAATCCCACCATCGCCAGCCCGCTCCACCGTCCGACCACCGTCGTTTGGCCGCCCCACCATTGATATTAATGAGGAATAATTGTCATTATGGGGAGTTGAACTTGCAACCTCAAAGTCAAAATGGTAAGCCTTTACCGCCTGACTACAATATTGGATATGTTAACAATTGCACAATATTTATATATAAGCTATATGAGTTGTTAAAAATAAAATAAAATAACAAAAAAAAAAAAAAAACTTGTTAGATAAATTTAAATTTACTCAACTAATCAAAATTCTAATTTCTACTGCAAATATATATATATATATATATTACAGTAAAACCCCTCTAAATTAATATTCTTGGGACCCATCATTGAGTATCAATTTAGAAGGGTTATTAATTTGAAGGATTTTACCTTGTAAAGTATTATTTTGTCTTAGAAAACATGTTAATGTCAGCTTTCTTGTTTAGGGAAGAGTCTTTATCGGGATTACTTGTTTAGTCGGTTTTCTTCTTCACGGAAAGTTCCTTTTTTCAGGATTCTTATTAAAGAAAGATTTGTTACACTCCAACCAAAAATGATATCATTAATGGCATCACAATATAGAATAATGATGGTGAGATAGATAATGAAGATGACGATAGTCAAGAGGTACCTAAAATCTCTACAAGTAAGGCTGTTGAAATGCTAAATTTAATTGAAACCTTTTGGCTATAACAAGAAGATCTTGAGGACAATTCAAAAGATGAAGGATGAAGTCAAAAATATCAAACATGGTGACCTTATACAAATTAGCATCTTGAAGTACTTTTATAGTTCTTGAATGTTTTGCAATATATTTTATACTTTTATGAAATTATTAATATATGCGAAAATCGGGACCGAAATTTTTCATTAGGTTTCAAAAAGAAATTATTAATTATTACGATAGAGGGGTTTATTAATTTTTTACACTGGCTCGAGTTGGGACCAGGATTTTTTATTAATTTAAAGAGGATATTAATTTATAGGAGATTAATTTACAGGGATTCTACTGTAAATAAATTTTATTGGTGGGTTTATTTTTCATTTCATGTTTTATTGTGTGGTTTTGTGTTCTGCTGGAGATATTTTTAGGCAAACGTTTTTCTTAAAACTGAAACTTTTAGAAATGAAATAATTTTTTTTGTACACGTAGGATTCTTTGATTTTTCAATACGAATCCAACGGTATAAAGAACATAAAATTCCGGTCGGTATTTTGAAAGTTATGATCAATTATTCAGTCAAAGGTCAGAAACGATTGGAGATATTTTTGTGCAAACCTTTTCCTTAAAACTATATCTTTTGGCACCGAAATAAATTTTTTTGTCCATGTTGAATTCTTTGATTTTTCGATACGAATCCAATGGTATGAAGAACGTAAATTTCGGGCGGTATTTTGAAAGTTATGATCAATTATTCAGTCAAAGCTCAGAAGCGATTGGAGATATTTTTATAAAAACTTTTTCCTTAAAACTGTATCTTTTGGCTATGAAATAAATTTTTTTTTTCCATGTTGGATTCTTTGATTTTTTGATACGAATCCAACAGTATAAAGAACGTAAAATTCCGGGTGGTATTTTGAAGGTTATGATCAATTATTCAGTCAAATGTCAGAAGCGATTGGAGATATTTTTGTGCAAACTTTTTCCTAAAACTGTATCTTTTGGCCACAAAATAAATTTTTTTGTCTATGTTGGATTCTTTGATTTTTCGATACAAATCCAATGGTATAAAGAACGTAAAATTTTGGACAGTATTTTGAAAGTTGTGATCAGATCAGTTATTCAGTCAAAGATCAAAAGCGATTGGAGATATTTTTGTGCAAGCATATTCCTTAAAACTGTATCTTTTGGAAACGAAATAATTTTTTTTGTCTATTTTGGATTCTTCAATTTTTTTATACGAATCCAACGGTATAAAGAACATAAAATTTCGGGCGGTATTTTGAAAGTTATGATCAATTATTCAGTCAAAGGTCAGAAACGATTCACGAATCCAAGAGTGAGTTGTTTTCATCACTCATTTTCACACTTTTCTAAATCTATTTTTAGAATATTTTCTGATTGAAAATGTTTGTTTGCATGTCTACTTTCTTGTGTCAAAATTTGAGCTAATAACATTAAGTATTTTTAGAGATGCGTACTTGAATGTGGACATAGGTCAGATTTGCTTTGTATAATTTTGCTTTTGAATCCACATCGGTTTTTATAAAAAAACCGATGTCTAAACGCTTTTTTTTTAATACCAGTTTTTCTATAAACCGTTGTCTTTTGAAAGCAAATTTTTTTTTATGAAAACTGATGTCTAAACCTTTATTTTTTAATATCGGTTTTCCTAAAAACCGATGTCTTTTGAAAATCCAATATTTAAGACATCGATTTTTACAAAAACTGATTTCTAATATTTTTTTTTTAAATCTGTTATATAAAAGCCGATTTAAGCAAATGATTTCTTTAAGCAATTTTGTAGTAGTGAGCAAAGCATTATGCAATTTAGTTTTTCGCATTTAGAGTAAATCTTAGCTTGATTAATTAGTATTTGACCGATAGAATCACCGATCCCAATGAACGAACTTTCTTAGTAAATTGAAAATAGATTTTACTACATCAATAATCATCAATTTTGACTTGGTAAGTAAGAACAAACCTTAATCTTTGATTATTGTTCTTAAACATCAAGAATTCATTTTATTGCATATGATTTGTTATAATCTTGTTTTGAATGCATTTATTGATGATTGATAACATGTTTGGGTTTTTTTTTTGTTGTGATAGCTTAATTGATTAGGTCATTTTTTCCTAATAAGCTAAGTCATAAACATTATTGTGTGATTTATTGATGACTAGGTTGATAGATTGTCTTTTAATCAGCTAGTTAAGCTTTTGAATGTTTATGTGTGTTTTAAGTAACAATTAGTTTGTTAGAAAATCTCTACACAACTAATTGAGAATACATGTATGGCCATGTATGTTGCAATTTGTGATAGCTTTTATGATTAGGTTGTTATTACCTAAATAAGCTAGGACTTGATTATTCTTTAGAGATTAATTGATATCTAGATAGATAGACTTGTGTTTATTAATCTAGTTAAGCTCTTTTGAATATTCAAGGTTGTTTGAGTGACAATTAGGTTGTTGGAAAATCTCTACAACTAATTGAGTTCACATATATAAGCATGTTGACATTGTTTGGTAGCTAGGATTGTTTATCATTGATAACATCTAGCTAAGTCTTTATGCTTTGCATCTAGCTAAGTCTTTATGCTTTGCATTTAGACATTGACAACTTGGATTTATTTATTGTTCATTAAATTTCTTGTTGAGCATTTTGTGTGTTGTTTTACACATCATTGCATTTGAGCATATTATACATGTTCACTTAGACTTATTAATTCTCTTCATTGGGTCAAGTCTTGTGACTATGGTGGTGTAGTGCACAATCATTTTGGTCTAAGATCACTATTAAAGGCCCGTAGGGTATTAGAGGTGGGTTAGTGACCGAGAATGGTTAAGGTCAACCTAGGTTGTAAACATCATTACAAGTAGTGGATTTGAGGACCGTGTGTAGCTAACAGAATAGCTAGTGGTTTTTTCTTATTGAAGATTTCCACGTAAAAATCAAGTCTTTTTTAATTTCCGCACCTTTACTTGATTTTTATTGTATGTTTGAATTGGGTTCATTATGATTAATATTGACTAAGCGAAAATTTTGTAATAATCGATTAACAACCATTCACCTCCCCCCCCCCCCCCCCCCCCCCTTCCTAGGCACATGATGAGAAACAACAGTTTCTTTGAGACTCTAGTCATGGAGAAAGGGGGATTTGTCACCTTTGGTGATGGGTCTAAAAAGAAAGTTGTAGGGAAATGAAGCATTCCATTCCTGGATTTCCTTTATTGTCCAATGATTTATATGTTAATGGTTTGCAAGTCAATCTTATAAGTATTTCTCATCTTAGTGATGAGGGACTTTTCGTCTTGTTTAGCAAAAATGATTGCTCTATTCTTACGCCCAATGGACAAACCTTGTTGAAAGGAAAGAAATCTAGCAACGATTGCTATTGTCTTGAAGCTACTATCATCTCTTGTAATATGTCCGAGAGTGAGCAAATCGAGTTGTGGCATCAAAGACTTGGCCACATGAACTATTGGGATTTAAGAATCTTAGATAAGTTCAATGTTGTGCTTGGCCTTTCCAAGCTTGGGAAGAAAGTTGATGGTGTTTGTGGACCTTGCCAACCAGGGAAACAAACCAAAAGTAAAAGTATTCACAAAAGGGCAAGTATCTCACCACCAAGGATCCCATAGAGCTTCTCCACATGGATCTTATGTGTTATGCAAACCAAGAGTTTATGTGGAAAGAAATACATTTTTCTTTATGTAGATGATTTCTCTAGGTTCACATGGACATATTTCCATACAAAATAATTTGAAACTTTTGATAAGTTTAAAATGTTTTTCACTAAAATTCAAAACGAAAAAGACTCTAACATTAAAAGTATTAAAAGGATTAGAAGTGATCATGGGAGGGAATTAGAGAATGCTTACTTTGAAAGCTATTACAATAGCTTAGACACTTCCTATGAATTTTCGGCTCCTAAGACACCTCAACAAAATGGAGTTGTAAAGAGGAAAAATAAGGTTTTTCAAGAGATGGCCAGTGTGATGTTGCTTAGCAACAATGTCCATAGGAACCTTTGGGCCGAAGCCCTCAATACGGCTTGCTACATAGGAAATTTTGTCTTCCTAAGGCCCGGTACAAGGCAAATCTCTTATGAATTGTGGAGGGGTAGAAAGTCAAATGTTAGCTACTTCCACTTCGTTAGAAGCAAATGCTACATTCTTAATGACCATGATCAATTTGGCAAGTTTGATGCCAAGAGTGATGAGGGAATTTTCATTGGCTATGCCTTAAATAGTAAAGCCTATAGAGTTTTCAATTTGAAGACTTGAAGTGTCATGGAATCATCTAATGTTGCTATTGATGATTGTATGCTCAAAACTATTGACCATAAGGAGGAGGTTTTGAAGTTGATGATTCTCCTATGGAGAAGGTTATGGAAACCCCTATTGATGTGAGGTCTAACCTTGATGAAGAGGACACACAACCTCTTGATGGAGCTTTCCCTTTGAACTCTAAAGAATTCGCTCCATGGGTTAGACATCTCTATAACAAAGATGATGTTATTGGAGATGTGAATGAGGGTGTTAGAACTAGGTATCAAATAGCTAATATTATTAGTTATACTTGATACACCTCTCAAATTGAACCCAAAAAGGTTGATAAGGCCTTAAATGATGAATTTTGGGTTCTTGCCATGCAAGAAGAGCTAAACCAATCAGAAAGGAATGAGGTCTTGACTCTAGTTCCTAGACCCAAAAGCACAAATGTCATAGGCACCAAATGCGTGTATAGGAACAAATCCAATGAGGATGGCAACATTGTGCATAACAAGGCAAGGCTTGTTGCAAAAGGGTACTCTCAAATTGAGGGTATTGATTTTAAGGAGACATTTGCTCCCATTGCCCGTCTAGAGTCTATAAGGCTTCTCTTATCCATATCTTGTGTGCATAACTTCAAATTGCACCAAATGGATGTGAAAAGTGTCTTCATCAATGGCTTCTTGTAAGAGGAAGTGTTTGTTGAGCAACCCAAGGGGTTTTTGGATGCATACCTCCCCAACCATGTTTATTGCCTTAAGAAGGCTTTATATGGGTTGAAACAACCACCGAGGGCTTGGTATGAGCGCCTCACTCAATTTCTTGTTGATTATGACTACACAAGAGGTAATGCTGACAAGACTTTATTCATCAAGAAAAACAATGATAAGCTTTTCATAGCTCAAATATATGTTGATAATATTGTGTTTGGCTCCACCAAAAAAACCAAAATCCAACAATTTGTTGATGTTAGGTCTCATGAATTTGAGATAAGTCTTGTTGGTGAGCTTAGTTATTTCCTATGTTTGCAAATTAAGCAATTGAATGGTCGGATTTTTATAACCCAAGCTAAATATGCAAAAAACATAGTGAAGAAGTTTTGTCTTGAAAATGCCAACCCATGAGTACTGCTTTGAAGCTAAGCAAGGATGCTAGTAGAAAAAGTGTGGAACAAACTCTATATCGGAGTATGATTGGTAGCTTTCTTTATTTGACCATAAATAAACCCGATATATCTTTTAGTGTGGGTGCGTGTGCTAGGAACCAAGCAGATCCTAATTGGGCCTAAATTGTTGTATATTTTGGCCCTCATTTCATTATCCTTTGTTTCGTTCTCTTGCGTTTTAGCGTCTCCTATGGGCTTTTTGTGCATAATTGCAGGAATTCGTAAATTTCTGGTGTTAGAAGCATTTTACAGGACTTTCGGGTGAAAAGGAACCAAAAGACACTAAAAGAAGGACAAAAGTCATTAGAAGCTCCAAGAGTGTAGGTCCAACAGCACTCTTGCCAAACCCGGGAGCTGAAATTGTGAAAGATGGATAAAGTGCAGGTCAAAGTACGGGTCCACCAGAACTCTTGCCAAAATCTGAGAACCGAAATTGTGAGACTTGATAAAGTGCGGGTCCAACCGCACTCTCACCAGCACTCTCGTGCCATACTTCTGTTTTAAAGCATTTTATGACCTATTTTTGCATCCCCTATAAATAGAACCTTATGTATGTCGACCAAAACACCCTCTACACCTCTCACACTTAGATAATTTCTTTCTTTACTTGTTTTCTAGCCTAGGAATACTTTCTCTCTCATCCAAAGGCAACTAAGGAGATTTGGATTGAAGCTTCAAAGAATGAGAGCTCTTCAAGGATTTCCTCTCAATCTCTTCTCTTATTTTGTATTTGTTATTAAGAACCATGAGTAGCTAGATCCCCCACTAAGGGGTTGATGTGATTAGTTGATGGATATTGGATTTTGTAAATAAACTCTATTATTTTATATTTAATCTATCTCTATATTCTATTTTATTTCTTTGAATGATTTCCATTATTGATTTGCTTGGATATACTCTCTTAGCATATTGATTTGGATTACTTGAGTAGGCAACTAGGTGTACACCCTTTTTGTTGTCTAATGCTCTATTGAATGGAATGGATTTTCGGAATCCCATCTTAACAACCACGGTCTTAATCTAACCTCAAACAAGTGTCCTTCACTATACACCCTAGATTGGCTACTTTAGTGGTTTTACGAGAACTAACCTTCGAGTAGAACCCGGTTGAATAACCTCGAGCTTCATCCAATCTTAAACGGGTGGCCTCTGCTATACACCTTAGGACGGCCACTTGTGAGAGAATTGCAAGTCATCACTATACACCCTAGGATGGCGAGCCATAGTTAGATAGATGAGCTTTCATGGTTAGAATCTCAATTGAGCAACTAGCCATAGTTTGTTGCTTATAAGGGATTAAACGCTAGTAGGAGGTCTTCGCTATATACCCTAGTTTGACCCCTTGCTAGAGATAAATAGTCAATTCTATACACCATAGGTTGGTTACATTTGTCAAAACGTGCTTAAATGAGAGTTTGTTGCATTGCCCAATGTTCGCTTACGAGTCCATCAACTCCTTAGTCATATCACTTCATTTGCATCCATTTTTAGTCATTACATTCATTAGTTTTCTTTAGTTAATTCATAATCAAAAACACCAGTCATTTACTTTACTTTTACGCACACTAGTAGTATTAATTCGAATCTAATCATTGCTACCTCCGATCTCTGTGGACAACACCCGTGTTTACAGTTTTACTCGTATTTATACTTGTGAGCACATTGCATAGGTTTTATGAATATTTTTGACGTACGATCTTTCTAAAGGTGAAAAACGCATTCGTCAAATCCTAAGGAGTCTCATCTCTCTTCCGTTAAGAGAATCATTCGCTATGTGAATGGAATATCCGACTATGGGATTTGGTACTCTTTTGACACTAATGTTATTTTAGTTGGTTTTAGTAATGCGGATTGGGCAGGAAAATGTGATGATAGGAAGAGCACATTATGCGGTTGTTTCTTTCTAGGAAACAACTTAGAGTCTTGGTTTTGCAAGAAGTAAAACGCTGTTTCCTTGTCCACGACCGAAGCCGAATACACCGCCACCGGGAGCGGATGCACACAACACCTGAAATATACAATCGTAGTTAAATTGTCTAAAACATACCTAGATGGGGGGTGAATAGGTTTTTACACCTTTTTCAATCCCTTTAAACAAACGCAAGTTTGTCTCCCAAGGTAGCTTACATTACAACACATAAACCATACATACATGTATAGACAAGATAAGCATGTGATCATTAAAGCATTGTCTATATATCAACAAGTAGCAAGAGGAAGAATAACATTAAAACTCAACAACAAAGAATACTTGTATTTCCAATAATGTTCAATGTGTTACAACTAACAATTATCAAACAAATTATAACTATATAAGAGAATCAATGAACAAAAGAATCATATATACAACTATGATCAAAATGATTTGCTTACATATCACACTTAACAAAATCTAGTCTCAAAATGTATCACAAGTGAATATTATGCAACAAGATTAAAACATACACATATAAAAACAAGAAAGAGAGAGATAAAAATAATTGACATAAGAGATTTTTTAACGTGGTAAAACCTCCAAGGAGGAAACATTCACGGTTTGAACTACAACCATTAGGTATTATATATATTGGATAATAGATTAGAAATTCCTCAAAAGTGACCAACATATGATCTACTTCCTATTGGAGTCTATGTCTACCAAATCCCTATTGGTAGATAAGAAATCCTTCAATAATGTGGAGCCACCAGATATTGGAATCCATCTCTACACAACATCGTTGGAAGATTAGAAATTCCTCAATAGTCAATGCACATCCCATGCAACACTCTTTATTGGAGTCTATGTCTAACCAAACGCCCGGGCCTACCAATATTATAGCCAACTCCCTAATCAAGGCACTCATGCCTCTAGAGAGTCTCCCATACATAGCTATCCGAACCTTCCCGGTCCTAGCCATGACTTCTTACTTAGTTATCCGGACCTCTTGTCCGAACCAAGACTTCCTTGCTTGACTATCCGGACCTTTTGTCCTAGTCAAGAGTTATCCGAACCACATGTCCTAACCAAGACTTCATGCCTTTTACAAGGACTTCCTAGTGTGATCAATGAATGTAAATGATACAAAAACAAATAATTCAACATAGAACATGTGATCAATACATTACATGTAAACCATAATTAGTAATGTGAGAACATAAGTCAAAATAGTCTAGTCATACAAATTGAATTAAAACCTAGAGCATGTGAAAACACCTAACACATATGGCTCCTAGTTTCATTCACAAATCTAATCCTTGAATAAATCATATACATGAAGCACATATTCAAGATATTAAAAACATACACTAAAAATGATAAAATCATAAAATATGTTCAATGGATATTCTAGCCAACATTTAGAACAAGGATATAATGAATAATCAATTAAATCCTATTAGGCTATAAATACAAAATCATAAGTGCTAATCCTAGATTTGTTCAATTAGAGGATCGAAGCACATGCCAAGGTTATTGATCATAAAATGAATCAATCAAATCACAAATAATCCTATATATCAAACTAATCACAATACAACTCTTAAACATGTGAAAAACTAGAATCCTAGAAAACTAGTTCGTATTTGTCTCTAATTAGACTTGATTAGGTTTGACTATGAAACTATATTTCTCAATAGCATTCATCATGCATACAAATACATATAGAAGAACAAAACCCAAGGTAATTGACGGTTTAAAAAGAAAAAAACACAAAGATTAGTCAAATACCTATGATTCACGAGCCAGTTCGATTTTAAAGGTAAAACCACCATAAAACTCGATCAAACAGCTATAAACTCACTTGGTAAAGGTAGAGGACTTGATTAACAGATTCTTCAACTTGAATCACTCAATTTGGAGTCCAAATGAGAAAGTTATGGTGTTTGGAAGGTGAGAAAGTTTGGAGAGAAAATTCTGCACATAGTGTTTTCTAATTTTTCTTCTTGAAATGAATTGATGGGAAATGAAAGATTTAAAAGAGAGAGAGAGGGAAGATTTTCATGGTCAATGGGAGGGGACGACATCACCACCCCATAAGAGGCAAGTGAGCCTCATGGGGTAGAGGGGTGTGTGGCTTGTGAGCCTCACGCGCCCCTCACGGCTCCTCCTAAGAATGGCCTTTGGCCATTGCTTGCCTCCCTCGTGCTCCCCTCGCATTCTTCGGCTATATTCGTGCCTCCAAACTCCAAATTTGAATTTGTCTTCGGATTACGAACTGTGACTCCCTTATGCACGAGGATGACTACAAAACTTTGACAAAAGGTTGTGAAATAGACTCGATACATGACGACAAAGACAACACATCGTATGAAAACGCAAAGTAGCGTAGCTTCCTAGTTTTGACTCGAAACCTAATGAGTGAGTAACCGAAATGACCGAGACTCAATAAGGAATCATATGAGATCATTTTAAAGTCAAAAAAAAAATCAAATCAAATCAAATAAACACAAATTGACACAAGTATGTCATTTCCTAGACTTAGTCCTAGAGCATGCAAATCACAAGGTTTAACAAATTAAATCTATTGCATGTGTATACTTCAACAAGTGTGTGAATGTGTTATACCAAGGTTTACAACTATGCAAGGACACATATGAATGCCATGTGTGTGTGTGTCTATGCCTTGTAAGAGGAATGAGGTCTAATATACCTTTGATAAGCAATGTAGCTTATTCCTCCTTGAAGACACCATTTTCCATGAAAAGTTGCCAAGTACTCCTTGAAGCTTCAATCATCATAAATCTAAGACAACTAAACATTACAAGAGAAACAACGTTTTGATATGGAATTCAAGCCAACACAAACAAAAATCCTAACAATCTCCCCCTTTGGCAAATTCCATGTCGAAACCCCTATACATATACTAAAATAATTACAAGGAAAATTGGTCACAATGAGTTACACATATCTAGAAAAAATTTCAACAACTCTTGAACTTCTTCTTGGTCTTCTCTTGATATCACCTAAAATCAACTTGAAAGCACAAGAATATCAAAGAGACAACACATATGGCAATGCACATTCTTTGGCAATAAAGTAAAAACATTTAAGTTCAAATGGATCATGTATGCTTCCCCTTAATACATGCTATCCAACAAAATATACTAGCCAAAATCAACAAAAAAAAAAATATATTACATGACATAAAGTTCAAACTTGATACCAAATACAACATATAACTAAAAAAAAAATGAGAATAAGCAAGCTAGAAACTATCATATGTCTCCCCATATTTCTCCCCATTTCTGACATGATATGAAGCCAAAAGGAAAGAATAAGAAAAAATATACCTCAAGACCATTTCTAGCCACTTGTGCCACAAAGGAATGTTGTATGATTTGATGATCTCATATAATGCTTTGGAGTAGATGCTTTACTTTCCAATTCTTTGATCTTCACATCTTATAGCACTACTTTAGCATTAAGTTCTTCAATCTTCCTTTGTGACTTCTCAATCAACCTACTTGACTCTTCCACCTCACTTTTCAATTACATAGCCCAATTTGGAAGAATGGTTGTGCTAGATACAAGGCTTGAATCATAAGATTCACCAAAGAGCCTAAATGTATCACAAGACTTTCCCTTTTATATGACATGGTAGCCATACGTTTGTCACTAAAGTTCTCTAAGGGATGTAGTAGCACATTATCATCTTGTTTATTCACTCCTTTAGCCAAACACAAATGAGAGATAAACCCCGGAAATGCCAACTTTTTGTCCAAACGAGTTGAACAATCCGTAATCTCAATATGTTCTATAAGGATATCACCAAGGTTTATGGGTTTGTTAGTCACTAAGGCATACACAATCTTGATCTTCTCTTTGTTTAGTTTGGTAGCATTAGAATATCCAACAAGATTGGCTCATACAAAAAGATGCTAAAAGGCACTAATCTTAGTCAACTCACTTTGCCTAATAAAGGCTCGTTTTCCGCACTCCAAATCATCATTGTCATAAAGAGTTTTACCCATCTCATTGAAGTTCTCCAAGACATCAACATCAAGAAAATCCGACTCAATATCATAGGGTAACTCTAGGAACTCATTCAAGTTCTTCGAGTTGATGCTAAAGACAACACCTCTTAAATCCAACAAGGCATCTTCAAGGGAAGTACATTCCTTATACTCATGACAGAATTCACTAACCATGGTATCATTCACTATTCCTAACATGTTAATCCAAGTACTCCATTTCCTTTCAATAATGACCATATTGACATCAGAACCACTACAAGAATCCAAATCCATACCTTTTTCTTGAATAATCTTTTTGTGCCCAAAAATCTCCAAAAGTTTTAACTTGTTGGCTTTAGCTATTTTGGAAGAAAAATAGAGTTTGGATTTGTCTATGGGATTAAAATGGTTGTTAATCCTAATTTTCTTGGCTTTCCCTATGACCTTATGTAGTGTATCACTAAAAACATGAAAACAAACGTGAGAGGTAACATCAAAGCAAGTTAGTGACCAATAAACATATACAAAGACAAAACATAATTTTTGAACAAATCAATATGCATATCAAGAATGATCATAGCATCTTTAAGATTTATCAAAAACGAGAATAATGCCAACAAACAACAATCTTGAAGAACATGTGAACATATCATAAAAGAGAACAAAAGTTTAGCATATAATGCTCCCCCTTGATAAATGCCCTATCTAAGATCTAGATAGACAATTGTTCACAAAAATATCCACACAATCACATCACCAAGCAATTTTAATAAATTTGAAAATAAGCTCCACATAACAATGAGAGTTACACCAAAATTTTCAATCACTCTCATATTTCTTCAAAAATCGCTAGAGAATCAAAATACCAAATAAGCAAATGTGTGTGTGTGAACATTTTGCTTCAAGTATATGAAAATAAGTAATTTGATAATCAAACATGTAAACAATTTCAACAACTATTCATCTTAAGCCTAATGAGTGAAATCGACTACGAAACTTTGACAAAAGGTTGTGAAATCAACTCAATACACGACAACAAAGACAACACATCGTATGAGAATGCAAAGTAGCGTAGTTTCCTAGTTTGGACTTGAAACCTAATGAGTGAGTAACAAAAATGACCAGGACTCAATAAGGAATCATATGAGATCATGTTCAAGTCCATAAACAATAAAACAAAAACAAATAAACACAAAGTCACACAAGTATGCCATTTCCTAGACATAGTCCTAGAACATGCAAATCACAAGGTTTAACAAATTAAATCTAATGCATGTGCATACTTTAACAAGTGTGTGAATGTGTTATTCCAAGGTGTACAACTATGCAAGGACACATATGAATGCCTTGTGTGTGTGTGCCTATGCCTTGTAAGAGGAATGAGATCTAATATACTTTTAATGAGCAATATAGCTTATTCCTCCTTGAAGACACCATCTTACACGAAAAGTTGCCAAGTACTCCTTGAATCTTCAATCATCATAAATCTAAGACAACTAAACATTACAAGAGAAACAACGTTTTGATATGGAATTCATGCCAACATGAGTGTCGACTACGGATTCAATCAATGTACTCTAACTCTATTTTGTGATAATATGATTGCCATTAACATTTCAAAGAATCCGGTGCAACATTCTAGGACAAAGCATATTGACATCCGACATCATTTCATAAGAGAACTAGTTGAGAACAAATGAATAGTACTCTAACATGTAAGTACTAATGATCAACTAGTGGACTTATTTACTAAAACCTTATATGCAACTAGGTTTAAAGCACTTAGTAGATCTATTGGGATATGTCTCGGCTTGATATGGTTTGGTGATTGACCCCATAAGGGGAGCTCAAGCAAAGAGAGCAAATTTGCATAGTTGTCACATGCAAAAATTTGATAAACATTATGCCTCTTTATTAATTTCTTAAGTATCTTGGTTGCACATATGCCTATATGATATTTTCTTCAATAAGTGTGAACTTTTGCTTTGTTGATAATCCATGTCATATTTATGTTCAAACATGCATTTTTGGACTAGCAGATTTACTTATGAAGCACTCTTTGAATGACCTATAATTAATCTCTATGACATAATGATTCTTTAAATGACATGCTTAAAGATGAAAAGCATGAAATGTTGATTGCAATTCTTTAAAAGCAAAACTATGTGTGAAAAGTAATGTACGAGACTCAAATGAATAAAGGATCTTGCATCTGTTCTAAGGATTTTAAAATTGAATGTCTCTCTTTCTCTATTTGTTAAACATGGCTACTATCATACGGGTATCTTACCCCGGAAAAATCGAATAGAGTGCAAAAGTCGCTCATACCTTGTTTTGCTTATAAAGTTGGATATAGTTGCTTCTTAAAATTGAATTCCTTATAATTTATATATCCTTGCTTTAATTCATGACAAATGGTGAAATTGGTTTGAATTCTTTAGGAAACCTTTGTCATTTGCTTTGCCAAATACCATTGTCCTTGGACTTGAATGCAACATGTCTTGTATGCAAAGCATTATTATCACACATTTTCATAAAATAAATCTCCTTGTTTCTCTCCCAATTAATTGAATTGCATAATGTTCTTGTATATGACTATGCAAATGTCTTGTATGCTACTATCTCTCTTTGCTAAATTGACCCGGTTGGGGGATACTCCTTTGCCTATCTAATGACAAAAAGGGGGAGTAGTATGTGGTAAGGGAGATTGCTAATTGAGAGTAGCTAATTCGCATATTGGGGAAATTGCTTATTGAGGGGGAGTAACCCGTTGAGGGGGAGCATTACATTACACATTCATTACATGATGTTGTGTGTTTTCTTTAATGCAAATGCTTGTTTTGATTTCACTTGATCACCTCACATACACTTATCTTGGAAAGTGTAGTCTTTTTGTTTTGAAGGATTAGTTGTTCTACGAGAGATTGAAGACTTGAAGTTTTAGCTTTTTGATATCTCTTTGTAATGTAGAAAATTATTGTTGACCTTTAGTTTTATTTTATTTTGTGATAATCAATTGTGAGTGGTGGTTTTGTCACGAAATAGCCAAAGTGGGAGATTGTAAGTTCCTCATTTTTGATTGGCTTATTTCGGTGACAAACAATAATTGGGGTTTGATATGTAAGGGTACCTTAGTTATTTAATTGTTGGTGATCAAAGCTCAACAAAGGTCATCTCAAGACCTCAAGATGATAAGCACCTCAAAGGTAAATCGCTTGTGCTTAATTACATTGAAAAGAATAGTTTCACACACACACCTCTCATGTATGCATGTGTGTTCATTGCTTTCTATGTACATTCTCTTTACACTACACACTTGCACATCTTGCATATAGTCTAAGTGTGAATTGTTACTTTGAAAAGAGAAATTTTCTCTTTACCATTGTCTGTACTACGCCTGGTGCACATGCATGCGCAACGGTCCATGTCAGGTGCAACGTCTAATGTTTTACGCCGTGCATACCCCGGCTAAGACACTTGCCTCTGGAGAGGTCCCCACAGCGATAGTTTTCAATGCCTACACAATTGGCGTACCATGGCACAAACACTTGCCCGTATCATGGTACGCACAACGGTTATGACGGCCAAGTATTTTAAAAAATGACCAAAACGATAGAGCTTTGTGGTGACCTCATATATAAGTGCCACTTTGTCTCTAGGTCAGTTTCTAAGAGTTCAAAATTATATTTTTAACTTAGAACATTTTCCAATAGAGAAAATCATCTAAGAACTCACCTTTGATCACTCAAAATCATTTCCATGTGCATCAAACTTCATCTAGCTTCATCTAGGATGCTTTCTTGCATGGGTTTTCTTCAACACATGTGACTTGGTAATTTGAACACCACTTTAATCCATTTTTGTATTCTTACTTAGCAAGAAATCTCATTTATTACTTGTATGTACCTAGATTAGATTTTATATATAAGATTGAGATAATTGTGTTGATTGATTAAGTGTTGTATTGTGATAGCTATTGCATATAGGATTGCTTTATCTTAAATAGCTAAGTTTACATATGACATGTAGACATATGATATCTCGGATTGATTTGATTGTCATCATTTAATCTCTAGATAAGCATTTAGTGTTACCTAGCATTAATTGCATTTTGAATATCATAATATTCATATAGGTTGTTGATCTCTTCTTTGTGAAGTGAAGCCTTATGACTAAGTTACTTAACGCACAAGCAACTAGGTCTAGAATCGTTATTAAATCCCGTTGGGTAGTAGTGGTGGGTTAGTGACCGTGAATGGTTGAGGTCAAACTAGGTTGTAAACATCAATACAAGTAGTGGATTTGAGGATCGTGTGTAGCTAGCATAGTAGCCCGTGATTTTTTCCCATTGTGGATTTCTCACGTAAATCAATCAATTTGCAATTTATTGTTTTCTGCACATAGTTTAGTTGATTGTATTTTTGCTTAGTTTGGGGTTTTAATTGAATGTTGATTAATCAAGAAAATCGGTAATTAACTTGATTAATACCTATTCACCCCCCCTCCCTTAGGTATATTTAGACATATCTAATTAGTTTCACTTCACTAAACTAATTAGGTGTGTCTAAATATACCTAGGGGTTGATTAATAGGTTTTAATCAAGTTAATTACCAACTTTTCTTGATTAGTCAATATTCCAAAAATTCACCCAATCTAAACAAAATACAATCAGCTAATTCTAAGTGCGGAAAACAATAAATTGCACGTTGATTGATTTACGTGAGAAACCCACCATTATGAAAAACTCACGGGCTATTGTGCTAGCCACACACAGTTCTCAAATCCACTACTTGAATAAAAGTTTACAACCTAGGTTGACCTCAAGTCAAACCATACTTGGTCACTAACCCTTCCACTCTACCCTACTGGCCTTTAATAGCGATTCTAAACCTACTTGCTTGTGCACTAAACCACTTAGTCACAAGACTTAACACTTAATGAAGAGAACTCAACCTAAGTGAAAATCAAAGCCATAAATGCTAGGTCAACACATTTAATGCTTAACTATTCATGAATGAACATGTCAAATAATCCTACATGTCATATAAAAAAACCTTGCTATAAAGGATAAAAACAATCCTATATGCAATAGCTATCACAATGCAACAACCCAATCAACACAAAAGCTCAGCATTTAGATAAAAACTTAGTCTGGATGCTATCAAGTCATAAAAGAGCTATCTTGCTAAGTAAGAACACTAGAGGAGATGAAAATGGTGTTCTAACTTACCAAGTCATATGTGTTGAAGAAGACCCATGCAAGAACACATCATAAATGAAGCTAAATGATGTTCGATGCATATGGAAATGGGTTTGGGTGAGTAAAAATGGGTTCTTGGGAGTTTCTCTCTCTAAGATT
This sequence comes from Acer negundo, assembly GCA_035582765.1. Taxonomy (NCBI): domain Eukaryota; kingdom Viridiplantae; phylum Streptophyta; class Magnoliopsida; order Sapindales; family Sapindaceae; genus Acer; species Acer negundo. The sequence goes on from CM069233.1 coordinate 18,243,400, forward strand.
TGACTTTCTCTCACTTGAATCTCATTTTTAGCTATCAAAGTCGAGCTAAGAAGAAGAAGATGAATATATATAAAGCCCTAGCAATGTTACGCCGTTTTTGATTTAAAATCAAAATCAGGTCATTTTCTTAGAACGTAACGCGGCACACTTCGACGAGTGTACTACGAAATCACATGAGGACACCTCTGCCAACAATCGTGGTACAATATCGCAGTACGCTTCGACGAGCGTACTGTGAAATCACATGAGGACATCTCTACCAACAAATGCGGTACAATATCAAGGTACGCTTTGATGAGATAACTGTGTAATTCAAACAAATTGAATTTACAAGGGCAATTTGGTCCAGAAGCCATGAACCAAACCCCTATTTCCCAAGATCAATCCAAGAGAAGAAATGGGCCTTCTCTATTGGTCACACATCGTGCTAAGACAAGCACACTGACAAGTGTCGTTTTGCATGTCAAAATATTCATATTAAAGTTCAACCTCACTAGTGCTAGTGACTAGTATAGCAGCAAGCAAGGGCATCGTTCCATAGGGAGGTGTTTTTCATTAACTGTTTCAATTTTTAGTGTCTATTGTAAGCATGTAAATAGAATGCGGAAAGGTGAGAATGGTATGTGTGAAATGTATTTACAATATGGTGTGTGTGTGTGTGTGTGTGTGTGTGTAGAGAATGGAATTGAAAATAAATAAAAACAAAGAGAATGTGGAAGGGTGAGAATGGTGTTTAAAGTGATAAATAAAATGGTAGATAAAAGAGATGCATGAAAATGGTCACACAAGGTTCAATAGGTTCACTATATATAAGTGCACAAATAGTTGGTTGTTAGGCATTAAGTGCATCCAATTTTAGTTAAGGATTCGTTCTTGTCTCGATCCGATTTATACCCATTCATAGAGCTAACAGTTGAAGAGTGTGTCGAGAACCCCTCGTACACAAAACTACAACCAACATTTGTGAACACATTCTACAAACTAATGTTAAATTGACTCTCAATATTAACACGATAATGTAAAATGGCAACGTTAAGTACAATGAATGTGGAAAGAGTGATTGTATCTCCAACCATAACTCAACCTGAGCTCATAGTGTGAAAGATAGCCAACGACCAATAATTGTAACTCTAACCATGACTCACCTAGAGCCAATAGTGAGAAATAACTAAAGTCCAATAGTTAACAAAAACAATGAACCAAACCCTTCTAATATAGCAATTTATAGGTTCACCCTCCCTTCCTAGCTAATTAGCCAAGGCTATGCCAAGAGAGCCCCTTCCCTTCAAAACGCACAATCCTAACTCTAATTCACCCAAACTCATTCATACAAGTTAATTTCGACCTTCCATCAACATATAAACACAAAATGGGATATTTGATTACAACTACTCCTAAATTACATTAATTTACTCCTAATCCTATCCATGAAAACATATTAATTTCCAATCTCCATACACAAGCATTTCAAGATAGAGATATATTCAATAAAAGTAAGAATGAATCAAAACACAAATTATATATATAAACAACCATCATATACATTAAGCACAAATATAGGTTTACAAATATTCTCAAGTGGGGATTACACATTTAAGAAAACAAGAAATACAAATAGATGAGTTAAAGGAGACAACCCTTGAAGAAAACCTCCTCCAAGTCCTTTATGAAACCCTAGCTCGAAATTGGTCCAAAGACCCTCCTTTCTCCTTGCAATCTACTCCTAAATGGATGGATGATGGGTAGAAGATGAAATGGAAAGCATCCAAGGAGGAAAAACCTCCATAGATGCCCTTGAAAGCTTTTCTATCTCTTTTAGTGTGGAAGAAGATGAAGAAGAAGAAGTGTGGGGTGTGTAATCTATTGGGAGAGAAGAGAATAAGATGCTTATATAATGTAAGGAGGTTAGGGCTGAAAATCAGGGTGGAAGGACGAAACTGTCCCTGAAATTCACCAAAAAAATGTCTTTCTGAGGTTGATCGTTGGTTTGGTTCGGTGACCAAGCCGCCGTTTGAAGTAGCCATTTGGACATTTCAGCATTTCAGCATCGCACACCATTACAGAAATAGGCATACCTTCCTCTACAAAACCTGGAATTACAATCTGTAAAATGTTTTGGAAACTAGACTTCTGAGGTTTTCTGAATATATAAAGATATCAATGTGGTTCGATCTGAGGAGGAAGATATGACCCCCACAAGTTGGACGTTCTTCACAAGTATATACAATTTCAACCATTCTGCTGATCTAGGGAATCAGCGGTTCCAATCGGCAGTCTTGACCGCCAAATGCTTCTTGGACTTCTTTGATGTTGAATGGCGGTTTGCAAATCAGTGGTAGGGCTCGCCGAATGCAACCGTAGAATGCCTTATTTTTTGCACTTCGTCCGTAAGCTGTTGGAATGTTGAGGGGGTTCTGCCACGGTCTTGGTGTCGCATTCTAGCTCGGCAGTGGATCACCGTGGACACGGTTAGGATTAAATCACGATGTGATCTATGTCGATGGTGAGACGCGGCACTCAACATAATTTCCAATTTCTTCCGTTTTTGGCTCATTTTGCCTCACAAACTAGTCTTTAAGCTCAAAACCTTATTGTAGGAATATGAACCTACACAAGGCTCAAACAAAACATTATATACAAAAATGCACTCAAAAACGAGATAAACGATCGAAAATAGGGGACCTTAAATAAGTATAAAATAGTCCGATCACATACCATCTTGCAAGCGCAGACGTTTCTGAACATACTTCAGGAAACGAATTGCACAAAGCATAATCACACTTAAGACTAACAAAGAGGTGCAAGAGTGAAGTGTGAAGAGAATACACACAAGCAATGAACATAAAATGCATGCAAGAGAAATGTGTATGTGCAACTAGCCTCTTCAACAAGGGAAAAGCACAAGTGTATACCTTCAATGAGCTCTTGTGCTTGAGGGCTTGAAATCCAAGTAAGCATGATCACAAATAGGGAAGCCCTAAACTACCCTTACATATTAAACCTCAAAATGTGGTTTGTCAAAGAAATAAGCCAATCAAAAAAGAGGACCTTTCAATCTCCCCCTTTGGCTATTTCGTGACAAAACCACCACTCACAAAATCCAAAATCGGCACACCCAACCAATTGTCATGCAAAGAATCATGTTGCGAATCAGCCCCAATAAGCCACAGACTCTTTTTGAAGATTTGCAAAATGAGCACGAAAAGACGAATAAATAGAAAAAGTAACGGACCTCGCAAAAGGTTTTCGTAGCTGATTAAGGTATTTGGCACATAGGAAAGAGTATGCAAAACTGCCTGAAATCAAGAATTTCCAAGTGAATTTCTTCAACAAAAAAGAGTTCAGCAAACTAATATCCTTCAAACCCAAACCATCCTGAGCATACAGAAGGCAACAAGAATCCTAAGAAACCTGAACCAACTTGGACTCATTCTAAGATCTAGACCATAGAACCGTCAGAAAAGAAAAACAAAATGGAACCCTAACCAGTCATGAAAACAAAACCCTAATCGGACAAACCCATGCAAAATGAAAAATCCTATAGAGAAGGGAGAACTTCTCTCTTTAAACTCCCAAAAAAATCCTTGCACTCTTTCAAAAAAAATTGTTGAGAGAGGATTTTGAACCACTAAACCATTAATCAAACTACATGCTTTTCCAAGACATTTTCTTTGGAAGATTAAGAGAAAAAGATTGTATTTTTTGTAGAGATTGAGAACAGAACAATTGAATTCTCATAAAATCAATGTAGGGACCAAAAAAATGCATATTTTTATTTTATTTTAAATATTACAATAATTCAGGATTTAGGGAAAGAGACAAACTCGAGCCCACAACCACATTTGGTAAAACTCATCCTTAAAAACCAGTTTGATCTACCTATTAATATTTTCTTAAAAACATAATAATATTTTTTTTAAAATATAATAATATTTTTTTTATCACCTAATGTAATTAGTTTTATTGTTGTAATTATGTTGGTAATGATGGGTGGATTTGACTTTAGATAGGGGATGTAATTGGTAAAACTATTCTTTTGCTTAAAATTATAAATTTTAATATTGAATAAGGGTATTAAAGTAATTTAAAAATTCAATTAAAGTCAAATGTTTAAATTAACGGTCAAGGAAAAAGGACTAATTTGGTAATTTTAAAAAGTTAGGTACTAATTTGATAGTTTTGAAAATTTGGGGACCAATTTGGTCTAAAATGAAAAAGTCACAAACTAATGAGAATTATAAAAATAATACAGGACTATTTTGGTAATCGGCCTATTGTTAATTTTACTACTCGCTAATGCTAATGAAAATTTTCAATCAAAACCTTGAGACATTAACAAATTAATACTATATAATCAAGATTGATTTATTACTCTTATTAGTTTTTTATTTTTAATATCACTAATCAAAAATAATATCAATAATAATATATTTTTATTTTCCCTTCTAGTACATTCCTGCACGCTAAAATTTCCAAGAATGGCTCTCTTTTATGGAAGGGCTTGTGTTGGGGTTGTGATTTGTTGGAAGTTGGGTCTAGATGGAGAGTGGGGAGTGGTACTTCGATCTCTATCTATGAGGATAGATGGATTCCCCGACCAGTTCCCTTCAAGGTTCTGAGTCCAATTTCTTGTACATCTTCTTAAAACAGTTTCGGGGGCCTAGAACTTTGAAATATACAAACGTAGTTAAATTGTTTAAAGCTTACCTAGAGGGGAGTGAATAGGTTTTTACGTTTTTTCAATCCCTTGAAACAAACTCAAGTTTGTCTCTCAAGGAAGCTTGCATAACAACACATAAACCAAACAAACACATATAGACAAGATAAGCATGTGATCATTTTAGACATTGTCTATATTACACCAAGTACCATGAGGAAGAATAACATTAAACATACAACTTCAAAGAATACTTGTATATCAAACATTGTTCAAAATGTTACAAGTATGAATCAAAGTACAACTATACATAAAAGAATCAATATCCAATATACTAAAGAATTATATATTCAACTATGATCAAAATGATATGCTTACAAATCACACTTAACAAGATCTTGTTTCCAAATACATCGCAAGTGAATATTGAGCAACAAGATTAAAACATACACATATACAAATATAAAGAGAGAGATAAAAAGAATTGACACATGAGATTTTTTAATGTAGTAAAACCTCTAAGGAGGAAACATCCACGATTTGAACTACAACCATTGGGTACTATATATATTGGATGATAGATTAGAAATTCCTCAAAAATGACCAACCTATGATCTACTCTCTATTGGAGTCTATGTCTACCCAATCCCTATTGGATGATACAAAATCCTTTAATGATGCAGAGCCACCATATATTGGAGTTCATACCAAACCAATATCGTTAGAAGATTAGAAATTTCTCAAGAGTGCATACACATCCCATATACCACTCTCTATTGGAGTCTATGTCTATCCAAACACCTGGGCCTACCAATATTGTAGCCAACTCCCTATCCATGAAACTCATGCCTCTAGAGAGCCTCCCTTGCATAGCTATCCGGACCTTTCCGATCCTAGTCATGACTTCTTGCTTAATTGTCTGAGTCCTCCCAACTCTAGTCAAGACTTCTTGCTTGGTTATCCAGACCTCTTGTCCTAACCAATACTTCCTTGTTTGACTATCTGGACCTCTTGTCCTAGTCAAGACTTCATATTTTTTATAAGGACTTCCTAGTGTGATCATGTGAATGCAAATGATGTAAACAAGCAATTCAACATAAAACATGTGATCAATACATTCCATGGATACTAGACTTAAAAACATGTGAGAACACAAGTCAAATAGTCTAGATACAAAACTTGAATTAAAACCTAGAGCATGTGAAAAACACCTAACACATATGGCTCCTAGTTTCATTCACACAATGTAACAAACATACACATAAATGCTAGAATCACAAAATATACGCAATGAGTATTCTAGCCAAAGATTTAGAGCAAGGATAAAATGATAAATCAATTAAATCCTAGATAACTCAAAAAAAAATACACATGTAATAATCCTAGATTTGTTCGAACAAGTATCAAAGCACATTTCAAGGTTATTGATCATAAAATAAATCAATACAATCACAAATAACCCTAGGCATCAAACTAATCACTATACAACACTCAAACATGTGAGTAACTAGAATCACAGAAAACTAGTTCACATTTGTCTTTAATTAAACTTGATTATGTTTTATTATGAAGCTATCTTTTGCAATAGCATTCACTATATATACACATACATATAGAAGAAGAAACCCTAAGGTAATTGAAGGTTATAAAAGAAGAAAACACAAAGTTAAATCAAATACCTATGATTCACGAGCTGGTTCGTTTTTCTCAGTAGAACCACTAGAAAGCTAGATCAAACAGCTACTAGACCACTTGGAAAAGGTAGAGGACTTGATTACAAAGATTCTCCAACTTCAATCACTCAATTTCGACTTCGTATGAGAAAGTAATGGTGTTTGGAAGGTGAGAAAAATTGAGAGAAAAATTCTGCACTTAGTATTTTCAAACTTTTCTTCTTGAAATGAATAGGAGGGAAAAAGAGGATATTTAAATGAAAGAAAGACAGAATTTTCAAGACCAATCACAAAGTGCCATATCACCTAGCCTGTGTGAGGCATGAGAGCCTCATGGAGTAGAGGGGTGTGTGGCCCATGAGCCTCATGTGCCCCTTACGGGAGAGCTCTTCATTGGCCTTCGGCCATTCTTGCCTCCTCACGCTCCTCTCGCATTCTTCGGCCGTATTCGGGCCTCCGAACTCCGAATTTGAATCCGTTTTTTGATTACTAACTGAGACTCCCTCACACACAAGGAAAAATATGAAACTTACAAAAAGGTTAAGAATTTGACTTGGTATACGACGATGAAGACAACTCAACGAATGAGAACGTAAAGTAGCATAGCTTCCTAGTTTGAACTCGAAACCTAATGAGTGAGTAACCAAAATGACCAGGATTCAATAAGGAATCAAATGAGATCAAGTCCAAAAATAATAAAACAAAAATAAGTAAACACCAAGTCACACACGTATGTTATTTCCTAGACATAGTCCCAAAACATGCAAATCATCAAATTGAAGCTAATGCATGTGCATACGTTACCAAGTGTGTGAAAGTGTTATACCAAAGTGTACAACTATGCAGGGACATAAATAAATGTCAAGTGTGTGTGTGCCCACAACTTGGAAGAGGAATGAGGTCTATTATACACTTGATGAGCAATGTAGCTCATTTCCTCTTAAAGACACCATCTTGCATGAATTGTGGCTGATTCTTTCTTTGAAACTTTGAATCATCATTTCTAAGACCACTATTCAATACAAGAAAAACATCATTTTGATATGGAATTAATACCAAGACAAACCAAAAACCTAACAATCTCCCCCTTTGATAAATTCCATGTCAAAACCTCTAAACATATACTAAAACAATTACAAGGAAAATTGGTCACAATGAGTTACACATTTCTTGACTAATTTTCACAACATCAAGTCTTGAACTTCATCTTGGTCTTCTCTTAATATCACCTAAAATCAACTTGAAAGCACAAGAATATCCAAGAGACAACACATATGGCAATATTCATTCTTAGACAAAAAAATAAAACATTTAAGTTCAAATGGATCATGTATTCTCCCCCTTAATACATGATATCCAACAAAATATTCTAGCCAAGAGCAACAAAAAATATTACATGTCATAGAGTTCAAGCTAGATACCAAAATACACCAAAGACTAAAAAAAAATGAGACTAAGCAAACTATAAACTATCATATATCTCCCCATATTTTTCCCCTTTTTTTGACATGATATGAAGCCAAAAAAAAAAAAAAAAAAGAATAAGAAAATAATACCTCAAGACCATTTCTAGCCACTTGTTCCACCAAGGAATGTTGCACGATTTGATGATCTCACATAATGCTTTGGAGTAGATGTTTTGTTTTCCAATTGTTTAATCTTCACATCTTGTAGCACTACCTTATCATTGAGTTCTTCAATCTTCCTTTGTGATGCCTCAATCAACCTTCTTGACTCTTCAACCTCACTCTTCAATTGCATAGCCCAATTTGGAAGAATAGTTGTGATAGATACAAGGCTTGAATCATAAGAATCACCAAAGAGCCTAAACGTAGCACAAGACTTTCCATTTTCCTTATATGACATAGTAGCCACACGTTTTTCATTAAAAATTTCTAAAGGAGGTAGTAGCACATCATCATCTTGTTCCTTCACACCTTTAGCTAAACACAAATGAGAAATAAACCCCGGAAATGCCAACTTTTTATCCAAACGAGTTGAAGAAGCCGCAATCTCAATATGTTCTATAAGGATTTCACCAAGGTTTATGGGTTTGTTAGTCAATAAGGCATACACAATCTTAATCTTCTCTTTGTTTAGTTTGATAGCATTAGAAGATCCAACAAGATTGGCACCTACAAATAGATGCCAAAAGGCACCAACCGTAGTCAATTCACTTTGCCTAATAAAGACTCGCTTTCCCCAGTCAAAATCATCATTGTTACAAAAAGTTCTACCCATTTAATTGAGGTTCTCTAAGACATCAACATCAAGGAAATCCATCCAATATCATCGGGCAATTCAAGAAAATCATTCAAGTTCTTTGAATTGACTTTAAAGACAACACCTTTAACATTCAACAAGGCATTTTCAAGAGTAGTAAATTTTTTGTACTCATGATTGAATTCTCTAACCATAGTATCATTTACTATTCCTAGCATCTTAATCCATGTACTCCAATTTCTCCCAACAATGACCTTATGAACGTAAGAGCCATTACAAGAATCCCAATCCATGCCTTTTTCTTGAATAATCTTTTTGAGCCCAAAGATTTCCAAAAGCTTCAACTTGTTGGCTTTGGCAATCTTGGAAGAAGAAGAGGGTTTGGACTTGTCTATGGGTTTAGAGGGGTTGTTAATCCCAACTTTCTTAGCTTTCCCTATGACCTTGAGTAGTGTATAACTGAAAACACGAAACCAAGAATGAGTGGAAACATTAAAGCAAGTTAGTGACCAACAACTATTCATCTTAAGTCATTCCACAAAAAGGTCAAACCAAGTATCATCCAGAATTTTGCTTTTAAAGAGAATAGATTTCAACATGTGAGCATTGTGTGTACATGTGGCTCGTTATTTCATTTCTATTTGACAACCCGAGCTAATTTGATTATTCAACTATACTCCATAAAGCCTTTTGTTTTGTTTTAGGCTTGAATCAAACATTTTTTTTTAAATGATTCTTTTCAACACTTCTTTGATTTTTCTAACATAAACATATACGTTTCATGGTGGCTTTCACTCATCACAATGGCGTAGCCCTTTTCTACATTAGGCGGCTGCATAACCATGATATGTAACCTTTTCCATGAAGGTGCTCGTTGAGTTCTATATTGACAAAGCAAATGGATACCAACCATAGGTCATCTTTAAACGTACTAGTCCTAGAACTTTAAGGTGTATCCACAACTTACATCAATTAAACTCAACTTACTCAACCAAACATACAATATACGTAAAGTGCATTTTTGAAACCAAATTTTTTGGCTTAAAAGCACATGATCAAAAAGCAAGTAAAAAAACTTAATTAAGATTTCTACTTCTCAAGAGAATAGCTTTCAAAGAATATGAAGCTTATATTTTTTCATAACATGTCACTCAACAATCATACTAATAATAACACACATCATGATTAAGATCAATGTGAACAACTATCACCGAAAGATCTTAAACGAGCAAATGACAAAGAGAACCATATAAACACTATACTAGTTCTCAAATATGACATTCTTCATGAAGTGGTACAAAACAATGAGTTTAGAGAAGAAAAATTAAGTAAGCAAGCAATGTGATATAGAGATACCTTCGCAAGCTAATTTCATCAAATGTAAAGTCTTCACCCTTTTAATGAGTCATCTTGGCTTGTTTGTCCTCATGACAAAATGTTGTTGGTGTGTCGATCCAAGAGACTAAAGACTTAGCATTTCAACTCAAACAACAAAAATGACTTTCTCCAAAAGTCTTAACATGATTGTCACCATATAGATTTCATAAAAACAACTTCTCAAAAGTTAATCAATAGATTTCGACTATTATAACAAAAAATATGAGATAGCTAAGTTCATGTCAAGTTATAGAGATACGAAGCAAGAAAGCTAAGTTTCTTAATAACTAGACACTAATCTTAAAGCTAACTCACATGTGCAACTTACACTATTGGTAAGAGCACTCACCATTGACAGACTTTGTCTTGGGTGAACTTATACAAACATTATCAAGATTCTTATTGACAACAATGTTGTATAGTATGAAGACTTTCTATGACTTGGTCAACAAAAATATCATTGATACTCTTAGCTTCAACATTGTTAGCAATACAAGCTTTGTCAATTTTAGCAAGGTTTGCTTTCTTCACAAACCGGACATTCTTAACAGGTTTTTTGACATTTTCATGTTTTCCATAATCAAAAGTTTTAGCATGCTTAAAATGAGGCACAATTTCTTTATTCCTGGATGCATTTTTTATTTCGCAATATTCAACGAATTTAAGGCACTTGAGCTTGATATGGCCTATAACATTGCAAAAATGACATACGGGAATAAAATGAGAGATTTTACCTTACGAAGTTGGAGAAGCAAAAATGGGAGTTTCAAGTGGTACCTTGTTCTTCAACTTGTTCTTGGTCTTGAAACATCTCTTCTTAGGAGCTTTCTTGTCAATAATGACATTTTTATCGCTTGTAGGAAGTGATGTTTCTATGAGCTTCTCCTCAACTACCAAGTCGCTTGAGCCTCCTAAAGACAAACTAGAGATGATCTTATCCCTTTTAAGAACAACCACTTCAACTTCTCTAAGCTTTTTGGCAAGAGCACTCTTTTCACCCAAGAGCCTTCGAGTAGTTGATACAAACTCATCCACTTGTAGTTTGATCAAATCATCCTTTTCAACAACCTCTCTTAAGGCTATCTTCAAATTCTTTTCAAGACATTTCACCTTAGCCAAAAGATCAACATAGGTTGGATTATCACTTAAGCACTCTTGTGTTAGGATTATGCTCAATAGCAAGAGTGTAATGTTGTAATTGACAATCTTTTTCATATTAATAAAGTGATTTCTGGTTTAACAAATCGTATAGCATTTATAGTTTAATATTATAATTGTCAAAGTAAATAATCATAAGGTCTAAAGACTATGGGAAGAGAAGAATTGTTCGTACATCTAGATATGTATGTGGTAGACACAATTCTTTAGTTAGTCTTGAATAATGTTCACAACTTAAGTTAAAGGTTGGGCACCTTTATCTTGTTAAAGTTGTAGAATTCTTTTGCTAGCATTTGAGTGGGATCAAATGAGATATGATGAGTCTAAAATCATCGGAGTGTCTTCGAGCAAAAGGATCTAGTGCACTGGGTGCATTGAACTGGATCACAATGAAAAGCTTTATCTAGAACCGTCAATAGATAATAGTCTTTTCATTATCAGGACAATCGGAGAGTCTATCTTAATCCTGAGATAAATGATGGACTTATGGTTGCAAGTGATATCATTTGAGTTATCAATGAGTACGATTATATCGCATAGTCTATCCTCGATAGTTTGGTGATATTCATTTGTTAATCGATAGAGGACTTCATTTATAGATATGGACATCGTGGCTCCATTTAATTAAATGAGAGTATAATATCATCATATGGATGTTTTGAGGTAATTGGATATTAAATCTCAACGTTGAGTTTTCAATAGTGTCTATTGAAAACATGGCTTCTGGACAAGTCAAAATATCCAAGTTCAAAACGTGGTCATATGAGTAAATATGGTAACTTGGAGAGTTATAGGCGGTCTATGAACTCTTGGCGATTACTGATATTAATCACGAGGATACACTATCTCCAATATGATTGTCTAGGGTATGAATGAGGAGCATCTTCCTTTTCTATCTTTATTTAAGAGTTCAGTTTTAGCTCTTTAGTGGAATGAGTTAAAATTAATGGATCGGACCTAAGTGAATCATTTGTTGATTGTCATTAGGTTATGTCTATTGAAGCTTAAATTTAGATGGCCCGCCAAGATCCCCAATCCACACGGACTTGCATGGATCACTTGATATATTCTACCGGACCAATTTAAGGGTCCATCTAGAATTGCATTTAATATATTAAGAATATAATTTGCACATTATTTAAGTAATGGGCTGCTCAATTATATTAATATATTAATGAAAGACATGTGGGCTTGTTTCTTTTAGTAAGAATGGGTCTGGTTCACATGTGGGCTTTTTATTTAAAGTCCAATGGATTAAATGAAATAAGAAAATAATATTTTGGCCCATTTACTCTAAGTGGGGCGGCAAGGGTTAGTTTAACCTAATATATTATTTTGTTTCATTGCTTTAATTAAATAAGAATTAATTAATTTATTAATTAATTGTTTAATTAAAGAAACAAATCTTTTCTAATTAGGAAATATATTTCCTAAAAGTAAAATTAAAAGACTTATTTGATAAGGAAATAAATAATTAGTTTTATTTATTTAATCAAATAAGAAGTCTTTTTCTATTTAGTCAAAATAAAAGAATAAAAGATCTATGAGTTGGATTAGGGTTTGATGTCTTAAAAAACTAGATGGAAATTAGGGTGCAACATAAGCCTATGGTGGGCATGTGATTTCGGCAACCCTAGTTATTTCTAGGTTAGGATTTCGGCAACCCTAATAATAATAGAAAAGAAGAAGCAAACTTAGGCCACCTATATATTGACAAGTATAGAATTCGGCCAGAAGAATATATGTGTTCATGGTACAAATTTCTTCTTCTTCTCAATTCATAGAAAGCTTTTTATTCTACTAAAACAAAAAGGAGTGTTAGATTATTCTTTGATAATATACTATTTGATTATTCATCAATAAGCTTGTGTATACGATATCGATCTAGGTTCACGCGAGTTTCGATCATTAGATTGAGAACTCAAAAGTGACCGGAATAATCTTAGTCATTCTTTTGATTGTTTTTGTGACTAACAAAGAAATGAAAAGTTTGTTTTTTCCATTTCACAGGTTTGTGTAGGGAAAAATAATAAATAAAAGTGGTAAACGCAGCGGAAGCGATACTAAAAACGATTTAGTGACTTTTAAAATTTTTCCTTTATGAACCTTAAACCCTTTTAATCAATAAACATGCATATATGTTAACAAAAGTAAATTACCTTTTGTCGCGTGATCCGATTGACTTACGTCGATGGTAATCCGCAAGACCTTCAATCCGAGCACGAACGTGGATCACCTAGGAGCGTGGTCTCCCTTTTCTTTGAATTGCAAACCTGTGAATGGACCAAACAAAAAACTTTCTTTTCTTTGTTAGTCACAAAACAATCAAAAGAATGTCAAAAATTATTCCGGTCACTTTTGAGTTCTCAATCTAATGATCGAAACTCGCGTGAACCTAGATCGATATCGTATACACAAGCTTATTGATGATTAAGCAATAGTATACTATCAAAGAATAATTTCACACTCTCTTTTGTCTTTTTAGAATAAAAACTCTCTCTTGGAATTAAGAAGAAGAAGAAAAAAATAAAAAACTCAAGCACAATGGATTGATGGTGGCCGAACCCTATAAGAACACATATATAGGTTGGCCGAATTTTTCTTCTTTTTCCTTTAGGGTTGCCGAATTCTATGTAGTCTAAGATTAGGGTTGGCCGAATTCTATAATGTCACTTATATAGGGTGACTTAAATTCAACCCTAATTCTTTTCAACTTAATAGACTTCAAACCCTAATCGAACTCCTTGATTTTTATTCTTTTATTTTGACTAAATAAAAAGACTCCTTATTTGATTAAATAAATAAAACTAATTTATTTATTTCCTTGTCAAACAAGTCTTTTACTTTTAGGAAAGATTTGTTTCTTTAATTAAACAATTAATCAATAAATTAATTAATTCTTATTTAATTAAAACAAATGAAACAAAATAATATTTTAGGTTAAAATTTTAACCTTGCCGCCCCACTTGATTAAGATTGGGCCTAACATTATTTTCTTATTTCATTTAATCCATTGGACTTTAAATAAAAAGCCCACATGTGAACCAGACCCATTCTTACTAAAAGAAACAAGCCCACATGTCTTTCATTAATATATTAATATAATTGAGCAGCCCATTACTTAAATAATGTGCAAATTATATTCTTAATATATTAAATGCAATTCTAGATGGACCCTTAAATTGGTCCGGTAGAATATATCAAGTGATCCATGCAAGTCCGTGTGGATTGGGGATCTTGGCGGGCCATCTAAATTTAAGCTTCAATAGACATAACCTAATCACAATCAACAAATGATTCACTTAGGTCCGATCCATTAATTTTAACTCATTCCACTAAAGAGCTAAAACTGAACTCTTAAATAAAGATAGAAAAGGAAGATGCTCCTCATTCATACCCTAGACAATCATATTGGAGATAGTGTATCCTCGTGATTAATATCAGTAATCGCCAAGAGTTCATAGACCGCCTATAACTCTCCAAGTTACCATATTTACTCATATGACCACGTTTTGAACTTGGATATTTTGACTTGTCCAGAAGCCATGTTTTCAATAGACACTATTGAAAACTCAACGTTGAGATTTAATATCCAATTACCTCAAAACATCCATATGATGATATTATACTCTCATTTAATTAAATGGAGCCACGATTTCCATATCTATAAATGAAGTCCTCTATCGATTAACAAATGAATATCACCAAACTATCGAGGATAGACTATGCGATATAATCGTACTCATTGATAACTCAAATGATATCACTTGCAACCATAAGTCCATCATTTATCTCAGGATTAAGATAGACCCTCCGATTGTCCTGATAATGAAAAGACTATTATCTATTGACGGTTCTAGATAAAGCTTTTCATTGTGATCCAGTTCAATGCACCCAGTGCACTAGATCCTTTTGCTCGAAGACACTCCGATGATTTTAGACTCATCATATCTCATTTGATCCCACTCAAATGCTAGCAAAAGAATTCTACAACTTTAACAAGATAAAGGTGCCCAACCTTTAACTTAAGTTGTGAACATTATTCAAGACTAACTAAAGAATTGTGTCTACCACATACATATCCAGATGTACGAACAATTCTTCTTTTCCCATAGTCTTTAGACCTTATGATTATTTACTTTGACAATTATAATATAAACTATAAATGCTATACGATTTGTTAAACCAGAAATCTCTTTATTAATATGAAAAAGATTGTTAATTACAACATTACACTCTTGTTATTGAGCATAATCCTAACAGTTTGCAATTCAAAGAAAAGGGAGACCATGCTCCTAGGTGATCCAAGTTCGTGCTAGAATTGAAGATCTTGCGGATTATCATCGACGTAAGTCAATCGGATCACGCGACAAAAGGTATTCTACTTTTTGTTATTGTATATGTATGTTTAATTAATTAAAGGGTTTAAGGTTCATAAAGGAAAATTTTTTAAAAGTCACTAAATCTAATTTTTAGTATCGCTTCCGCTGCGTGTACTTCTTTGGTATTTTTCCCAACATCTTGATGATTTGGATCAACCTCATTGTCCAAAGAATCTTAACTAACATCCTTTAAAGTAGAGTGGGAGGCCGTGAAAACAACAAAGTTACTCACCAACTCTTCTTCACTAGAAGACTCGTCACTTGAGCTCTCCTCCTCACTAGAGTCATCATGTTCACTCCATGTATCCGCCATAGCTTTTCCCTTCTTGTCCTTCTTAGAATCACCATTTGGACAATCCGAAGCATAATGCCCTAACTTCTTACACTTAAAGCATTGAACCTTTCTATTGCTCTTAGCATGACCACTCCTCTCATGAGATGGAGTAAAGGTTTTCTTGACTTCTTTTTCTCTTGAGTACTTGCCACTTGGCTTGGCACATTTCCTTATAAACTTTCGAACCATTAACACCATCTCCTCGTCATCATCACTACTACTAGCTTCTTTGATGAATTTGAGAGCTAAACCTTTGTTCTTAGCCTTTGGTTTCAAGCATGCCTCAAAGGTTTGAAAAGATCCTATCAACTCATCTAAGCTCATGACATCAACGTATTTGCTCTCTTCAATGGTCGTAACCTTAGCTTTGAACCTCTTAGGTAGAGACCTTAGAATTTTCCAATTTAGCCTATCACCGGAGATAGGAGTACCAAGAGCTTGGCATTGGTTGGCAATGTCTAGTAGCTTGTCTTGGAAGTCAACAAACTTGTCTTCCTCACTCATTTGCAAAACCTCAAATTGAGAAGTGAGCATTTGAAGACATGACTTCTTTACAGCCTTAGTCCCCTCATTGGTGACTCGAAGAGCATCCCATGCCTCTTTTACGGTCTTTAGGTTTTGGATGTAGGAAAATTGTCTACTATCCACACCTCCAAAAATAGCATTCACCACCCGATGATGCCATTTTGCTAACTCAAAATCATTAATAGACCACTCACTCCTAGGCTTGGAAACGGTCACTCCATTCTCAATCTTATTAGGAGAGAGGTAACCTTCTTCCACGGTCATAAGCTCTCTCATCAATAGAGTGAATGTAAGCATTTATTCTCAATTTCCAAAACCCGTAGTTGTGACCCTTGAGAAGATGAAGCTTAGAGTTTGAAGCCCCTTCAGTCATTATATCCTCTTACAAGACCATACTTTAAAAACCTAAGCAATTCACTAGTAAGTATAACCTAGATCTCGTCGAGTGTCGTCCGACCACCCGCTCAAATACCAATTGAAAGTATACAAACGTAGTTAAATTGCTTAAAGCTTACCTAGAAGAGGGTGAATAGGTTTTTATGCCTTTATCAATCCCTTGAAAAAAACTTAAGTTTGTCCCTCAAGGTAGCTTACATAACAACACGTAAACCAAACAAAAACATATAGACAAGATAAGCATGTGATCATTTTAGACATTGTCTATATTACACCAAGTAGCATGAGGAAGAATAACATTAAGCATACAACTTCAAAGAATACTTATAAATCAAATATTGTTCAATATGTTACAAGTATGAATCAAAGTACAACTATACATAAAAGAATCAATATCCAATATACTAAAGAATTATATATACAACTATGATCAAAATGATATGCTTACAAATCACACTTAACAAGATCTTGTTTTTAAATACATCACAAGTGAATATTGAGCAACAAGATTAAAACATATACATATACAAATATAAAGAGAGAGATAGAAAGAATTGACACATGAGATTTTTTAACATGGTAAAAACTCCAAAAAGGAAACATCCACGGGTGAACTACAACCATTGGGTACTATATATATTGAATGATAGATTAGAAATTTCTCAAAAGTGACCAACCTATTATCTACTCTCTATTGGAGTCTATGTCTACCCAGTCCCTATTGGATGATACAAAATCCTTCAATGATGCGGAGTCACCATATATTGGAGTTCATATCAAACCAATATCGTTGGAAGATTAGAAATTCTTTAAGAGTGCATACACATCTCATATACCACTCTCTATTGGAGTCTATGTCTATCCAAATGCCCGGGCCTACCAATATTGTAGCCAACTCCCTATCCAAGGCATTCATGCCTCTAAAACGCCTTCCTTGCATAACTATCTGGACCTTCCCGATCCTAACCATGACTTCTTGCTTAACTATCCAAGTCCACCCAACTCTAGTCAAGATTTCTTGCTTGGTTATCCTGACCTCTTGTCCTAACCAAGACTTCCTTGCTTGATTGTCCAGACCTCTTATCCTAGTCAAGACTTCATGCTTTTTACAACGACTTCCTAGTGTGATCATGTGAATGCAAATAATGCAAACAAGCAATTCAACATAGAACATGTGATCAATACATTCCACGGAAACTAGACTTAAAAACATATGAGAACACAAGTCAAATAGTCTATATACAAAACTTGAATTAAAACCTAGAGCATATGAAAAACACCTAACACATATGGCTCCTAGTTTCATTTACACATATAACACTTGAATATATCATTAACATGAAGCACATGTTCAAGATGTTACAAACATACACATTAATGATAGAATCATAAAATGTATGCAATGAGTATTCTAGCCAAAGATTTAGAGCAAAGATAAAATGATAAATCAATTAAATCCTAGATAGCTCTAAAAACAAATACACATGTACTAATCCTAGATTTGTTCAATCAAGGATCAAAGCACATTTCAAGGTTATTGATCATAAAATAAATCAATACAATCACAAATAACCCTAGGCATCAAACTAATCACAATACAACACTCAAACATGTGAGTAACTAGAATCATAGAAAACTAGTTCACATTTGTCTCTAATTAGACTTAATTAGGTTTGATTATGAAGCTATCTTTTGCAATAACATTCACCATACATACACATACATATAGAAACAGAAACCCCAAGGTAATTGAAGGTTATAAAAGAAGAAAACACAAAGTTGAGTCAAATACCTATGATTCACGAGCTGGTTCGGTTTTCTAGGGAGATACACTAGAAATCTTGATCAAACAGCTGCTAGACCACATGGAAAAGGTAGAGGACTTGATTATGAAGATTCTCCAACTTGAATTACTCAATTCCGACTTCGTATGAGAAAGTTATAGTGTTTGGAAGGTGAGAAAAATTTGAGAGAAAAATTTTGTACTTAGTATTTTCAAATTTTTCTTCTTGAAATGAATGGGAGGGAAAAAAAGGATATTTAAATGAAAAGGAGAGGGAATTTTCAGGACCAATCACAAGGTATCATGTCACCCAACCCATGTGAGGCGCGTTAGCCTCACGCACCACTCACGGGAGAGCCCTCCAATGGCCTTCGGTCATTCTTGCCTCCTCGTGCTCCTCTCGCATTCTTCGGCCATATTCGGGCCTCCGAACTCCGAATTCGAATCCATTTTTGGATTACGAACCATGACTCCCTCACGCACAAGGAATACTATTAAACTTTACAAAAAGGTTGAGAATTTGACTCGGTATATGACGACGAACACAACTCAATGAATGAGAACGTAAAGGAGCATAGCTTCCTAGTTTGGACTCGAAACCTAATGAGTGAGTAACTGAAATGACCGGGACTCAATAACGAATCAAATGAGATCATGTTCAAGTCCTAAAACAATAAAACAAAAACAAATAAACACTAAGTCACACACATATGCTATTTCCTAGACATAGTCCTAGAACAAGCAAATCACAAAGTTTATCAAATTGAATCTAACGCATGTGCATACGTTACCAAGTGTGTGAAAGTGTTATACCGAAGGTTTATAACTATGCAGGGAGAAAAATGAATGACATGTGTGTGTGTGTGCCCACACCTTATAAGAGGAATGATGTCAATTATACCTTTGATGAGCAATGTAGCTCATTTCCTCTTAAAGACTTCATCTTGCATGAATTATGGCCGAGTCTTTCTTTGAAGTTTTGAATCATCATTTCTAAGGCCACTAATCAATATAAGAAAAACATAGTTTTGATATGGAATTAATGTCAAGCAAACCAAAAACCTAACAAACTTTTCATTGATTAATGATCTTTTCATTGATGATGACGCTGAGGCTATTTTGTCAATTCCAACATGTTCTTTGTATAGGGATGACTCCTTTTGTTGGCATTACACGAAGAATGGGGAGTATACTGTAAGTTCAGGATAAAAGGTTTGTGCTGCCCTTGACATTAAGGAATCTGCTTCTGGAAGCCAAGGGATGAATTACTGCTGGAAAAAATATGGAAGATAGAACTTCCAACAAAAATTAAGGTCTACGTCTGGAGAACGTTCAATGACTAGATTCTGTTGCGTGTGAACCTAATTAAGAGGAAGTTCCCTGTTAATGGCATATGCCCTGTTTGCTCTAAGCATTTTTGAGACAACTATTCATTCCCTGTGGTGCTATTCTGACCTAGTTTCTGTGCGCAATATGTTTGGGGCTATGCAAGGCTGGGGTCGGAATAATAAAGGTAGCTTTCTCGATTTCTTTAAGGCTTGTGTAAACAATTTGAAAGGTAATGATTTGAGATTGTTGTGTGTTGTGTTGTGGTGGATTTGGTTTTTATGCAATGACTTGGTTCATGGGGACCACACTCGTGTGGTGGAGGATGTCATTTCTCGGTCTAAGGCCTTTTTGGAGGACTTTGATTTTGCTAATTTTCAAATTGATAATATTAGTCCTTCTTTGGTCCAAAATCATCCTATCTAGTCTCCACTCGATACTGGCAACTACAAATTGAACACTGATGCAGGGTTCAATAGTCTTTCTGGTATGGTGGGTGTGGGATTGGTAATTCGTGATCATACTAGTTTTGTGCTGGCAACCAACGCGTAAGGGTTGGCGAAAAGATTCCCTCATGACATTGTTGAGGTTGCTAGGATCTTACACGGGATCAATTTTGCTTTGGATTCAGGTTTGTTGCCCATTGTTGTTGAATCTGATGTGCAGCAAGTGGTTAATCTGGTCAATTCAGGTACTAGTGTGTCATCGGATATTGGGCTGCTAATTGACGATATTATAGTTAGTCTTAGGCAAGCGAGGGGTGCCTTGATTTCTTTTGTTTCAAGGAAGGCGAATGTTGTTGCCCATAATCTTGCTAAGCTTGCTCTGTTGAGCAATGAGGACCAGTTTTGGATGGAATCTTACCCTCTATGTGTGGAGAGTTCTGTCCAAGCTAATCATGTTTTGTAATGTGTTTTCTTTTGTCATGGATTTTTTGCTTCTCAAAAAATATATATATCACTAATCAAAAGAAAAAAAAAAACATTTATACTAATATAATTTTTTCTTTTGATATATGCTTTATAAAAAAATTAGAATAGTTGAGAAAGATATAAACTAATTTACATATTTTATGTAATGTAAACATATATAATGAACATTAAAAATTCATATCAATAAGATGTAGCTTGGTAATGAATGACGCTCATTTAGTCCGACAATGTTTCAGATATGAATAGCCGACACCTTATGTTTTATATAAAAATAAAAATAGAGAGTTTATATTCTAATACAACATATTTCTCTTATCATATGGGCGCATTTCCTATTGGTTGAATAGTTGAGTCGCCGTCATCGCATCTCCGTCATCGCATCTGGTGTATATATGAATTGTGAAACATACCCAAGGGTTAGAGATCTTTAGTAAAAAGATCAACAAAACTAATGTCCAACCCCAAATAGATTTATAACTCAATTAAAACTCTTGCCCTAGATTGCCCTAATTTTACAAAGTCGACCTTGAAAGACAAAGATAGGGCAAAATCTTGACATATGAGAGGGCAAATCGTGAAGAATTAAATCCTTTTTGGATTTTTTATTTATTTTGAAGATCAAGTCTCCTCATCATCAAGATTGAAGATAATTATGATGACTTTAAAACATCAAACTATCAAAGATAGGTAGTGTCACGTGATCCTCCATGTCATTGTCACGTGATCCCTCCCTTTCCCTCAAATACCCTACTCTGCTCTGTTTCTCAACTCTCAAGTCTCCAAATCTTGAAGCAACACAAGCACACACACAATTCAATTGGAGGGAAACTCATCAAGCCCTCCATTTTTCATCTGACGGTTGTGATCACATCACTCTAAAAATTACAAAGAAAACAAAAAACCGGAAATTGTTTTAGATGGAAAAGAAACAGAGGAGAGAAGAAACTTATAGAGAGAGTTTTGGTGAAGATAACACAAAAGGCAGCCGATTTTTTACTCTATTTTTTGCTTCCATTCACAAAATCATAGCACACCCACAATTCTAAACCCATTGATTTCTCTTTCTCTTGGTTTTTTTTTTTTTTATCTCGAGAAAACCAAAACAAAACTTAGCTTCAACTTCTGATCTGCAATGGAGTTTTTAGCCTGTAATGACTTCCTGCTCTTTTCTCTTTTACACATTGTGAAATATCTGTTTGGTTTCTGAGAAAGGGTTGGAATCAAAATGAGAGTTTGCAATGACCTCTCTCGTGTGAGACTGTGTTTGAGTTTGCTTCTTTGCTTTTATTTTCTCCAAAGAGAGTTTCTCAGCAACCAAACAGGGCATTCCTCTATTTCTCCGCTCTGTAGATTTCACTTTGTAAATAAGTAACAATTTTTGTTGTTTCTCTGATGCAGGCTGATTTGAAAGACTTACTTTTCAAGAAAAATAAAATTATTTTACTCGGATCTTGAGGTCAGTACTATTTAATTTTCCTATTAAAGTCAAATTGTAATGTTATATTTCTATCTTCACAAGTTTTTGTATGAATTTTCTCTCATTCATAATCATGATTTTGTTACAAAATTTCTCACTTGTGATTTTCTAGTAAAAAAGTTCAAATGGGGTGTTATTTAATGTTTAGTTTTGTATATATATATATATATATATATATATATATGTAATTGTTTTTGCAGATTAAAAAAAAAATGGAAAAGGAAGTGAAGAGCCAGAGCCAAAGATCGAAGGAGGCAACGGATTTTGTGTTACAGTGGGGAAACAGGAAGAGGCTTAGATGTTGTAAAGTGAAAAAGGACTCCAAAAACTTAGATGGAAACAACAACAATAAATCAGCTAATGATAGTTTGTTGAAAAAGAAAATCTCTTCTCGTGTTGTTTCCATAGAGAGAGGATCTCCATATCACCTCAACAAGTAAGTTAACGGAATACCCAGAAAGGGAAATGTAAGTTTTTTGTGATAGATGTTTGGAAAAGTATTTTGCTTTGATGTGAATTTGTGTCTTTCTGTTGGTTTCATTTGTGTGTATTTGCTGCAATTTGATTGATGAATCACAGTAAATGCATCGTGGTTACTTAATTTGAGCCTTGTTTAGTTTCTAGGGAAAATCATAGAAATTTTCAAGTATGGAAATGAGAAAAGAATGTGTCCTTTTCATCTTTGTTTTTAATAAAGAGTATTAGGAACAAGAGGTTGAATTGGTAAGACAAAAGAGAATGTGTTAGGCTACTGAAAACTTGTATCTGTATTGCACTTTTGGATATTACACATCAGTGACAAGTAGTTTTCTTTAGAATGTGTTGGGACTTGGGATACTGAAAACTTGTATGAGTTAATATTAGTTAACTAGTTTGCTTTACATCTCAAGAACTGGACAGAAGATTTTAAATATAAATTTTGTTCTCCTGAATTTTAGCCTCCTTGAGTGGTGAGCAAGTTTGATTTGCTTTGATTGTGCCATAATATTTCATGAGCAAATTAAAATTGCTGATTCTGTTTAGGGTTGTTTTTTGGGTGCAGGAACTCTGATTCATCAATGAACAACCACCGGAAGGCTCCAGTGACTTCACCAGAAAAGGAAGATAGATACTACACAACTCGGGGTTCATTAGGATTTGATGAGAATGGGAAAGTGTTGATGGATCGATTAAAGGAAGACAAGAAAAGTCCTGTTTGGCCAAAGCTGTTTCTAACATTGTCCAGCAAAGAAAAGGAAGAAGATTTCATGGCAATGAAAGGGTGTAAGCCTTCTCAAAGACCTAAGAAAAGGCCCAAGTTGATCCAAAGAAGCATACATGCAAGTCTCCTTATCAAAATCATCAAGAGTAACATATATATATATAGGTTGGCGTTTTGACGTTGGTTTGTGTATGTGTACAGTTGGCTACTCCAGGTGGGTGGTTACCAGACGTATGCCAAGAGAGATATGAAGTTAGAGAGAAGAAAACTTCAAAGAAGGTACTGTCGACCCCTTGATGATCTTGTTAGTTGCGGAAGTATTGTATCAAAATTTGTGTTTTTAAATACATAGTAGCCATACACTAGTACAGAATTAGATGTGAACATATTGTCTTTTATGTGATGCAGAAACCAAGAGGATTGAAGGGTATGGGAAGTATGGAAAGTGATTCTGAATGAAGGAAAAGGGAATAATGGATAGATACACAGAGCACAGAGATCTTTTCTTTTTGGTAGTTAGAAAAGGCGACAAGATATAGAGAGAGAGATCTTTCTCTTCTCTTCTCTTGTTCGTTTTTGTAGACATTTGACATTTTGTATGGATTTTTATTTTTTTGGAAATAAGTTGGCTGGCTTTTGCTTTTATTTCCTTCATTACAGTTTCATGCATTCTTTGGGGAACGGGAACATCTTACATCCCCAATAAAAATATCAAATGGGACTATATTGCATAGAAGAACATTTGTACAAATGATTGATTGTTAAGTTGCTTACAAAGCATTCCAAAACTGCAGCTCTCTGTTTTCCAGCTACAATGCTTTTCTGTAATCCCCATGAATTAGGCATTAGTAATTATTATTTTCCTATTGCTTTCATTTTTTTTTTTTTTCTCTAACTTTACATGATCACAGCTATTATACCTACAAATGTACAGTTTCCGACTAATCAGGCCAAGGAATGATGAACTTGCAAAACGAATCAAACATTTGAAGTTCCAACAGTCACATCACAGGCCATCTTTGCAGCTAAAGAACCACACCCCTGCTATCAGACACAATTCAAATCAGTCCCCCTTTTGGTATAAACACTACTAGTTCAATTTTGATACGATTTCTATTATAAAGGAACATTAAAGTAGCAACTTACCTAGCTCTTCTGTGCTGCTTTGCATATAATCCATGGAAACCCAGGCACCTTAAAATGTTTTGCAGTCATGCTCTTTTAGCCTTAAGGACCAAAAATCAACATAAGCACCACCTCTTACTATAAAGTTTCCAGGATTATCGATGCTTTGGTGAAGACTGAAATAACAAATGGTGCTTCTTCCCCAGGGTGTATTGTGGTTGGCACTATTGTGTAACCCTTTGGATCAGGCTCCAGAACCATTTCACAAGATATTTCTCGGGAATTCACATAATCTGTCCCACCAACTGATTCGTGAAGATAAATGTTGTGAGCAGCTCGACGGCCACGAGTTTTGAGTATCCTCATCCCAATATAGAACATCATTGAATCATGACTAGATTGATAATTTCTAAAACCAGCTGCCGTTCTCGAAAAGCTCACACCCTACACAATACAATGCCATTTCAGTTTTAAAAACCCAGTATAAAGGAGAGCTTATATTTACAATATGCTTCTGCTGAAGGTAGGTTACCAGAAATACCTGAGTTAAGGTAATGAACACATGAATCGGAAATGATGCATCTGAACCAGTGGCCCTCAATCGGAACTGTGGATTTTGATTCCATGAAGCATAATCTTGGCAACCACCAGCACTGTAACCTCGCCATTGGCCATGCACTGAATAGCGCATCTCAGGAGGGTAGACACGACAAACATAAATCGATCTGAAATGAATCTGAAAGTCTTGCCAAGACATCCAGAATATACCATCTTTCGACTGTTCAACACAGATAAAGGATCAGAGTCATATTAATATGGCAATGAAATCTTACTGAACAATTATAAACTGAGTCTGCAATCATGCATGCCTAATTAAACAGAAATTAAGAACCATTAAACTCAAGGGACAAGGAGATCAAAGGGAACAAATTAGTGGATTCCATGGTACAAAAGAAGACTATACCTGTGGAACATGCTTTAGCTTGTGCTTCATCCTGTCAGTCCATTCAGGCGACGAATCAGACCAAGGACCATTCCACTCAACTTCATTTGCCCACGGGTTTCGAATTTGAACAAGCTTGTGGCTGTCCACCTCTCTAACCTGAATAGCAAGGTCAGATAGACAGTTGTCGTCAAAATTTTCTACAGTTGGATATGATGGGTAGATTCCAGCATACCTGCAGTATAGAGTAAGCATGCCCCTGCACAATGCCACTGGAAGAAATGTGCACATCAGAACCTGATGGACTCCCAGCACCAAGTAGGAATCCTTCTTGTTTAAAACGCAACAATTGAGACCATAATCTACCACTTGCAAGATCAATCTGGGCTTGGGAACTCCTCATGTCAATCTCCTCACCAGCACCTCCTGTAAGGTCCACAAGAGCATCCTGAACAAGCCCTCCTTCCAATGCCTCATAAGAACCATGCAATTTGGCATAGGCCTTCTCCAATATAGAGACCCAAAGTTCATTACCCTTTTTGCTGGTAGCAAATGCCGGTTTGCCCAGTGATTCACAAGGAATCCAATCATCAACGACAACAGGAACCCACTCACCCTACAGAGTGATTAACCAGAATGTATATTCCGCTATTATTTAAGCCAATAAGATCAAGATGCATTGCCATTGAGTAACATAAGGTGGTAGCATTAGCAATGAAAGAAATCATTACCTGAATACAGAAGCGTACAGTGTAGATTCCTTCCTCATTATATTCTGGAGTGATTATAACTTCTGATATTCGTGACACTTCCGTCAGAACAGCAACAGCACTCAAAAACCAACAATCGCCTAATCGGCCCTATTTGATTGACAAGTTTATTTAAGAAATTCAATATCATTGACAAACATGCACAAAACTATAGAGCAAAATATTGCAAGTCATTCTGCCAAGGAGACTAAACCTGACAAACATCAGATGGATTTACAGCCCCAGAAAACAAGCATGGAAGACAATCTACACGACTCTCTTTTGCAATTTCAGCAGGCCTCATCCACTCAGCAACAACCTAGGTTAAAAGGCCAAGATCATCTTAGCACAACCAAGAAAGTAAATTTAAACAGCAATTCGTTTGCAGGAAACTCACCTGCAACTTTGAAGGGGGATTGTCAGGATCTACAAATAGTGACAGATCATTTGGAGGAAACTCCTGATCAGTAAAATTCCTTTCACCTCTGGCCAAGAGTGCTTCTTTGACAGCCAACTCAACTGAAAGCATCCGCTGATAGATTTCTTCTTGTGTTTCCATCCTTGGTTTCCTGAACTTCCTGGCAAATGAATCCACGTGGACTACTGTGCTGTCACGTTCTGGCCTCCTTTTCCTTCCACTCGAATATTGCCCATCCCAATCTATATCATCCCTATCATAAAGATCTACATCCGCAGGATCACTATCCCACTCATCAACCTGAGTGAAAAAGATGAAACATCTATCAGTGACCAGGTACAAACTAAGCTACAAGTTCGTTCCTCATCAAATTACAGCATATATCAACATTAAAAGATATACTAATTAACTCTAGGAACATACTCTTGGGGGCGAATCTTCCCATTGCCAATTATCTTCAGGATATTCATCCATACTGAACTCAGCTGAGCATATAGCAGCATGTAGAGAAGCAATTTCATCTTCAGTTAAGCACCTTCCCCATAGGAAAACATCCATTACATGCATCTTAGACTCAGCTCCTTCACTATCTGACCTCCCAAATACATCCATATCAGTAGGCGGTCGAACACCAACCCAAACCTCAGTCCCTTCTTCCCAAATGCTGTTACCCACACTCAACGCTAAACCGGTTTGGTATCCGTCAAAACCACCATCCAAATAACAAGTTGCCTCTCCTAAGTCAGCATCGATTGTCATCGTCACAATATGCCACCTGAAAGTAAATGAAAAACAATGTAAGAATAAAAATCTGGAAGAAAAATGAATGCATCATTGATTAAAACTAGGGGAAAGAATGAATTCTTTCTCATCTCCAAGCAGTTTTTAAAATGAATATTACAAACTTTTTTCTAAGAAAAAAGGTACAGATGTATACAAAAGACAGCAAATAGAAAACAGAAACAAATGCTGCCTATAAATTATGGCCCATGAAAGAATAAAAGCCTGACCTTCCATCTGCAATACTTGTTGCACTGATACTCCACTCCTTCGCAACAGTAGTCTGCCTATCACCTTTAGTAATCAATCTCAGCCCAACTTGTCCAGCCTCAATACCTTGCTCAGAACCAGCCACCAGAATTTCCCAGCACACTTTCTTTTGAAACTCGGTGCCAAGAAGACAAACAGGACCAGACTCAGGTTGGATCAAAACTGCAATGGAAAAGCTAACCTTTTGACTTAGACATATGCTTGGATCAACCTGACCACAGTGTCTGCCACTAGTTGTCGGTTCATCATCAAGAACACAAATAGCACCCAAAACCCCCGTCTGCCAACAACGATAGAGTTAGTAGTTGAACTAAGAATTGATTTCATTTATATTGTAATACACCAGGAACTAGCAAGGCCCAAACTGAACAGATTAGAACAAAAGCAGAAAATAATACCTGAAGTGCTCGCCGAGCTAACTGGGATGTGCGTATTCTACGTGCAATGCTTGAAACCCTCTCTCGTGCAAAAGAATCCTCAAGAACAGAATCACCTCCTACTGCTCGCACTGCAGCTGCCATGGCTGCTGCTTCCCTGCTTCCAGCATTAGGTATTGAGGAAATCAGTGAAGCTTCAATTTCCTTCCATTTACGTTCTTCCTTCTCCAGGAGAGCCTTCCTTCTTTCTTTGCCTCTACCCTCCTCTTCACGTCTCTGCATTAAGATTTCCTCTTCCATCTCCTTTTCTCTTATATAACTACAAAATTTAGAAACATGATAAAGGGTTAAAGAGTTTCATATAGTTTAATAATTAAAAAGCAAAAGAAGGATGAGTCAATACCTCTCCTGTATAATTTCAAACTGCCTACGGTCCTCTGGCATCCATTTTTTAATTTTCTTGGCACTCAGGTCTGAAAACCCTATGCTATCAAGAAAAAGTCTCAAGCGTACCTCATCCTAACACATAAGGATGCCATTATTACTCACAATAAACACACGTATCTTCATACACGGAAAGCACCAAAAAATCTAACTCACCTGTACTCGTTCAGCCTTAGCAGTCAACCCAAGCAAAAGAAGCAAATAACCCCCAAATTTATCCCACATGTACACCCATTCAGTATCAATGGCCTCTTCCAAAGCCAAAATTCGTGCATGAGTACACATTTCTCTTCTGTGATCATAATCACTGGCTGATTCACGGAGAAAACGCTTGTATCTCATTCTCGAAAAAAATGATCCTGTAACTAATTCCTCATTTCTCAGACGATCTCTCAGTTTCATGACATCATCTCTGGGAAGCATTAAATTCCCTTGCTTATCACGCGTGGCACTAGGATCTCCAACCAAAAGAGCTGTTGAACTAGCAGACCTCTGAGGAGCTGAATAAGTTCCAGATAAAGCATTTCTTGTCTGCATTCGAACAAATAAATTACATATATGTGAGGCACAAAAGGAATGGAAAAGTATAGTGAATGCAGTAGCCAACAACAGTTATTCCATCAGGCGCAACAAAATTTGTAAGGTAGGGCACAGTGTATCTGTTGACATGTTCAAGCATTTACTGAGTATCAAGAGACGAAACAAATATTCCTACTAGTATTAGCAAACAGGTGGAGTACTTATCAAAGAAACACTGGAGTTCTCAAAGTAATTGATACAAAAACATTTATTCATCAGGCACAACAAAATTTGTAAGGTAGGGCACAGCATATCTGTTGACATGTTCAAGCATTTACTGAGTATCAAAAGATGAAACAAATATTTCTACTAGTATTAGCAAACAGGTGGAGTACTTATCAAAGAAACACTGGAGTTCTCAAAGTAATTGATACAAATACAAAAACATTTATTCACTATACCAAAAAAAAAAAACCATTTATTCATACTTTCAGTGTAACTTCTTCAATCTGCAATTTAGTCACTATGCGGTACAAGATACCATTTAGTTTTCATAAATTTGACTGATTTTTGATTAATGAGTATATTCAGAAGTATACATGAACTTTTATAAAGCAGTAGAGAACTTGCACAAATTGAATAGGCATCCATTATATCTACATCTTATCTAGACAGAACTCTTCTACGTTTTTGCACTCTCATCTTCTGTTTGATGATGTGACTTATTTACCTCATTAAACAAGAAAGCTGGCACAAAAAGATGGATAAGCAGCCAAATCTGCTAAAGCAATTATGCATGTGTTCTTACTACAACAAATATTGTAATAAACCTTCATTTGAATAACTAAAATTCAAATAACCTTGGTGGCAGATCGAGCAATTGCTTGAACAACAGTATCTTTGCTGAGAAAGTGAACTGTATCTTCCATCATCTGCAGATACAAGTAATGAAATTTACTTGAATAAATGAAAATTAGCAAGGAAAGACGTAGGACAGTACATAAGTGGAAGCAATTTGTACAAGAACAAATCAGATACATTGAGAAAAAAAAAACCTTAAGAGTTAGACACGGACGAGAGACAGCGAACCCAAAGGCTACAACAAGAGCAATGGCTGATACAGCAGCACCAGCAAATGGTGGATATATCTTCAAACTAGCAACGACACCCCAGCCTTCAATTGCCAGTGCAACTCCATAAAGCACAAGAAAGGCAGCACTGATGCAGAATTGATGTCACATACATTTGCATGAGTGCATAAAATAAATCGTATGAATATGTGAAGTTGATACCAAAAGGAAGGGACTATTGACCATTGCTTTCAGAGACTAGATTAGAACAAACCTGACATTTTTCCCACAATCTGCATGAGCATCATAAACATATACAGGCAGTACTCGTGGAGAATAAACTACAATGGGAGGCGAAAGAAGAACCTAAAAGAAGAGCTATTTTATTAGACAAAATGAGGAAGCAGAAGAGAGACATACAAATAATCAGGTTTAGAAATTGCTTTAGAACAATTAGATATAACTCACTGTCAATGCTCTTCCAGCAATAAGAAACAGAAACGAAAAATAACCAACTGATGCTCCAACAAAGGGTTTGTCTGGAAAATGAAAAACACGGGCAATAATAATGCCATTAGCAATTAAGTGCCAAATTATGAGGAGGTCTGTCCAAATAAGAAGCTAGGCAAGCAATACAGGTTTGAAATGGAATTTGTTCTTACCATCAAACCATCCGACCAGAAATGCAGCCAAACCCAAAAGAAAAGCAAGGA
The DNA here is from genome assembly GCA_035582765.1 of Acer negundo. Taxonomy (NCBI): domain Eukaryota; kingdom Viridiplantae; phylum Streptophyta; class Magnoliopsida; order Sapindales; family Sapindaceae; genus Acer; species Acer negundo. The sequence continues at coordinate 18,274,252 of CM069233.1, forward strand.
AACAAACAAAAAACATCTGTGTACGGGTCAAATAGAAATTGTTTGAAGCCCAGTGATGGATGACACCAATAGCTAATACGATCAGAAGAAGAAGTAAGAGAAATGCTACCCCAATCTGTGGCAATAAAAGAGAAACTAAGTTATATAGGTTTACCAAAGTTAAAGGCTAAGAAAAATCAAGGGCATCAAAGTTAACATCCCTCACCGTCCAAGGCTTAATTACAACTATGACAGCTGATATTGCACCAAGTAGAAGAAGAAGACCAATGCTAATGAATACATACACACCGCGAGAAAATTTCCAATCATCATCTTTCCTGCAAATGATGCCAGTAGCAAATTATGAAGGTCAACAAGCAATCGTACAACATGAAATGTCAATATTTCATAATAGACATTTTATGATTGGATAAAGCTTTCAATTCCTAGTTGAAAATCAGAAGAAATTTACACACCATTTGAGCAATCCAGAGCAAAGTGATAGCACTGCTGGAATACACACCAAAGGAAGTAATGCAGCAAGAAAATCACCCTTTGTTGGAACCTGATCCTCCCTAGATTTAACAACTTCCAAATAGGACGCGCCACAAAATGCCACAAGCACAGCTACCAAAACAGCACCAGAAAAGAATAAATAGATTATCCAGCCAGTCCGTATGAAAGTTACCTTAAGTGGAAACAGGTGCTAATTTAGAACCACAAAACAGGACGAGCAAATTTGGAGAAATTACCTGAAAATATCCCAACACAAATAGCAGACGAGAGGGAGAATCGATATGTAGAAAACCATGAAATAATTGGCAGTACACCAGTGACCACTAAAGCAATTGCAGATGCCATCACCCACCCAAGGTACAGAGGCGATGCATAGGGAGATGTCAAGCTATTTGAGTCACCAGTCCATCCCTTGTATCCTAAATCTTCTAACGGCCTAGCAGACACTATTGCACCCAGAGATAATACACATCCAGCAAATATAGATATACAAATGACAAGAACAACACCCTGCAAAAGACAACAAGACATGATTAAAATCAAATACTTAATATGGAACTGAAATTTCATTTAACAAAAAATGAAAACTAGAATAGAGGGACATATTTCTTGGATTAAAATCAAATACTTGATATCTAATCAAAATTTCATTAAACAAACGATGAAAACTAGAATAGAGTGACATATTTCTTGGACTAAAGTTCAAAACAAAAAATGCCTCAACTTCAGAAGAATCACCATAGCTATACAAACAACTTGCTTAGACATATGCAGACAGCCAGACACAAATATAACATGTGCACAGTTGTGAGTGTGTTTAAACACACAGCTTCAGGTAATTACGGCTGAAATGGAAACATCTAACAGAATTTGCACCAAAACCAATGCATTTATTATATGTTGCAAAAATAGAAAATTAAATGCTTAACATCATTAGTAACCAAAAAACTTAAATAATAATAATTAATAAAGCAAAGAAATTCTGCTGCAGCAGAATTAAGATAAAAAAACAACAAAAACTATAGAAGAAGTGAGTAGGAAACAGAACTAGTGCAGCAGAATTAAGAAGGAAAAAAACAACAAAAACTATAGAAGAAGAAAGTAGGAAACAGAACTAAAACTAAGGAATATACAACTTTGACACAAGGTAAGAAAGATCCATCCCACCCAGATAGCACGTGTTAAGAACTGATATATGGAAAAAAGAACACAAAAACCCAAATAAAGGCAACAAGTAGCATTCAAAACGGAATGAGAAAATGAGCTATTGCATAGTTTTGCTTCTTTGGGAAAGCTATCAACTCTACAAAATCCAAGGGCAGAAAAAGAGTAAAAGCTCCGCTGATGACTTAAGACGGACAGAATAAAGCCTTGGACTAAGCCTCTCATTTATTATTAGTAATTTTCTTTCCGTTCTTTTGAGAAATGAGAATGAATGTCATAATTAAATGGACTGTGCTCACAGTTTTAAGGACAATAATTAATCTAACCGGACCAGGGAAAACTGGGACGTTACCTTCAAAATAGAGTTTCCGCTAGCCATAACAGCACTAATTTCATGGTACCTAAATGAGTAGTACCAATTTGGCCAGAAGTATCTCAAAGGTTCAAAGGATAGCTCTCTTTAATGTCTCGTTGATAGTTTTCTTTTTTCTTCTTTCCAAAATGAGTACTAAGGCCCGAAATAGAGTACTTAAATTATGTTTTGAATGGATACAGTTATTAGCTCATATAAGGTAAAAAGGATTAAAAAAAATATAAGATACCAAATTAGATGCTGAATTGTCTTTCCTCATCAGTAAATAATCAAGTATTTTATAATATCAACTTTATTGATTTAATACTGCACAGCTTGAGCCAGGTTATACGCCAATCGTTTTCTTTCCTTATGATAAGAAACAGAGAATACGTCTATGGTTTTTAGGTTCTCAAAATTCAATAAAAAACGGGTTCATAAATTCAATTTAGCACGGAGCCAGTAGACAGTTATAAGGTTCATAGTCAAACTACAAGCCGACAGATTTCATTTTCCTTTTTTATTCGGAAATTTTCTAACATGATTGCCAAAATCTCTCCATCATTCTACAAACTATCCTATCAGCAACAAATATCACAATGTATCCACACAAAGCAATTTCTTTTATTATTATAACCCTCAGTGATCCACATGGCTTTCCTTGAGAGCAAAGCAACACTTGTACTCATGTTATTCACTTTGGCAAAACCAACCCACAAAAAAAAAAAAAAAATCATTTTTTATTTCTTTATTTAGTTGTTTGGTAATAAAGATAAACTCCCAGCAGTGGTGGTCATAGTGAACTTCAAAATAAATCTTCTTGCATCCCCATAATCTGGTAGCATATCGACTATCACCTATAATTTGGGCCACAGAACTGTGACTAGAAAACACATGTAAAGGGGTAGCCAACTGTAGAAACTGGAAGCCATAACAAAATAACAAAATTGATTATGAATGCATTTCACATACATGTGATTCAATGCTACATGCATTTCTTAACCAATAGACAACTCACGTAGTAACAACAATTCCACTCATCCAATAATTGCATTTCAGCAGAAATAAAATGTTTTAAGCTAATCATCCGAGAGAAATGTAATGCTAGAACATAAACTAAAAATTATTTGAACCTTCATAGATATAAAAGTGGAAGATGAAAGGAAGGAATGTAAGTCATGGGGAAACAAACCTCCTTTCTTCCAGGAGGTCGATCATTTCCTGCATGGCCTGCTGCACATTGTTCTCGTGTAATCCAAAACTGATAGCCATTACGTATCCAAATAGGAATTGCAACAGAAAGGCAAGCCACCATGAGCGGAACAGTTAAGGAAAGTCCTAGAAGTAATGATGATTTGCTGCAGAACAAACAAGGATCTTAATGAACAACAGGGTAAATGAGCTGAATAGTACTGCAAAAGTAAAATAGTCTGCATAGTTCTACTCTATACTGAAAAGAACGTTTCAAAAAGGAAACTGCAGTCTAGAGAAGGGAAGGCAGTTTAATCTAAAAATACTAAATAAATCAGTGTAAAATATAACAATAAAGGATGTACAAAGAGGAGAATTCCGACTGATATGTGATAAACAATTATTTATGAATAAATTTTTTTCTAATCATGCTGTTTGTAATCTGACTATGAAAAGCTTTAAAAGGCCTGATAATTTTATTAGGCCTCAAAGGGAATGATCAGATGAGACAGAAGAATTTTATAGAAATTGAAACTTTTTCCACAAAATCACACTACATGAAAAAGTCATTACATTGAGCCAAAGGCTTAAAAACCTCAACTTTTCAAATCTAAAGAGCTGTAAGACTCTTTTTTCCCTTTTTCAGAATACACATCATAATCCTCGAATATTAAATGCACGGTATCAGCCCTCAATGTGCCCCACACAAAAGAATTAGCCCAATTGGAAAAGATAAAAATTTTGAACATGAAACGTAAAGTAATATATTGAATCGTACCTCAAGAAGGAAAGCAACAATCCAACACAAGTACTGAGCAGCCAGGCGATAAATCCATACTGAAGAACATAAATTTTTAATAAATTGATAAATGCCATTAGAATCTCACGTTATACAGTAAATAATAAATTGATATATGCATGAAAAATAGACATAAGAACAAGAGTACAATCAGACATGAAAATTGAAAGCCAACTGCTCCAATTTGTGTATCATTTCAGGATGGAATATACCCTGAAACTAAACTTATTACTAGTTACCAAGAAATAATTATAACATAGTTTATTACAAATAAATACAAGTTCAAGCTACCTTTGAGACCTACATTAGTGCAGACAATTAAACTAGAGATATTATTATGGGGCAGATATTTCTTAAACTGCAAACAGCGTAATGAACAACCAAGACAATAATAACCAAAATACAAGAGCTATCAAGCAGTCAATTCAATCTAAATATGTGAAAAGAATATTTTCCTAGAAAAAAGTTTAATGACATTCAAAAAAATAAATCCTACCAAATTGGTGGGGCATACCTTTCGAGGTTTTGATGTCATGGCCATTTCTTCTGCCTGGAGCGAGCGAAGGAAAGCCATAATTGAACAGACCACGGGAGATAAAAGCAACACAGCAAAGCCAAATTCAAACTAGAAACATAGTATAAAACCAAATTTCTATGTCAGCACATTCAAGGCATTCCCACACAACAATGAACAAAAATTAAATTTTAACATCATTTAACTGAAGTATTTTACCAAAAAAAAAAAAAAGTCAAACAGGACAGTATTATATAAATGAAACATAACTGCTAGTTACCTGTTGGTGCGAAGCATTTATAATTTCAATTGTCTTTGGTCGAAAAATTGCCACACTGATTGTTTCCAGAATGAAGATAAAACTAAAGAGAACCCATGCTCGCTCTGGAGTACCTGCTACGTGATGTAAAACAAATCTGCACAATTGAAGCCACTTTTCAAGCCCATGGAGCCTTAGTTCTTCTGAAAGAGAAATTTGATTGGGCATAACATTATCAACACTGTTTGAGTCGACGATGGTAACATCAGTGTTGTCGCAATGATCTCTGTCTGCATCCAAACTGCTTCTTTGCAGTAATGCCAAGATAGTAGGATCCAAATTTTTCTCCTTCAACATCATGGCAAAATTAGGATCCAATCCTTTATCCTGCAATAAACTAGTCAACTCCCTGTCACCTTGTCTTGCCCTCCTCTTCAGCATAGATGTAATCCTAGGGTCATTCAACCTTTCCTGAAATGCAAGGGCTAAATTTAAGTCTAACAATTGTTGATTCGCAGAATTTGATGTGCTAGATTCACATCCCTGACTGTCAAGACCACTACTAGAGCAGACCACCAAGGAATTATTTTGATCATAACTTTTATCAGCAATGGAAGTTCCAGCTTCAGGCTCTTGGACAACAGAACGACAAGAACTACTACGTAATGCTAAACTTGGCCTTCCACTATCCATACTCTTATCACTATTGATACCCTCATGAGAACTAGCAGTTCGACATAAAACTCCATGATTCCAGTGACTGACATCGACTGTGCATTGTGCTGTATTCTGGCTACTAGCATCAATGATATTACCAAGGTGACCTGCTTCAGCACTACTACTGCGTTTCACACTTGAGCCACAACCTTCAGAAGAGCTGGATGAACTGTTTTGTTCCTTTCTGCGAAACCCCTCTCTCAGACGTATCACAGTACTCTGTAAGGCATCTCTCCTAGCAGCTAACGGGTTTGTAATTGACAGATGACGAGAAACTGCAGCACCTAATAGAACAGAGGCTACAACTGCATAACTAATACAATGTCCCAAGTACCTGAAGCAAAGATCAAATGGAAACAAAAATCAGAATACAATAAAGACAAAACAAATGGTAAAACATTAATTAATAATTAAGACCCCAAGGTCAAGAACAAACCAATAATGCACTCCAAAGCAAATAAGGAAAACCCTAGATGTTCCAACTACAAAAAGAGCTGCAATACGATTTTTCAGAAGCTGGAACCCATACAAACATGCTCCCATGTTCCAATCTGCACAACATTATGCACACAAAATAGATGAGCACCAACAGGATAACCATCAGTGATTGCAAAATAGCCAAACACAAATAAAAAGAGCAGTTAACAGCAGACCGAGAATTATGACAGCAGCTGATGTAATTGCTCCAAGCCAGCGTGCTTCCTTTGCTGTCAGACCATATAAGATTGAGTAGACAAGAAGGACTACAAGCGAGCCAACATAGAGAAGTCCAAGATGTGAAGCCCTAGTCAAAGCAAAATCAGAAAAGTTAAGTAGACAATAGATAAATATCTTGCAATGTATAAGAGTGAAACCAATTTAAGAATGCGGTGTAGTTTTCAGCTACCAGCTACACAGAAAAACATTCAAAATTAATACATGGTATTTAGTGATTAAAACCATAAACATTATACATAAAAAAAAGTACAGGGAAGACATTCAAAAATATAACGATTCAAAGCTTAAGACTCCAAGCTACTTAATGTTTGATATACAGATCCTATTTTCCCATTTCAAAACTTACTCCCACTAAAATATAGGTGTAAAGATTCATTGTCAAGGATGCTAATAAAATAATGATGAAACATCTTACACAAAAAAGTCTACACCCACCCTGATGATTACAATTAGATCTGTCAAAGAGTAATCAAATATGATGTACCAATATAAAAGAGAAAACAAGATATGGCTTACCTACTCGATTGTCGAGGATATAACTCACTAGGATCCGGCGGTTCCGGTAAACAAGCCAATGGACCCATTTCTATACCATCCGGATAAGCAAACTTGTAAGCCTTCCGGACATACTCATCCAAATCTAAGCCATTCCCTGTGTCAATTGATGAAAGAAAGAAATAAAACAAGATATAAATAAGAGCAACGTGGAAGTACCTAAAATTAACAGACTAATGCCTTGTGACTCAGAAAAAGTATTATCAAAGTGCAATTACATCACTCTGTTGAGGGAAGCAAATAAGACCCCACTAAGTTGAAAAGTATAGCAATGCTTACCATTAAAGACCATACGACAGATAAAGAGCATGTTGATTGCTAAGGCAATTGCTGATACGCCAAAAAAGAAACCAGAAGGCGAATATCGTTCAGATGCATTTGAACTAGCTGTAACATACAAAGCACAAAGCTCATATGTACAGAGTAGGGCAACAGCCAGAAGAAGAAGAAAAGCAACAGCCCCTGTTAGAGAAAAAATGGGGAATACAGGCGTGAGAATGACAGAAAAGAGAAGGAAAGACAATAGTGAAATTTTATATATGAAAAGTCCAAATATTTGAACATAACAGCATATCATCTTAAACATTCCCCTCCAGCACCACACTCTCTCTTCCCCTGCCTCCATTTGTTATTTTCTTTTATATTTAAAGCATATACTAAATTTCTTAACAAACAAAAGAAGAAACATATGTAAAAACATAAACTAAAATGATTCACAAATATTAAGAGTTCCATCCTCAAAACTCACAAGACATATTGTGAAAGTAAAACAAAAATGCTCCCTCCATTATGAGATATCTTGCATATTTTATTTCTTTAGTCAATTGATTCTTCTTCTATCAATCCCTGAACCTAATGGAATGCATATGTACTCAAAAGAATCACAGCTCTCCAGCTCGGAAGAGTCTCATTCGCCTAGCTAAAAGGCTTCATCTCTGTCGACTTTAACAGATCCATTTTCATTTGCCCTCTTTTCATTGCCAAGTTAGAAAGTTTGAGGTACTAATTCGTTGATATGCCTAACTTGTTTATGTTTTCTAAATAATCATGCAGCTTAACATCCCACATTCTAAATCTAGTCATACGAAGATGACAGTTCATTTATTAGAGGAAACCATGGCCTGAGCTAGAAAAAGGAAATCTATCCAGGATCACTGTAGTACAATTTTACAATAAGAAATGATACCTACTTGCACATATTCCCCCATATCTAAACTAAGTCAAGTAAACTAGGCCTCATCCATCAATTTTTTGCCCAATGTCATAAAGGTTTCACAATAATCCAGGGCAAAAGGATAATTTGAGCTTGATGGAGCCCATAACAAAAAAAACATTTATTGACCTACATCACCATCAACAAAATGAAACGACTTTCATAAACAAGCTTCAAAGAGTCCTCTTGAGCATCATTGTCTCATAGACACCATGCAGACAATTTATGAGGAACATATAGCATAAACTAAAAAATGAAGAAACAAATCCAATGGGCATGCAATGGACCAACCAACCAGGTAGATTATTTTTTTATTTTTCTTTTACTTTCTGCAAGAGGAAATTGGATTTTAAGTACTTTCACAAAGAAATTGCATATATTCCTAAAATCATCACAGTTGCACAACAATTTATAAAGATGAAAGTTCAATTTTCGTATATCGTACGGTACTACGGTATACAAGAATCCCAAAGCAACTTTCCTTAGAGGATACTTAATTAGCAATTAAATATATATTTTAATCAGAGAGGGTAAGAATTCCATTTGTCAGTAACAGAAAGGGGAAGACAATACATACTTGAGCTTTGCCATTGTGTTCTCCACCAAAGCATGATTGAATAAAATGCCAATAGAAGTGCAGTGCCAGCCATTATTATAGCCAGACCAATTATGTCCCGATGGAGTATCACAATCAACCAGCATCCCCACAGGATAAGCACTGCAACCGGAGATATAACAACCATCCATGCCATCATAGATAGAAACCGACATATTATATCCAGTTGAGGTCCTTGTAATATATTAGGCCATTTTCTAGCAAAAATCCAACTGAAAAAGAGAAATGCAAAACAATCAAAAGCGGGCAAGAATTGATGAATGCAATTAGTAAAGAGAAGACAGATAAGATCATTCTTTCCAACATAGAACTAATATTAAGAGATGAAACATACAGTGTATGAATTGCCTAATCTTAGGTGAAAGAAATGCAATTCTGCAGTAGAAATAAAGCAATCATAACACAAAATGCAAAATGGTGCTAGAATAGATGAGGAACGGAGTTAATTTATCCTGTCCCAAATCAGAAAAATTTACGCAAAAGAAGACAGAATCGGTTTCACATGGCAGCGACAAATAGTTAAAACCAATGCTTTAGAGTAAAACAAAATTAAATACTCCAAAAGCTTTCCATCTTTGGCACATGTACTTCTGCGCATCTTAAATTAGAAATTTTAAAATAAAAAATTAAATGAGAAAAGGAAACTGGCCTGAAACAAATTAAGAACCAACCATTTAAGGCCATGAAATCCATGACTTAAATACCATTTTATTCCCGATAATGAAATTAATATTGTGACCTTCTTTTGAACAAAAAACCATTTGATATGGGTCGATAAAGTGCACAAGCTTTTACTTAAAACATTTAAAAGAACATTTTTAAATTGAAATCATTTTCTAAAACTAATCAAATCTTTTATATTTCCATTATAATTTGAAAAGAAACGGATAATCACACACTGATAGCAGCTTCATTGCTCTAAGTTCCATTAAATGCACAATTAAAACAAAATAAAGCTCTAGCCAACAATGCACCCACACAAGGAAGTCTTTAATTTTACCTTGTATAACACAAAACCAAACACTGCATACATAATAATCTGGTCACAAACCAATAGCAGCTTAATTGATTAAGCTCCATTAAACACATTTAAAACAAAATAAAGCTAAAGCCAATAATGCACCCACACAAGGAAGTTATGTGCTTTAATTTTAACTTGTATAACACAAAACCAAACACTGCATACATAATAATCTTCACATTAAGCAAATACTTGAAGCATCCAAAATGGTGAAAAAGAGTACCTATAAAGCCGCCACGGCCTCCAATTCACAGCCCAAAGTATTGAAAACGAAGCTGAACCAAAAGCTACAAAAAGGGACCCTGAAATTGCACATGCCAATACTATCCCTCCCTCATCCCCTTCCATGGCCTTGCTCTCTCACCTATGCACAGAACATTTACCATATATAAAAATTAGAAGTTGCAGAAAGTAACATAACCAGATGCCACAATTATCTTCACCAAACAAACTCTTCCAACTTTAAGAAAAAAAAAAATTAAACAAAATAACACAAGAATTGAAACCCAGGTATAGAACAATAATGTGGAGGCAATGAAATACAACAAAATTGAAACTACAACATATGACATACCAAGAAGAAAATATTTTTAAAAAAATAACTAAACCCCAGATAGAGAACAGTAATGTGGAGGCAATGAAATGAAACACTGTTGGAACCACAGTATAATACACCACAAAGCAGAAAGTATAAAAATTTGAAAAAAAATCAAACACAATTGAACAAACAAACTGAAACCCAGCTGGAGAAAAGCAATGTAAGTCAATAAAAAAGGGTTTATGTACCTACTTGAGTGAAGTGGGCTTGATGGGCACCAGCATGATGTTGAATTCAGCACAAATGGGTCATCTTGGTGAGTGTCAATTGAGTGACTAAAACCAGGTCAAAAATGGGTCATTTTCTTCATGGGTTTTAGGTTTGGAGCAGAAAATTCAGCTCAAAACAGAGAAAGAGAAACTATAAGGGCCCCTGAGCTAGGTCTAAGAAGAAGATGATGAAAAAGGAGTGACCTTTACTTAGGGTTTGTTCTTCTGGGTAGTTCTGATTTTAGGGTTTGTCTTTATCTACCTTGATAATTTCTGAGATAGAGAGAGAAAGTAAAGATTAAAACCCTACTGATATGTGTGAACTGGGTGGAGTAAAAAAACCGAACTTTTTTTTGTTTAGAGAAGAAAGTTTTGAGCTTTTAGAGAGAGGAAACGGAGAAAAGGCTTGAAAATGAGTAAAGATAGAGAAATGGATATAAAATAAAAATAAAAATAAAATAAATAAAAAAGATAAATTTTTAATAATAATAATGATAATAAAAAGCATATCTGTGTCTGAAAGGAAATCAAACCCACTTTCAATTCTGGAGAGTATGATACACCCACCAATCAAATGCTAGAGTAGGAGACATTGGGGGATTTCTATTGGAGAGTGGTGTGTTGGGATTTTGGGGAGAGTGATTGAAGTGGTTGAAGGACAAAAATGTGCATGTGTATAAATATTTTTCTAAAAAGGGGTTTTAATTTCTATAAATCAATTAATTAAGATCTCAAATTTGAAAATTTGATGTCTTGATTAATTAATTTATATAATAATGAAAATGGGGTCAAATTTGTTGACATGGAAAGTAATTTCTTGATTTAGTAGGTGAAGAATTTGTGTCTTCAAAGTTCAAAGATGAGAATTTTTTTAATTAGGTAAAGAATTATAGAAATGGGTTTTTTTTATATATTATTATTAATATTATTCAATTGAGAAATTGACTTGCAACCAAATTTGATCACTAAAACAAAGGTTACCAGTGGTCTTTGTGATGGCTCAATTTAGGTTTTTTATGGCGCGTTCTTCTTCAAATTGTGATCAATCGTCATTTGGAATATATACATTAGTTGTTGTGGTGGGTGGAACTTATAGGTGATGGTGGTATATTACAATAAATCAAAGATGTCTATACCTAAATGATGAACAAATTTACTCAATTTTTGAATAAGGGTGCTAGTCGGTTTGAAATCAAGACACTTATCTTTGCGGATGTAATTTTTGTTGTTTCTAAAAAATAAAATAAAAAATTCAATCCAATCCGCTCTAATCTTAGGTTGAATGCATCTACACGTTAAACTTATATCTTTTTCAAATACTATTTAATGTTTTACGAAGTTAAATACCAATAGAAAACACATCTTTGAAATATATGATTCAAACGAAAATAAAATAAAATAACTGTCCTTTTGTTTCCACTTTTCACTATCTCTTTCTCACTCTTTACCTTTCTTTTTCCTTATAAATTTCCTCTCACTTCAATTATTAATATATATTAATAAAAATTATCAAGTGTAGAATCCTATACAAAATATTCATACAGTTTCATTAATTTCAACCGAATGGAATCAGTGAAATCGCATGAAAAATTCATACCAGATCTCGCACTAGAAAGTAGGGGTGGGCACAAAAACCGAAATCGAATTAAACAAAACCGAACTAAGCAAAAAAGGATGTTTGGTTCGGTTCATAGCTTCTATTCGGTTCAAATCGATTTAAAATTTGAAAACTGAATTGTCTTAATGAATAGTTTGTAAAGTTTAATTTTATTACGGACTGTTGGTTGATGATGTTTTATTTTGGACTATATTATGTACAACATTTTTGGACTTCTATTTTATAGAAGTTATGAAGATTTTATATTTTGTTTGAGTATGTAAATTGTGTATGATTAAAATTTTAGATTTGGATTGAAAATTGGGTTGTATTTTGTTTAAATTAATTTTTACAGATTTTGTTTTCTTAAAAAAGTTTAAGCCCAAATGCCAAAAAAGTAACTCAAAGGCCCAAAAAATTTTAAACATATAAAAAAACCTTCAAAACCCAATAGGCCTAAAACCGAATTGAACCGAATCGAGATAAAGGTGTTCGGTTCAATTTGGTTTTCAGGTTCAAAATGGTTCAAATCGGTTCACATTTTTAAAAAACAAAAATATGTCAGTTTAGTACGGTTTTGACCAGAACCAAACCGATATGTGCCCACCCTTACTAGAAAGTTACTATATATATATATATATATATATATATATATTAATGTTTATTATATCGTCATAGATTTCACTTCTCTGTCTTAAACACTTTCTTATCTCCCTCCATTTGAAATACTTGAACGCTCTTTTCTACACAATTGTTTTCCAGAAACCTTACACGGTGAAACTATAAGGTTTCTATCATGTAAGGTTGTTGTGTTATCTCTGTAGGGAAAAATAATAAATAAAAGTGGTAAACGCAGCGGAAGCGATACTAAAAACGATTTAGTGACTTTTAAAATTTTTCCTTTATGAACCTTAAACCTTTTTAATCAATAAACATGCATATATGTTAACAAAAGTAAATTACCTTTTGTCGCGTGATCCGATTGACTTACGTCGATGGTAATCCGCAAGACCTTCAATCCGAGCACGAACGTGGATCACCTAGGAGCGTGGTCTCCCTTTTCTTTGAATTGCAAACCTGTGAATGGACCAAACAAAAAACTTTCTTTTCTTTGTTAGTCACAAAACAATCAAAAGAATGTCAAAAATTATTCCGGTCACTTTTGAGTTCTCAATCTAATGATCGAAACTCGCGTGAACCTAGATCGATATCGTATACACAAGCTTATTGATGATTAAGCAATAGTATACTATCAAAGAATAATTTCACACTCTCTTTTGTCTTTTTAGAATAAAAACTCTCTCTTGGAATTAAGAAGAAGAAGAAAGAAATAAAAAACTCAAGCACAATGGATTGTGGTGGCCGAACCCTATAAGAACACATATATAGGTTGGCCGAATTTTTTCTTCTTTTTCCTTTAGGGTTGCCGAATTCTATGTAGTCTAAGATTAGGGTTGGCCGAATTCTATAATTTCACTTATATAGGGTGACTTAAATTCAACCCTAATTCTTTTCAACTTAATAGACTTCAAACCCTAATCGAACTCCTTGATTTTTATTCTTTTATTTTGACTAAATAAAAAGACTCCTTATTTGATTAAATAAATAAAACTAATTTATTTATTTCCTTGTCAAACAAGTCTTTTACTTTTAGGAAAGATTTGTTTCTTTAATTAAACAATTAATCAATAAATTAATTAATTCTTATTTAATTAAAACAAATGAAACAAAATAATATTTTAGGTTAAAATTTTAACCTTGCCGCCCCACTTGATTAAGATTGGGCCTAACATTATTTTCTTATTTCATTTAATCCATTGGACTTTAAATAAAAAGCCCACATGTGAACCAGACCCATTCTTACTAAAAGAAACAAGCCCACATGTCTTTCATTAATATATTAATATAATTGAGCAGCCCATTACTTAAATAATGTGCAAATTATATTCTTAATATATTAAATGCAATTCTAGATGGACCCTTAAATTGGTCCGGTAGAATATATCAAGTGATCCATGCAAGTCCGTGTGGATTGGGGATCTTGGCGGGCCATCTAAATTTAAGCTTCAATAGACATAACCTAATCACAATCAACAAATGATTCACTTAGGTCCGATCCATTAATTTTAACTCATTCCACTAAAGAGCTAAAACTGAACTCTTAAATAAAGATAGAAAAGGAAGATGCTCCTCATTCATACCCTAGACAATCATATTGGAGATAGTGTATCCTCGTGATTAATATCAGTAATCGCCAAGAGTTCATAGACCGCCTATAACTCTCCAAGTTACCATATTTACTCATATGACCATGTTTTGAACTTGGATATTTTGACTTGTCCAGAAGCCATGTTTTCAATAGACACTATCGAAAACTCAACGTTGAGATTTAATATCCAATTACCTCAAAACATCCATATAATGATATTATACTCTCATTTAATTAAATGGAGCCACGATGTCCATATCTATAAATGAAGTCCTCTATCGATTAACAAATGAATATCACCAAACTATCGAGGATAGACTATGCGATATAATCGTACTCATTGATAACTCAAATGATATCACTTGCAACCATAAGTCCATCATTTATCTCAGGATTAAGATAGACTCTCCGATTGTCCTGATAATGAAAAGACTATTATCTATTGACGGTTCTAGATAAAGCTTTTCATTGTGATCCAGTTCAATGCACCCAGTGCACTAGATCCTTTTGCTCGAAGACACTCCGATGATTTTAGACTCATCATATCTCATTTGATCCCACTCAAATGCTAGCAAAAGAATTCTACAACTTTAACAAGATAAAGGTGCCCAACCTTTAACTTAAGTTGTGAACATTATTCAAGACTAACTAAAGAATTGTGTCTACCACATACATATCCAGATGTACGAACAATTCTTCTTTTCCCATAGTCTTTAGACCTTATGATTATTTACTTTGACAATTATAATATAAACTATAAATGCTATACGATTTGTTAAACCAGAAATCTCTTTATTAATATGAAAAAGATTGTTAATTACAACATTACACTCTTGCTATTGAGCATAATCCTAACAATCTCTTCATGTAAGGTTACAGTTCCATCATGTAAGGTTGTGATGTTATCTCTTCATGTCAGGTTGAGGTTCCATCAGTGTAAGGTTGCTGTGTTATATTGTTGTTTGTTGATGACAATTTTTCAATAAGGAAAACATCAACAAGAAACTTTTGTAACTTAGAGTTTTTGTTTGCAATTATGAGGAAAGTAAAGGCAAGAATCGCAAGAAGACAAGTTTACGTGGTAAAACCCTATGGCGAGGAAACATCCATGGTTGCTGGAGACGGCAAGAATAAGGTTTCACTATGTAATAATGGATTACATACTCAATCTCTCTTCCATTCTTGCAGTTATATGCTTTGTTGCATGTTCGTACATAATAGCCTTAAGGGTCTATTTATACATGCATAGAACCCTAATTCGTGGTGTACAAGTAAGGAAAGTTGACGAGATTTAATAAGACTTTGATTTGTTGGAGTCACATTTATCTTCTTTCTTGTTTTGTATATCTTGCACATTAAATGAATTAGATTCCTTGTTGAATTTGGATTATAATATCTCTAAAGGAATTTGTTTCCTTATTAGAGTGTGCTTACTGGTTCCTTGTTTAGGTAAGATTCTTCTTCTTCGTGCTTGAGTCGTGACTAACTATGTGTTACTATCTTTCACACATCTTTTGGCCAATCGGTTTTCTAACTCGACCAGGTCTTCTTTACCCAATCAATTATTCAACCCGATAAGTGTCTTTTTTATTAGATCGGTTGTTTAACCCCGATCAGGTTTTCTTTATCTAATCGGTTTTATTGAACCTGACCGAATCTTACTAGAACCAAAGGTTTTGGTCAACTGCAACTGGTTTCATCTGATTGACTTTTGATGACATGGCATGCTTGATCACCGTTTTCTAGGGTAATGATTTAACCTGTTAATATCTCGTTCTATTTTGAAGAAAGATTCGCTCTACAAGATATATTTAACTATATCTTTGAGTTATATCCTCTAGCTCATTAATGTTGGTTTTGCTTTAAAAGCTAAGCATTTAATTTTAGCCATAACATTCGATTGTTCAACTGATTTAATGTGCTAATGGGACTCGTGGTGGCTAATATCACTCTTTGATTGACACTTATCAGGTCATGGTTTTAGTTCTAAAGCCTTGAACATGTGCTCAATGAATATGTTATGTTTTAAGCTTTAATTTGCATGAATAAAATCTAGGATTTAAGTGTGATTTTGTTGGATTGTATTTTCTAGGTTTTTGTTCATTTATAAAGGACTAGAAAAATATTACTTTTGATCTTTCATGTCTATTTCTAGTTCTTCCTGAAGTGTACTTAATCCATACATTTCATATATGATTTACATCATGTTTATGTAATGTCAATTGTTTAGATTATAAACTAGTAAAACATACATTGTGTGTATGAAGTTTATTTCTAGTTTCTATATGATATCTTGATCATTTATTATATGTTGCGTGTGTTTGCATAAGCAAACATTTGATCACGTTAGGAAGCCTTATGTAGGCATAAAGTCTCTTATTGGAACATGCGATTCTAGATTGAGTAAGGGAGTCTCGACTAAGATCATGCGGATCCGTAGGTTGAGCATGGAGAATTCAATTAGAGGCATGCAGCTTTTAAGTTGAGTGCCGGTAAGTTTTTCTCTAGTAAAAGGCCCGAGGGTAGGATGAAAGGGATATCTAATAAGATGTAGGCAATCATGTTGATTGGTCACTTGAACGTGTACTTTTATTCAACTAATAAAAGATGGTGTTGATCGGACCTTGTTGAATGGTTCAACTTCTGGATGTTTCCTCTTAAGAGGTTATTAGGATTTTGGTTTGTGTTGACATGTATTCCATATCAAAACATTGTTTATCTTGTAATGTTTAATTGTCTTAGATTGATGATGATTGAAGCTGTAAGGAGTATTTGGCAACTTTTCATGCAAGATGGTGTCTTTAAGAGGAAATGAGCTATATTGCTCATCTAAGGTATAATAGACCTCTTTCCTCTTACAAGGCATAGGTACACATACACTTGGCATTCATTTGTGTCCCTGCATAGTTGTACACCATTGGTATAACACTTTCACACACTTGGTAATGTATGCATATGCATTAGTTTCAATTTGATAATCTTTGTGATTTGCATGTTCTAGGACTATGTCTAGAAAATGGCATACATGTGTGACTTAGTGTTTATTTGTTTTAGTTTTATTGTTTTTAGACTTGAACATGATCTCATTTGATTCTTTATTGAATTTGGGTCATTTTGGTTACTCACTCATTAGGTTTCAAGTTCAAACTAGGAAGCTACGCTACTTTACTTTACATTCTCATTAGTTGAGTTGTCTTCGTCGTCATGTACCGAGTCGAATTCTCAACCTTTTGTCAAAGTTTCATAGTCTTCCACGTGAGTGAGGGAGTCACGATTCGTAATCCAAAGACATGATCAAAATCATAGTTCGGAGACTCGAATATGGCCTAAGAATGCTAGAGGAGCATGAGGGAAGCAAGCATTGGCCAACGACCAAGCTTGATTGGGCGCATGAGGAGGCTTGAGACTCATAGCCTCACCACCTCTCTACCCCGTGAGGAAGGTGGTGAGGTGGCAGCCTCTGATTCATCACCGAATTCCCTCTCTTTCATCTCTTTAATATTTCTCCTTTCCTTCTCATTCATTTTAAGAAGAAAATTTGAAAACACAGTGCAGAATTTTCTCTCCAATTTTTTTCACCTTCAAAACACCATAACTTTCTCATTCGGACTCTGAATTGAGTGATTCAAGTTGGAGAATCTTTGTAATCAAGTTCTCTACCTTTTACAAGAGAGTTTGCAACTGTTTGACTGAGTTTTCTAGTGGCTCTACCAACAAAACTAAACCAGCTCGTGATTCTTAGGTATTTGACTTATTTATGTGTTTTCTTCTTTTAAAACCTTCAATTACCTTGGGGTTTATTCTTCTATACGTTTGTGTAACTATGATGAATGCTATTGAGAAAGATAAATTCATAATCAAAACTAATCAAGTCTAATTTGAGACAAATGTGAACTAGTTTTTTATGATTCTAGTTTCTCACATGTTTGAGTGTTGTATTGCGATAAGTTTAATACCTAGGGTTATTTGTGATTGTATTGATTTATTTTATGATCAATAACCTTAAAATCTACTTTGATCATTGATTGAACAAATCTAGGATTAATACATGAGTATTTGTTTTTATAGCTATCTAGGATTTAATTGATTTGTCATTTAATCTTTGCTCTAAATCTTTGGTTAGAATATTCATTAAATACATTTTGTGATTCTAGCATTTTTGTATATATTTCTAATATATTGAATTTGTGCTTTATGAATATGATTTATTCAAGTATTAGATTTGTGAATGAAACTAGGAGTCACATATGTTAGGTGTTTTTCACATGCTCTAGGTTTTAATTCAATTTGTATGACTAGACTATTTTGACTTGTGTTCTCACATGACTAAGTCTAGTTTCCATGGAATGTAATGATCACATGTTTTATGTTGAATTTGCTTGTTTGTATCATTTGCATTCATTAATCACACTAGGAAGTTCTTGTAAAAGACAAGAAGTCTTTACTAGGACAAGAGGTCTAGATAGTCAAGCGAGGAAGTCTTGGTTATAACCTAGCAAGAAGTCATGGCTAGGATTGGAAAGGTTCGAATAGCAATGCATGTGAGGCTCTCTAGAGGAATGAGTGCCTTGGATAGGGAGTTGGCTACAATATTGGTAGGCCTGGGCGCTTGGTTAGACATAAACTTTAATAGAGAGTGTTCCATGGGATGTGCATTGGCCTTTGAGGAATTTCAAATCTTTCAACGATGTTGGCTAGAGATGGACTCCACTATATGGTGGTTCCGCATCATTAAGAGATTTCATATCTACCAATAGGGATTAGGTAGACAGATTCCAATAGGAAGTAGATCATATGATTGGTCACTTTTGAGGAATTTCTAATCTATCATCCAAAATATATAGTACCCAATGGTTATGGTTCAACCCGTGTTTGTTTCCTCCTTGAAGGTTTTACCATATTAAAAAAATCTCATGTGTTAATTCTTTCTATCTCTCTCTTTTATATTTGTATATGTGTATGTTTCTATCTTGTTGCATAATATTCACTTGTGATATATCTTGAGACAAGATTTTGTTAAGTGTGATTTGTAAACAATTCATTTTGATCATAGTTGTATTTATAATTCTTTTGTTAATTGATTCTTTTGTATAGTTATATTTTGATTGACACTTATAGCACATTGAACATTATTGGAAATACAAGTATTTTTTGTTATTGTATTTTAATGTTATTATTCCTCTTGTTACATGTTGATATATAGACAATGCTTTAATGATCACATGAATATCTTGTCTATACATGTATGTATGGTTTATGTGCTGTTGTGAAAGCTATCTTGAGGGGCAAACTTAAGTTTGTTTCAAGGGATTGAAAAAGGTGTAAAAACCTATTCACCCTCCATCTAGGTATGCTTTAGACAATTTAACTATGATTGTATATTTCAATTGGTATCAGTATGGGTCGTCAGACAACACTTGACAAGATCCGATTTATACTATTGTGTGAATTGCTTAGGATTTTAAAGCATGATTGTACAAGATAATGTTCGAAGGGGTTTCTAACTCTAGGCCCCTTCTTCTCAAGGGTCACAACTATGGGTTTGAAAATTGAGGATGAAGGCTTACATTTGCTTTATTGATGAGAGGGCTTGGATGACCGTGGAAGAAGGTTACCTCTCTCCCAATAAGAGACTTAAGAATGAAACCATCATTTCCAAGCCTAGGAGTAAGTGGTATACTAATGAGTTTGAGTTAACAATGTGGCATTGGTCGAACCAAAATTGGTGTGATTTTAGCCCTAATTTATTTCTCTTTTTGCTTGATTCTTTAGCAATATCCCGTGATTTAATAGTGTGAATTAAGTGTTTTTAGGTATTTCTAAAGTTCAGGGGCATTGGTATAATATTGGTCAGTTAGGGGTGAAACTGCAATTATTGAGGGACAATTGAAGATATTGAAATTTTGGAAGACTATAGGGGGCTGTCCGTAATTCGCTAGCAAATCAGCGACAGCACTCACCGTCACTTAGTGATGCTATGCGTTTTGAGAGGTGGGCTTAGGCCTTTAAGTACACCCGAACCAGCGTCTACGCGCACCCCAAAGAAGAGCAAACCAAGCTTGGCCCAAACGCGTAAGCCCAAAATGAAGCTTGCCTTGCTACATGCACCCCAATGACCTGCTAAACGCATCTCATCTTCTCCTTCAGCCTTCAGTGACCAGGTCTATTTTGACTGGCAATTACGGAAAGAACCCCTCTGAGGTACTTAATGGTAATTTTCTATGAAAAGGGCTGTTTTGGTAATTGACCACCCGAGCCCTGATTTCAATCCCCTATAAATTCATCATAGTTTTTCCCTTTCAAACAACTCTTGACAATCATGAAACCTCCTTCTTCCACCATTCCTAATCCCACAATTTCTCCTATCCAATAAACACTTAGATTACTCCACTTAAACCACTCCTCTCTTTCCATCTTCTCCACCCATTTCCTTTGTCACTCTCCATATGACTCTACCTATCTAGACATATCCTCATCATCCTATCTTTACACAAGATTCAAGCAAGGAAGCTCAAGGAAAGATTAAACTTACAAGAGAGACCCAAGGGTGATTTCTCTACAATTTACTTCCTTTTCTTGTTTGTGATTATGTGTAATTAAACCCCCATTTTAAGGGGATGATTTGAGAGACTTTTGGACGTCGAGTATTTATTAAAGCTTTGAATATTATGTTTGCATAATTATAGTTCTATTTACTTTTTAATTAGATCTTGCACTTATGTGATTGCTTGAGTATTGACACACTTATTGATTACAATATGTTATAGGATTAATTGTGATAAAACTGTTGGGAAAAATACCAAAGAAGTACACGCAGCGGAAGCGATACTAAAAATTAGATTTAGTGACTTTTAAAAAATTTTCCTTTATGAACCTTAAACCCTTTAATTAATTAAACATACATATACAATAACAAAAAGTAGAATACCTTTTGTCGCGTGATCCGATTGACTTACGTCGATGGTAATCCGCAAGATCTTCAATCCTAGCACGAACGTGGATCACCTAGGAGCGTGGTCTCCCTTTTCTTTGAATTGCAAACTTATGAATGGACAAAACAAACTTTTCTTTTCTTTGTTAGTCACAAAAACAATCAAAAGAATGACTAAGATTATTCCGGTCACTTTTGAGTTCTCAATCTAATGATCGAAACTCGCGTGAACCTAGATCGATATCGTATACACAAGCTTATTGATGAATAAGCAAATAGTATACTATCAAAGAATAATCTAACATTCCTTTTTGTTTTAGTAGAATAAAAAGCTTTCTATGAATTGAGAAGAAGAAGAAATTTGTATCATGAACCCATATCTTAGTGGCCGAATTCTATACTTGTCAATATATAGGTGGCCTAAGTTTGATTCTTCTTTTCTTTTATTATTAGGGTTGCCGAAATCCTAACCTAGAAATAACTAGGGTTGCCGAAATCATATGCCCACCATAGGTTTATGTTGCACCATAATTTCCATCTAGTTTTTAAGACATCAAACCCTAATCCAACTCGTAGATATTTTATTCTTTTATTTTAACTAAATAAAAAAAAAAAACTTCTTATTTGATTAAATAAATAAAACTAATTATTTATTTCCTTATCAAACAAGTCTTTTAATTTTACTTTTAGAAAATATATTTCCAGATTAGAAAAGATTTGTTTCTTTAATTAAACAATTAATTAATAAATAAATTAATTCTTATTTAATTAAAACAATGAAACAAAATAATATATTAGGTTAAACTAACCCTTGCCGCCCCACTTAGAGTAAATAGGCCAAAATATTATTTTCTTATTTCATTTAATCCATTGGACTTTAAATAAAAAGCCCACATGTGAACCAGACTCATTCTAACTAAAAGAAACAAGCCCACATGTCTTTCATTAATATATTAATATAATTGAGCAGCCCATTACTAAAATAATGTGCAAATTATATTCTTAATATATTAAATGCAATTCTAGATGGACCCTTAAATTGGTCCGGTAGAATATATCAAGTGATCCATGCAAGTCCGTGTGGATTGGGGATCTTGGCGGGCCATCTAAATTTAAGCTTCAATAGACATAACCTAATCACAATCAACAAATGATTCACTTAGGTCCGATCCATTAATTTTAACTCATTCCACTAAAGAGCTAAAACTGAACTCTTAAATAAAGATAGAAAAGGAAGATGCTCCTCATTCATACCCTAGACAATCATATTGGAGATAGTGTATCCTCGTGATTAATATCAGTAATCGCCAAGAGTTCATAGACCGCCTATAACTCTCCAAGTTACCATATTTACTCATATGACCACGTTTTGAACTTGAATATTTTGACTTGTCCAGAAGCCATGTTTTCAATAGACACTATCGAAAACTCAACGTTGAGATTTAATATCCAATTACCTCAAAACATCCATATGATGATATTATACTCTCATTTAATTAAATGGAGCCACGATGTCCATATCTATAAATGAAGTCCTCTATCGATTAACAAATGAATATCACCAAACTATCGAGGATAGACTATGCGATATAATCGTACTCATTGATAACTCAAATGATATCACTTGCAACCATAAGTCCATCATTTATCTCAGGATTAAGATAGACTCTCCGATTGTCCTGATAATGAAAAGACTATTATCTATTGACGGTTCTAGATAAAGCTTTTCATTGTGATCCAGTTCAATGCACCCAGTGCACTAGATCCTTTTGCTCGAAGACACTCCGATGATTTTAGACTCATCATATCTCATTTGATCCCACTCAAATGCTAGCAAAAGAATTCTACAACTTTAACAAGATAACGGTGCCCAACCTTTAACTTAAGTTGTGAACATTATTCAAGACTAACTAAAGAATTGTGTCTACCACATACATATCCAGATGTACGAACAATTCTTCTTTTCCCATAGTCTTTAGACCTTATGATTATTTACTTTGACAATTATAATATCAAACTATAAATGCTATACGATTTATTAAACCAGAAATCACTTTATTAATATGAAAAAGATTGTCAATTACAACATTACACTCTTGCTATTGAGCATAATCCTAACAAAAACTTGTTGAGTTATTGACATACTTAACTGATTGTAACACATAGTGAATAGGTTAGGTTATTGGTGGGGATATCACCCCAATTACCTAGGCCATTGATCGTCACTAATCGATCCCACCTTGACCCCTTCTCTTTAATCGGTTAGGCATTTTAGTGGGAAGTAGTTTAGGTTTCGTAGTGACGGCTTAAACAACACTTCCGAATGAGATCGGTCCTTGATTGTGTAGATTGCACATTAATGAAGCCATAAATGAATTGCTCAATAGTCCATAGCTACTCTATCATTTCCTTAGAATTCCTATTAATTGTTTAAACCATTTTTTTTTTATCTAGGTTGTTTGCATTGGATTCCTGTCTCTATTCATTTCCTCTTTTACATTTTTGTACATTTACTTTCCATGTATATTTGGTGGTTTCTCAAACCACACACCATTCAAACTTAACATGATTTACTTTCTTGCGCATTAGTTAGACTAAGTTAGAATATATCACAAATCGAATAATCTATCCTAATCCCTGTGGAATGAATCCATAGCTTACTACTTTACTAGTTTTCAAAACTTAAAGCATATTGTGTAAGAATTTATTTATAAACATCTTTTGATAATTCACTATTTGGTAACGACACAAAAAGCGAGTCATCAGGCATCATCGGGCAATGTATGCTATTTTCAGAGGTGTGGATAGTAGGCAATTATCATATATCCAAAACCTAGAGACCTCAAATGAGGCGTGTGATGCTTTTCAAGTCACCAATGAGAGGACTAAAGCGGCGAGGAAGTCTAGGCAAGTCTAGGCTTCAAATGCTCACAACTCAATTTGAGACATTACAAATGTGTGAGGAAGATAAGTTCGATGACTTTCAATTCAAGCTACTAGACATTGCCAACCAATGTCAAGCACTTAGCGTTCCTATCTCCAGTGAAAGGCAAAATTGGAATATTCTAATGTCTCTACCAAAAAGGTTCAAAGCCAAGGTAACAGCCATTGAAGAGAGCAAGGACATAGACGTCATGAGCATAGATGAGTTGCTAGAGTTTCTTGAAACCTTTGAGGCATGCATGAAGCCTAAGGCTAAGAATAAAGGTTTAGCTCTCAAAGTCGTCAAAGAAGCTAGTAGTAGTGATGATGACGAGGAGATAGCTTTATTGGTTAAGAAGTTTATGAGGAAAGGTGCCAAGCCAAGTGGCAAGTACTTAAAGGATGTGGAAGTCAAGAAGTCTTTTACTCCTACTCATGAGAGGAATGGTCATGCTAAAAGAAATAGAAAGGTCCAATGCTTCAAGTGTAAGAAGTTTGGACATTATGCTTCAGATTGTCCTAGTAATAAGACTAAGAAGGACAAGAAGGGAAAAGCAATAGCGGCCACATGGAGACTCTAGTGAGGATGAGAACTTAAGTGATGAGTCTTCTAGTGAAGAAGAGTTAATGAGCAACTTTGTTGCTTTCATGGCCTCTCACTCTACTCTAGAGGATGTTAGTCAAGATTCATTGGACAAGGAGGTTGATCCGAATCATCAAGAGTGCTTAAGTGAGAATCCAACCTATATAGATCTTTTAGCTAAGGTGAAGTGTCTTGAAGATAATTTGAAGATAGCATTAAGAGAGGTTGTTGAGAATGATGATTTGATCAAACTACAAATGGATGAGTTTGTGTTAACAACTCGAAGGCTCTTGGGGTGAAAGAGTGCTCTTGCCAAAAAGCTTAGAAAAGTTGAAGGGATTATTCTTGAAAATGATAGGATCATCTCTAGTTTGACTCTAGAAGGCTCAAGTGACTCGGTAGTTAAGAAGAAGCTCATAGAAGCATCACTTCCTACAAGCAAGGAAATTGTCATTGTTGACAAGAAAGCTTCTAAGAAGAGACGTTCCAAAACCAAGAACAAGTTGAAGAACAAGGTACCCCTTGCAACTCCCATTTGTGCTTCTCCAACTCTGGAAGGTAAAATCTCTCATTTTATTCTCGTATGTCATTTTTGCAATACCGTAGGCCATATCAAGCCTAACTGCTTTAAATTCATTGAATATTGCAAAATAGAAAATGCATCTAGGAATAAAGAGATTGTGCCTCATTTTAAGCGTGCTAAAGCTTTTGAATATGGAAAACATGAAAATGTCAAAAAGCATGTTAAGAATGTCCAATTTGAGAAGAAAGGAAATCTCGCTAAAATTGACAAAGCATGTGTTGCTAGCAATGTTGAAGCTAAGAGTATCAATGATATTCTTGTTGAGCAAGTCATATAAAGTCTTCATTTTTGATACAACATTGTTGTCAATAAGAATCTTGATAATGTTTGTGTAGGTTCGCCCAAGACAAAGTTTGTCAAGGGTGAGTGCTCTTACCAATAGCGTAAGTTGCACACGTGAGTTAGCTTTAAGATTAGTGTCTAGTTGTTAAGAAACTTAGCTTTCTTGCTTTGTATCTCTATAACTTGACATGAACTTAGCTATCTCACATTTTTATTATGATAGTCGAAATCTATTAATTAAATTTTGAGAAGTTGTTATTATGAAATCTATATGGTGACAATCATGTTAATACTTTTGGAGAAAGTCATTTTTTTGTTGTTTGAGTTGAAATGCTAAGTCTTTAGTCTCTTGGATAGACACACTAACAACTCGTTGTCATGAGGACAAACAAGCCAAGATGACTCATAAAAAGGGTGAAGACTTTACATTTGATGAAAAATAACTCGCGAAGGTATCACTATATTGCATAGCTTGCTTACTTTAATTTTCATCTCTCAACTCATTGTTTGTACCACTTCATAAAGCATGTCATATTAGAGAACCAGTATAGTGTATATATGATCCTCTTTGACATTTGCTCTCTTAAGATCTTTTGATGATAATTGTTCACATTGATCTTAATCATGATGTGTGTTATTGTAAGTATGATTGTTGAGTGGCATGTTTTGAAAACTATGAGCTTCATATTCTTTGAATCTACTCTCTTGAGAAGTAATGATCTTAAGTAAGTCTCTTTGTATTGCATTTTTATCATGTGCTTTTAAGCCATAAAACTTGGTTTCAAAAAATGCACTTTGCTTCTCTTGTATGATTGGTTGAATAAGTTGAGTTTGATTGATGTAAGTTTTGGGTACACCTTGAAGTCCTAGGACTAGTATGTTTAAAGATGACATATGGTTGGTATCCATTTGCTTCGGCAACATAGAACTCAACGAGCACCTTCATGGAAAGGGCTACACACCTTGGTTGTCTAACCGCCCAATTTAGGAAAAAGCTATACCATTATGATGAGTGAAAGCCACCATTAAGCGTATATGTTTATGTCAGAAAAATCAAAGAAGTGTTGAAAAGAATAATTTAAAAAAAAATCTTTGATTCAAGCCTAAAACAAAACAAAAAGTCTTTATGGAGTATAGTTGAATAATCAAATTAGCTTGAGTTGTCAAATAGAAATGTAATGACGAGCCACATGTACACACATGCTCAAATGTTAAAATCAATTCTCTTTAAAAGCAAAATTCCGGATGATAGTCGGTTTGACCTTTTTATGGAAAGGCTTAAGATGAATAGATGTTAAGATGGTTTGCATGCTTGATTATCAAATTATTTCTCTTCCTATATTTGAAGCAAAATCTTCATACACTGACGTTTGATTATTTGGTATTTTGATACTTTAGCAATTTTTGAAGAAATATAAGAGTGATTGAAAATCTTGGTGTAACTCTCATTGTTAAATGGAGCTTATTTGAAAATCTATTAAAATTGCTTGGTGATGTGATTATATGGTTATTTTTGTGAACAATTGTCTATCTAAATCTTAGATAGGGCATTTATCAAGAGGGAGCATTATATGCTAAACGTTTGTTTTCTTTTATGATATGTTCACATGTTCTTCAAGATTGTTGTTTGTTGGCATTATTCTTATTTTTGATAAATCTTAAAGAAGCTATGATAATACTTGATATGTA
Organism: Acer negundo; assembly: GCA_035582765.1. Classification (NCBI taxonomy): domain Eukaryota; kingdom Viridiplantae; phylum Streptophyta; class Magnoliopsida; order Sapindales; family Sapindaceae; genus Acer; species Acer negundo. The sequence continues at coordinate 18,301,468 of CM069233.1, forward strand.
TATTGATTTGTTCAAAGATGATGTTTTCCCTTTATATATGTTTAGTCTCACTAACTTGCTTTGATGTTTCCATTTATGTTTGTTTTCATGTTTTATTGATACACTACACGAGGTCATGGGAAAATCGAAGAAAGTTGGGATTAGTAGTCCCTTTAAACCCATAGACAAATCTAAACCTTCTTCCTCTTCCAAGATTGCCAAAGCCAATAAGTTGAAGCTTTTGGAAATCTTTGGGCACAAAAAGATTATTCAAGAAAAAGGTATGGATTTGGATTTTTGTAGTGGCTTTTATGTTCATAAGGTCATTGTTGAGAGAAATTGGAGTACATGGATTAATATGCTAGAAATAATGGATGATACCATGGTTAGAGAATTCTATCATGAGTACAAGGAATGTACTACATATGAAAATGCCATGTTGGATGTTAGAGGAGTTGTCTTTGGAGTCAATTCAAAGAACTTGAATGATTTCCTATAATTGCCCGATGATTTTGAGTTGGATTTCCTTGATGTTAATGTCTTGGAGAACCTTAATGAGATGGGTAGAACTCTTTGTGACAATGATGATTTTAAGTGGGGAAAACAAGCTTTTATTAAGCAAAGTGAGTTAACTAAGGTTGGTGCCTTTTGGTATCTCTTTGTATGTGCCAATTGATCACGCTCCAAATGTTCTCATTTAGCGCTCCCTTTTCCTACCTTTTGTGCTCATTTTCGAACATTTTTGTTTATATAACTTATGTTTTGGTTAAGTTCAGGTGATATGCCAATTATGAAGGTGTTTGCATGAAAGTTGGAGAAAAGAGGTCAAAAGGAGAAAAAGACTTGGAAGAAGAACCTCGCGGAAATCAGCAAAGAGACATTTCCTACCAGCTAGAAGGCTTGAACTCGCTGGGAGTTGTCCCACTGTTCAATTCGCAACAAAGAAGCCGTCGAGCAAAAGGAGTGAAACCGTGGAAGACTGTTAAAGAAGCTCGCTGGTTTATACCCGCGAGAAAGAACCTACGAACCAGTGGACCCAAAACCGCGGAGGCTTTGAAAGAAGACCCTGTGGGATCTGTCCGTGGGATGTAACCCACGGGATGAAGCCGCGGACGACGCGTCAGGGGCGTTTCTGGCTTTTCCCTTGCCCAACTTTAAAGCAAATGATACAATTAGGCAGTTTTCTAATGTAATAGACACAAGTGAGAGTTTTAGAGAATAATTAGACTTTTCCTTTAGCTTAGAGGAGTTCAAGGTATTTGTGCTCATCTTAGATTACTTTAGCTTAAAGAAACTGATCTTAGAGAAGCAATTAGTTAAACTAGCTCTTGAGAGCTACTTGTGATCATCTTGGGTTGTATTTGCTGTGAAGAAGGGTTCAGTTCGGCCTTGGAATCTGTCAAGACTTCAAGGGTTGTATTTCTTCTTTTTCTTCAAACTTATGCTATTCTTAGTTATCATGTGTAACTAAGTCACTTATGTTGGGGGATTTATGAAAGTGATGATGTGATCTACTTTGTTACCACTCTTCTTTGTATTAATCACTTTATGTTTATGAATGTTTTAATCGATGAAATCATAACATGTTTCTCATAGTCCTTAGAAAAGCATGTATTGGTGATTGTACTAAGAGTTGATGGAATACCCTATTCATAACTTTTGAATTATGTATTGACATCCAATAACTTTTAAGTAGAGAGTGTTGATTAATGGTAGTATATTTATGACCCCACACTTTTAAAGGGGATAATTGAGTGAGTTGTTAATTGCCCTTAATTGTAAATGGAACTAACCATAGTGATTTTGATCTTAAAAGCATAAGAGTGATTACTTGATGATGCATCATTGCTAATTTCATATCTCCTATAGCATCTTTAGCGTATTAATCTTCAATCGTTTAAGTATTGCATTAGTTTAGGCTCGTAACAATTAACTAGCTCTCTTATTCGCTAATCGTCCTAATTCTCGAGGGAACGATAACTCTCACTCTTACACCCTATATGAGTTGACCGACTCATGCACTTACGAAGGGTGAAACACTCGCGCGTCCCTTTAGTATAGCCGAGGTAGAGTAGAGTAGATTAGTGTAGCTTTTGTAGGACCGGTTCGGGTGCATCACCAATCTTGTTGGATCTTCTAATGATACCAAACTAAGCAAAGAGAATCAAGATTATGTATGCCTTAGTAATTAACAAACTCATAAACCTTGGTAAAATTCTTATAGAACATACTGATATTGTGGCTTGTTCAACTCGTTTGGACAAAAAGTTGGCATTTCCTAGGTTTATTTCTCATTTGTGTTTAGTTAAAGGTGTGAAGCAACAAGATGATGACGTTCTACTACCTCCCTTAGAGAACTTTAGTGACAAACGTATGGCTACCATGTCATATAAGGAAAAGGGAAAGTCTTGTGATACTTTTAGGCTCTTTGGTGAATCTCATGATTCAAGCCTTGTATCTAGCATAACTACTCTTCCAAATTGAGCTATGCGATTGAAGGGTGATGTTTTCAAGTCAAGAAGGTTGATTGAAGAGTCATAAAGGAAGATTGAAAATCTCAATGTTAAGGTAATGCTATAAGATGTGAAGATCAAAGAATTGGAAAGCAAAACATCTACTCCAAAGCATTATGTGAGATCATCGAATCACACAACATTCCTTGGTGGCATTAGTGGCTAAAAATGGTCTTAAGGTATATTTTTCATATTCTTTCCTTTTGGCTTCATATCATGTCAAAAAGGGGGAGAAATATAGAGAGATATATGATAGTTTCTAGCTTGCTTTTTATCATTTCTTTTAGTTTTATGTTGTATTTTGGTATCAAGTTGAACTTTATAGCATGTAATATTTTTTATTGATCCTGGTTAGAATATTTTGTTGGATAACATGTATTAAGGGGGAGCATACATGATCTATTTGATCTTTAATGTTTTATTTTCTTGCCAAAGAATGTACATTGCCATATGTGTTGTCTCTTGGATATTCTTGTGCTTTCAAGTTGATTTTAGGTGATATCAAAAGAAGACCAAGATGAAGTTCAAGACTTAAGGTTGAAAATTTGTCTAGATATGTGTAACTCATTGTAACTCATTGTGACCAATTTTCCTTGTAATTGTTTTAGTATATGTATAGGGGTTTGGACATGGAATTTACCAAAAGAAGAGATTGTTAGGATTTTGGTTTGTGTTAGCATGTATTCCATATCAAAACGTTGTTTATCTTGCAATGCTTAGTTATCTTAGATTGATGATGATTGAAGCTTCAATGAGTATATGGCAACATTTCATGCAAGATGATGTCTTCAAGAGGAAATAAGCTACATTGCTCATCTAAGGTACAATAGACCTCTTTCCTCTTACAAGGTATAATAGACCTCTTTCCTCTTACAAAGCATAGGCACACACACATATGATATTCATTTGTGTCCTTGCATAGTTGTACACCATTGATATAATACTTTCACACACTTGGTAATGTATGCACATGCATTAGTTTCAATTTGATAATCTTTGTGATTTCTATATTCTATGACTATGTCTAGGAAATGGCATACGTGTGTGACTTGGTGTTTATTTGCTTTACTTTTATTTTTTTGGACTTGAAAATGATCTCATTTGATTTCTTATTGAGTCCCGGTCATTTCGGTTGCTCACTCATTAGGTCTTGAGTCCTTGAGTCCAAACTAGGAAGTTACATTACTTTACGTTCTCATTAATTGAGTTGTCTTCGTCATCATGTACTGAATTAAATTCTCAACTTTTTGTCAAAGTTTCATAGTCGTCCACGTGCGTGAGGTAGTCATGATTCGTAATCTGAAGATAGATTCAAAATCGAAATTCGGAGGCCCGAATATGGCCAAAGAACACGAGAGGAGTGCAAGGGAAACAAGCATTGGCCAACAGCCAAGCTTGGTTGGGGGCATGAGGAGGCCGTGAGCCTCACCACCTCTCTGCCCCGTGAGCTTCACGCACCTCTCATGGGGTGGTGAGGTGGCAGCCTCTGATTTGTCACCGAATTCCCTCTCATTCATCTCTTTTAAGTTTCTCCTTTCCCTCCCATTCATTTTAAGAAGAAAAGTTTGAAAACACTAAGTGCAGAATTTTCTCTCCAATCTTTCTCACCTTCCAAACACCATAACTTTCTCATTCGGACTCCGAATTGAGTGATTCAAGTTGGAGAATCTTCATAATCAAGTTCTCTACCTTTTCCAAGAGAGTTTGTGGCTGTTTGATTTAGTTTCCTAGTGACTCTACCCACAAAACCAAACCAGCTCGTGATTCTTAGATATTTGACTTATCTATGTGTTTTCTTCTTTTAAAACCTTCAATTACCTTGGGGTTTATTCTTCTATATGTTTGTGTAAGTATGATGAATGCTATTGAGAAAGATAGCTTCATAATCAAACCTAATCAAGTCTAATTAGAGGCAAATGTGAACTAGTTTTCTATAATTCTAGTTTCTCACATGTTTGAGTGTTGTATTGTGATAAGTTTGATGCCTAGGGTTATTTGTGATTGTATTGATTTATTTTATGATCAATAACCTTAAAATCTACTTTGTTCATTGATTGAACAAATCTAGGATTAGTACATGAATATTTGTTTTTATAGCTATCTAGGATTTAATTGATTTGTCATTTAATCCTTGCTCTAAATCTTTGGTTAGAATATTCATTAAATACATTTTGTGATTCTAGAATTTGTGTGTATATTTCTAATATATTGAATTTGTGCTTTATGAATATGATTTATTCAAGTATTAGATTTGTGAATGAAACTAGGAGTCACATGTGTTAGGTGTTTCACATGCTATAGGTTTTAATTCAATTTGTATGATTAGACTATTTTGACTTGTGTTTTCACATGACTAAGTCTAGTTTACATGGAATGTATTAATCATATGTTCTATGTTGAATTTGCTTATTTGCATCATTTGCATTCATTGATCACACTAGGAAGTCCTTGTAAAAGGCAAGAAGTCTTTACTAGGACAAGAGGTACGGATAGTCAAGCGAAGAATTCTTGGTTAGGACAAGAGGTCTAGATAACCGAGCAAGAAGTCGTAGCTAGGATCGGGAAGGTTCAGATAGCTATTCATGTTAGGCTCTCTAGAGGCATGAGTGCCTTGGATAGGGAGTTGGCTACAATATTGGTAGGCCCGGCGTTTGGTTAGACATAGACTCCAATAGAGAGTGTTGCATGGGATGTGCATTGGCTCTTGAAGAATTTCTAACCTTCCAACGATGTTGGCTAGAGATGGACTCCAATATATGGTGGTTTTGTATTATTGAGGGATTTCATATCTTCCAGTAGGGATTGGGTAGACATAAGTTCCAATAGGAAGTAGATCATAGGATTGTTCACTTTTGAGTAATTTATAATCTATCATCCAATATATATAATACCCAATAGTTGTAGTTCAACCTGTGGATGTTTCCTCCTTGGAGGTTTTACCACGTTAAAAAATCTCATGTGTCAATTCTTTCTATCTCACTCTTTTATATTTGTATATGTGTATGTTTCTATCTTGTTGCATAATATTCACTTGTGATATATCTTGAGACAATATTTTGTTAAGTGTGATTTGTAAGTAATTCATTTTGATCATAGTTGTATGTATAATTCTTTTGTTCATTGATTCTTTTGTATAGTTATATTTTGATTGACACTTGTAGCACATTGAACATTATTGGAAATACAAGTATTCCTTGTTATTGTATTTTAATGTTATTCTTCCTCTTGTTATATGTTGATATATAGACAATGCTTTAATGATCACAAGATTATCTTGTCTATACATGCATGTATGGTTTATGTGTTGTTGTGAAAACTATCTTAAGGGACAAACTTAAGTTTGTTTTAAGGGATTGAAAAATGTGTAAAAACCTATTCATCCTCCCTCTAGGTATGCTTTAGGCAATTTAACTATGATTGTATGTTTCAGAGGTTTACCATATAAAAATGACTTGTCAAATGTCTTTACCCTTTACTCTCTTTTATTTGTGTTTATGTGATTGTTAAATCTTGTTTAAATCATCAAATCTACATTTTCATGTAAACAAGATTGTTGTAAGGAATGAGAAGCAAACATACTTCTAGATCATTTTGTACATATCTCTTGTATTTGTTAATAGTTAATATAATTATATATAGTTATTCATACACTTGTATTTTTGAATATTGAAGATTAAGATATTTACAAGTTAGAATTGATTTATGTTTTAGTTAGATATCTTCACTTGCAAGTTATAGACTTTGATTGATATGCTTTTTTGAATATGATTTTCAATAGTCTATATGTGCCTTTATGTTTGAATGTGTTATGATTTAAGCTATTTAGAGAGACAAATTTTTGTTTGTTTCAAAGGATTATAATATTGAAAAGAGGTTTAAAACCTATACCCCCTCCCTCTATGTTAGCATTTGGCAATTTAACCATGCTTGTATTTTTCAATTGTTATTAGAGCAGGTCGTTAGAAGGTAAGTAATGAGATTCGTGATACATTCATGGTAAATTGATAAGTTTTGGAGCCATGGTTGTTCTAGAGGATACAATTATGGCTTTTGGAAACTCTAAATAAAGGTGTATATACGCTCCATCGATAAGAGAGCATGGATGGTGGTTAAAGAGGGTTACTTCCCTTCGAACAAGATGCTTGAGGATAGGTCGGTAGTTCTTAAGCTAGGAATTGATTGGTCTACTAATTAGTTTGATTTGGCTAGGTGGCATCATCGGGTGGCGAATGCCATATTTGGTGGTGTGGATAGTCACCAATTCACCTATATCCAAAATCTGCTAAGGAAGCTTGGGATGCTCTTCAAGTAACCAATGAAGGAACTTTGGCGGTAAAGAAATCTAGACTTCAAATGCTCACTTCACAATTTAAGAGTGACATGCCCTTACCGGTTCTAACTAATTCGAATGCTACTCTAAATTACACTACAACGTCTAATTAAGGGGGCGTGCGAGTGTTTCACCCTTTACAAGTGCACAAGTCGTTCAACTCACATAGGGGGCACAAGTTCGTGTTATCGTTCCTATGAGGATGTGAATTATCGACCTAGCTAGATAGAAAGTAATAAAAAATCATTGTCACTTATACTAGCAATTTCACTAAAGTTAAACTAAAGTGATTAACACAACAAATTATACTAAGGTGTGAATTGATTAACACTATAACTACAAATTCTTGATTAAAGTACTAGATTAAGGGATTTGCTAGGGGAAGAATTCATTCAAGTAATAACCAAAATAACTAATAAATCATTCATTAAGAACATTCACATATGTCCTAAGCATGCAGTCATTAATAACATTTAAAGCATTAATCCATCATTTTAATCACAACCTAAGTCTAGAGAAGTGATCAAAGGAGGATTTCTTAAAGAGTATTAGTAGAGATTCCCCACTTAACCATTAGTCATGAGTCAAGTTAGTAAATCTCTACAACATAAATAGTATAAGTTCCATATGCATTAATGGACACTTATTGCATATTAACCCTCTAACTACTTTGTATGCATTCAATGAAGGATAAGTGAGTTTTGTAAACCACCATCATAAATGCTCATAAATACATGTTAGGTTTTTTGGTTTGTGTTGGTATAAATTCCATATCAAAACAATATATTAGAACTTTAAGTCATGTTGGCATTATTCTATATCAAAACGACATTTCCTTTGTATTGATTAGTTTTGATTAGTTGTCTAGGATTCAAGGTTTAACAAGCTTCAAGGAAATTGGGCAACATATCAAGCAAAGTGAAGCCTTCAAGAGGAGAAAACATCAAAGGTATACTTAGAGCTCTATCCTCTTGCAAGGCCTTCAGGCATATCTACACATGACATTCATTTATGTCCCTGGATAGTTGTACACCATTGGTAGAACACTTCCACACACTTGGTAATGTATGCACATGCATTAGATAAACTTTGTGATTTGCATGTTATAGGACTATATCTAGGAAATGGCATACGTGTTTGACTTTGTGTTTATTTGTTTTAGTTTAATTTTTTTTGGACTTTGACATGATCTCATTTGATTCCTTATTGAGTCCCGGTCATTTCGGTTACTTACTCATTAGGTTTCGAGTCCAAACTAGGAAGCTACGCTACTTTATGTTCTCATACATTGTGTTGTCTTCGTCGTCGTATACCGAGTCGAATTCTCAACATTTTTATAAAGTTTCATAGTCTTCCTTGTGTGTGAGGGAGTCACAGTTCGTGATCCAAAAATGGATTTAAATTCGGAGTTTGGAGGCTCGAATATGGCTAAAGAATGAGAGAGGAGCGCGAGGAGGCAAGAATGGCCAAAGGCCATTTTTGGATATGTCCCATGAGGAGGCCATGAGGCTCACGAGCCAATCATCTCTCTACCCTGTAAGGCTCACGCACCTCTCACGGGGAGGTGATGTGGCCACCCTTGATTAGCCATTGAATTCCCTCTCTCTCTTCCTTTTAAATATCTCATTTCCCTCCCATTTCATTCAAAAAAGAAAATTTGAAAAAGAGAAGTGCAGAATTTTCTCTCCAACTTTCCCAACATCCAAGCACCATAACTTTCTCATTCGAACTCCGAATTGAGTTGAAATTCCCTTTAAACAATATAGTGTATATTATACCTAGGAGGGGAAGGGGGGGGGGGGGTGAATAGGTATAGTCCCAGTTTCTTCCAAATATAAATTTTACGGAATATAAGAATGAAATGTACACTTGAAGTGTCTTAACAGTTGTATTGTACAAGTCAACACATGCGGAAATCAATTTACAAGTGATACATTCTATACATGATAGGCAAGATAAAGAAACATAAAAACTAAAACTGACACAATAGTTTTTATGTGGTAAACCTTCGAAGAGGAAACATCCATGGGTTGATACCACAACCACCGACAAAGCAATCCACTATATGAAAAATACTTACACACTCAAAGCTATCAACACATGATATTCACTTCAAGCTATCAACTCCTAATCTACCCTCAAGGCCTAGTGAACCACCTAGCCTACTCCCTATCCAAGGTGTGTCCTAAACCTCTAGAGAGCAACTCCCTATCCAAGGCTCTCAAGCCTCTAGGAAGATTTCCTTGCTCAGCTATCTAGATCACTAGCTAGGATCCTAGTCAAGCTTCCCTAGCTCAACCATCCAGAGTACCACACTTATAGCTAAGACTTTTGCATGACTATCCGGACCACATATCCTAGTCAAGTCTTCTTGCTCTAATCAAATCTTCACTCACTTTGAAAGAGACTTCAACCTTTCCACAAGGCAATGATCTAAGTGATGCAAATGATGCAAGCAAAATCAAATAAAGCAAGATGATCAATCAAGCTCTATGAACATGTTCAATGATAATCTAGAATATGCTTTCAACAAACAATCACAAATGTATTTAGAAATCAAGACATGTGAATCAATAAGAACAAGATATGAATATTTAATTTCTCTCAACTTTTTCTCACCTTCTAAACACCATAACTTTCTTATACGAAGTCGCAATTGAGTGATTCAAGTTGGAGATTGTTCGTAATCGAGTCCTCTACTGTTTGATCGATATTTCTAGTGGTTCTACCCAGAAAACCAAACTAGCTCGTGATCTTGAGGTAGTTGTCTTATCTTTGAGATGTCTTCTTTTATAACCTTCAATTTGCTTGAGTTTTCTTCTTCTATATGTATGTATATGTATGATGAATGCTATTGAGAAAGATATCTTCATAATCAAACCTAATCAAAAGTCTAATTAGAGACATATGTGAACTAGTTTCTTTGATTCCATGATTTTCATATGTTTGAGAGTTGTATTGTGATTAGTTTGATATCTAAGGTTGTTTGAGACTTGATTGAATCATTTTTATGATAAATGACCTTGTATTTTGTTTTGATCCTATGATTGATGTAATCTAGGATTTAATTGAGTAATCATTTTATCCTTTCTCTAATTCTTTGGCTAGACTATTAATTGAAATCATTTTATGATTCTAGCATTTTATTGTGTATATGTATGACATCTTGAATATGTGCTTCATGAATATGATCTATTCAAGTGTTGTTTGTATGAATGAAACTAGGAGTTTTTGTGTTAGGTGTTTTCACTTACTCTAGGTTTAATTCATGTTTTTGCATCTAGACTATTTGACTTGTGTTTCACATGTATAGGTCTATTTGTGCCATGAGATGTATTGATCACATGTTCTATGTTGAATTGCTTGATTGTATCATTTTGCATTCACATGATCACACTAGGAAGTCCTTGTCAAAGGCATGAAGTCTTGGTTAGGACGTGATGTTCAGATAGCCAAGCAAGAAGTCTTGTTTAGAGTTGGGATGACTCGGATAGGCAAGCAAGAAGTTATGGCTAGGATCGGGAAGGTCCGGATAGCTATGCAAGGGAGGCTCTTTAGAGGCATGAGTGCCTTGGATAGAAAGTTGGATATATTATTGGTAGGCCTAGGTGTATGGATAGACATAGACTCCAATAGAGCGGGGTACACGGGATGTGTATGCACTCTTGAAGAATTTCTAATCTTCGATCGATATTGGTTGGGTATGTTGTCCAATATATGGTGGCTCCGCATCATTAAGGGATTTCATACTTTCCAATAGGGTTGGATAGACATAAACTCTACATGGGTTGGTGATCTAGGATTGGTCACTTTGTAGAATTTCTAATTTACCATCCAATATATATAGTACCCAATGGTTGTAGTTCAACCCGTGGATGTTTTCTCCTTGGAGGTTTTACCACGTTAAAAAAACCCCATGTGTTAATTCTTCTTATCTTTCTTTATTACTTGTATATATATGTTTGCTTTTAATCTTGTAATACATTCATCATTTGTGAAGTTTTGGAATCAAGATGTGTTAAGTGTGATTTGTAAAGCAATAAAGATTTGATCATTATTGTTATATTCTTTATTCTTCTGTATATTGTTACTTTGATGTATAATTGTATTTGTTAACACTTGTAATTCCTTGAACAATATCATAATACAAGTATTCTTTATTGATTGAGATTTTTGTATTTTATACCTCATGCAACTCCTTATATATGTAGACATTGCCTAAATGATCACATGATTATATTGTCTATGTATGGATGTTTTTGGATTATGTGTTGTATGTAAAGCTACCTTGAGAGACAAACGGATGTTTGTTTCAAGGGATTGAAAAGGGTGTAAAATCCTATTCACCCCCCCTTCAGGTATGCTTTAAGCAATTTAACTACATTTGTATTATTTTCAGACCGCTTCGGCCCATAGGTTTCTAAGGGCTTTCTTGCTATTGAGCATGACCCTAGCCATCTCTTGCAAGACTTGGTTTTTCCTCTCAACAACACCATTTTGTTAAGGAGTTCTATGTACGGAGATCTCATGAGAAATCCCTAAACAATCACAAAACTCACTAAATTTGGCATTCTCAAATTCCGTCCCATGGTCACTCCTAATGCGACATAGTTTCTTGATATCAAGACCTTTTTCATTTTGAACTTGATTAAAAAACTTCTTAAAGTAATCAAAAGCATCGGTCTTGATTCTAAGAAAATACACCTAAGTAAACCTAGAGTAGTCATCAACGCACACAAACATTTACTTTTTGCTATTGATGCTCTCGGTTTGAATTGGCCCCATTAGGTCCATGTGCACAAGTTCTAAATGTCTCTTGGTAGCTATGTAAGTATTCTTTTTGTGATGCAATTTGGTTTGTTTACCTAATTGGCCAGGTTCACAAACAACATCTAGCTTTTTACCAAGATTGGGAAGACCTCTAATAATGCCTAATGTTTCAAGCTTCTTTAAGTCTTTAAAGTTCATATGGCCCAAACGTTGATGCCACAAGTTAATCTTATTGCAATCATGTGCCATGTTGCAAGTTAGAGGATCTATCTCAAGACAATAGCAATTGTCTATAGACCTTTTGACACTTTTTATCAATTGTCCATAGACAATCTTGCCTTTTTTATCAATTATTGTGCACGCATCGCTAACTTCCTTAAAGATTTCACACAAGTGAGTGATGCTTATTAAGTTAGCTTGTAACCCATCAACATACAACGTATTGCGAAGTTTAGGCAATCTGGGATACAAATTGTTCCCTTGCCTAAAACTTGCTTTTTGGTGCCATCACCAAAAGTGACCCATCCTCCATCCATTAAAAAAAGATTATTAAAGAAATCTTTGTTCCTAGTCATGTTCCTAAAGCAACCGCTATCTAGGTACCAAGAGTAGGAGGAGTTGGCCCTTAAAGCATATTGTGCAACTAGACATTTAGGTGTTGTTAGGATTATGCTCAATAGCAAGAGTAGAATAATGTAATTGACAATCTTTTCATATTAATAAAGTGAATTTTAGTTTAACAAATCTTATAACATTTATAGTTTAATTATTATAATTGTTAAAAGTAAATAATCATAAGGTCAAAAGAATATGAGATATAAAGAATTGTTCGTACATCTGGATATGTATAAGGTAAAAACAATTTTTTAGTTAGTCTTGAATAATGTTCACAACTTAAGATAAAAGTTGGGCACCTTTATCTTGTTAAAGTTGTAGATTTTTTTGCTAGCATTTGAGTGGAATCAAATGTGATATGATAAGTCTAAAATTATCAAAGTGTCTTTGGGTAAAAGAATCTAGTGCACTACGTGCATTGAATATGATCACAATGAAATACTTTTTCTAGTACCGTCAGTAGATAAAAGTTTTCATTATGAAGGTAATCGAAGAGTCTATCTTAATCCTGAGTTAAATGATGGATTTATGGTTACAAGTGTTATCATTTGAGTTATCAATGAGTACAATTATATAGCATAGTCTATCCTTGATAGTTTGGTGATATTCATTTGTTAATCGATAGAGGACTTCATTTATAGATATGGACATCGTGGTTCCATTTATTAAAATGAGAGTATAATATTATCATATGGATATTTTGAGGTATTGGATATTAAATCTTAACGTTGAGTTTTCGATAGCTTCTATTGAAACATGGCTTCTGGACAAGTCAAAATATCCAAGTTCAAAATTTTACTGATATTATTCATGATGATATACTATTGACGCGCCCTAACCGGTTCTACAAAAGCTACACTAAATTACTCTATTCTATCCTAGTTAAACTAAAGGGACGCGAGAGTCTAACACCCTTCGCAAGTGCACGAGTCATTTAACTCGTATAAGGTGAACGAGCGGGTTATCGTTCCCAAGAGACAGCTGAATTACGCTAATTGACTAATAAGTGTTAATCATTTTAAATAAAACCAATGCAATTTTAATTAATTAACTACGGTGATCAAATCATTAACTAAGCTAAGATGAAAATTGATTAAGAATAACAACTACTGTGTTTGTTCACTATTCTAGATTAAAGGATTGCTAAGGGAAAGAGTCATTCAAGTAATAACCTATTAGTTAATCAATGATTCATTAAGCACATTCACAATAAACTTAACATGCATGTATTCATGTTAAATTAGAAGGCACTAAATTCTTCACTTTAATCACAACCCTAAGTCATAAGAATGATTAAAGGAAGGTTTGGTCAAGGGAGTTAGTAGAGATTATCAAGCTCGATAAATCTCTACAAATCTCTTCAACATATATGGCCTAAGTGTCATATGAATAAATGGTCTTTATTGCATATAGAATCATCAAGCATGTTGTGCAATCAATGAGAGGAAGGTGGTTGCAACCACCATCATTCATAATATACTAATAAGCACACATAAACCTTGAGGAGTGAAATACACATATATTGATTATCTAATAAGGTTAATTACAAGAATTACATCTATCCCCCAACAAAGAGGGTTTTAGTTACACATAATCAAGGCATAAGAGAAATACAATTAAAGAAAACATCACCGGTTACAATTCTTGTGATGAAGATGTAGTCCTCTTTGCAATCCAAGCAAGAACTTCTTCTATGTAAACTTGAAATTAACTAATCTAAGGTACCAAAATGGGTGTTTGGTTGCCTAGAAAGTGCCAAGAAAACTACTTGGTTCTTTCTATCTAAGAGAGAATTCTAAGTTCTATATGTAGCTAGTTCTACTAAAAACTAAGTATCTATTAAAAAAGTTCCTACTACATAGATATAAGTGTGAGATGACGAAAAAGGAGAGGCCTTTCCAAAGGCAAAAGGGTTCATTCGTACTTTTCTCCTACTGCTCAGCAAGTGGATGAGTAGAAGGGAAGACTCTAATTGGTTGAGGACAAATTCGATTTAATTGCAGCTCGTCAGATTGCTCCACGAGTTTCGTCTATGGTCTTTTCCCAGCGGCACGAACTCGCAGGTGATCTTTCCCTATCTACGCGGACTCCTTCTGTGGCTTACTTCTCTCTAGGAGGTTATTCTGAACCCATGGGCTTCGTCAGCGGCTTTGCTCGGTGGGAAAGTTCCAGCTAGACAGAAGGGATGAAGTAGCTGGTTGAAACTTTACTGGGTCCCGTGGCTTCATGCAGCGGCTTTATTTCGGTGGCTTTATTTCAACGAATTAGAAGGGATAAAGTCACTGGGTTGATAGTTCTTCTCCGTAGCTTCTCCTCGCTGGTTCATTCCCGCGAGGTCTTGTGCACAAACCGGCGAGAACAGGATTTTCCTCTATTTTTCTGCCGTCTTTGCCCTGTTTTCGTCATTTCAAACCCAAGTGCCTTTGAAATACCTTTGTTACCTGAAAACATCTATTTACAACATTAAATTCACAAAGTGCTCGGAAAACGTTAACAAAAACCAAATAAAGGAAGCGCTAAATGTGAACATTTGGAGCGTGATCAAACCCCCAAACCTGACTTTTGCTCGTCCTCGAGCAAGTACAAATACTAAAAATTAAACTAAAAACACATACTAATATGTACTACGTATACAACTCACACAAAAACATTCCTAAGAGCCAAATTACAAAGATGCTAAGAAAAAAAATTGTGTTTGTTCAAGTATAACAGCATGCAAAAACCTCTGGTTAGGTGCAACATGACAACAACAACCCTTAAAAACACGTAACAAGGCGAATCCCACACTCTATGTACTGAGTTTCAAAAACAAAGCACTCAAAAGCAAAAAATCAATTCGCCTTGACTCTACTCCTTTCCGAATTTCTATCAAAGTTTCTCTCAGAATCCTAGGTTACTCTCTGACATATGCGAGTAAGAGTGTATATACAAGAATCAAATGTAACGCATATGCAATAAAAATTAATGCACAAGTATGGAATGTGTTTCATGAATGAATTGATATGCCACGAATATGGAAAGAGCATGCCTTGACTCCCATTCCCCAGCTAGACTTTCTAACAGATCAACTTGGTCTTTCCTTGGTTGTAATGGGGTCAAAAGGGTGATATGGGGTGGTATGGAAGAACAATGGGATGCTAGTGTTTTTGATCAATCTTAAGATTTTGTTTACTTAGCTCATTACATAGGCTAAGATTCAATTTTCAATTTGTGCTACTTAGTGCTCGGATCCAAGCACTTTACAATTAAGCATTGTGGCTTAAGTGTTTTCATTTGGCACTTTTACTATAGCCACTAATTTTGCACATTAATCTATTATTGCCTGAGTACACGTTATTTACAAAATTTTTAAGCTATTCATATGCATTCATAACTATGCGTAAACCATGATCAAATACTAGTCTCTCAAGTGTATGTATATGGATATTTGTGGTGATGAAATGAAGGTTTTGTGTTTGGCCTCAAATTGGCAATTGGAGTATGCATATCAACAAGGGCTGTGTTTGGACATTTAGTAGTTAAGAGCACACATGCCTAGAATCATTTCCACAAGTCTATCTAACAAGGGAATTCAAGTCTAGCAAGCGGTCCACACTTTTTTATGTTCATGGCATTTCAATTATGCAAATGAGATATTAATTTATCCGAAGAGTGTTTTCCCTCAAAAGGTGAAATTTAGGCTCTGTCTCTTACAGGTAGTCTCCACCATTGGTTCAAGCAGTTTTGTGCTAAATTCTATTAGCTAAGCACAAGAGAAAGGGACTATTACGCATTGCACAATTTCATCTCGGAATGCCATCATGATAGCAACAATTTAGTAATTAACGCATGCACATATTCCTTAACAACACATATGTTTTTGCATCTCCTTATACACTGTTGTTTCATTGACTCAATCGGAAAAAATTTTAATGAAAAATTTTATATACAAGTAATATATATGACATCATAAACAATATATACACTCGTGTGATCGATTGGCAAAGTGTTTAATGTGCCAACACCCCCAAACCTAAACTCGACATTGTCCTCAATGTGTGCACAAGGAAGACAATAACGAACCCGTTGGTTTGGTTGTTTGGCCAACAAACAACTTTCCAAACTATACCAAAAATAAACAATTCATGTTCAATCACATGATATTACGTCCATCCTTGCACGTATTTCAAAAATCCTAGTCTACTAGATAGTATCATCCTAGGCACTATTGGTTAAGCACAAAAAAATTCCGCACTTAGGTCTAAGCATTTAACTAACTAACTAACTAACTCATATATAAGAAAATATACGTCAATAATATAATAATGAAAATGAAAGTGCAAGTGCAAGTACTGTAAATACTACCAAACCCAAAAAGTATCAGGTATACAAAAACACGGAATAATGTTCTGACTACAAAAAATCCACGGAGTACCAATCTGCCTAAATACTGCCATTACTAGTGTAACTAGTGCTGCTACTGGTGTTGATGATGCTGTCACTACTACTGGAAGGATCTAGAGGTGTGAACTGGATACCTCGAATGGAGTAACGGAAACCAGAGGGCTCTAATTAAGGATATGCCCATGTGTAAGGAACTATACAAGTGGGTGACTCAGGCTCCTCCACAACATACTCCATTGGCTGTGAACTAGAACTCCTAGATTCGTCCGTAGCAATCTCGCATATGCTGGTTATGTAGAACCAGTCATTCTCCACTCCCCTCGGTATCTGCTCCAGACCTGACTTCTGATCTTCAATCTCCTCCTAATATGACTGTACCAGGTTCCATTCTGGTCTGAGGAAGATCTACTCTATGCCCTGGTTCTCATTATAAAGTAAGTCCACGAAATTGAAATCCTGACTATATGGGTCATGAGCCATAGGACTAAGAAACAAGTCATTAATGTTAGTGAAAAGATAGGGATTAGGTATTCCTGTCTCTGATGTGGTGGGAAATGTTGGTAACTTCATTGATGCCGGTGTTTTAAATTCTGCAGGAAGCTCCTCTTGCCTATGCTTCTGACGGTGCTCCCGATCCTGATCAGCACTCATCGCACTGAACTCCTCTGCTGGTTGCTCTGGTTGGTAGCCTGCCAGATGAGTGACTACCCCCTTCAAACCTCTAACCTCTAACCTCTTTCACCAGCCTACAAACCATCCCTGCCAATGCGGCATTGGAATCCATTATGGCCTTGTGGGACTACATCATACTCTTGGCCCATTCTGGGCCGTGCTCTTCTGTATCTGAGTCTGACTGCTCAGAATGGCTACTAGACTCTACCTCAGAATCTGCTCTAGCTTCTGCATCCAATCTCTTCTGCTCTACCCTCGGGATGGATCTATAATGAGCCTGTCTTTGTTCCCGTTCTTGTTGCTTCAACTCCTTTACAGTTAGGAGTTTCTCTATCCCTGGCTTACCTTCTACAGCCTCATTGTAGGCCATCTTGCCTACAGTCCCCTGTGGTGTCAAAATCTCATCAGAAAGCTTGTCAATCCTAATACCTGCCTTATGCGTGTAGTGGGTGATCAAACACGGAAAGACGAGGCTGATGGCGGACTTTCTTCTGGACTCTGCTATCCTCTTGACTATCATCCTTTCTACATCAAACTCCAATTGGTTTTTCATCTGGTATAGCAAAAGGGCCACATCCTTGTTAATGTCCATCCGGTGTTGGCTTGGCATGAAAGAGTAGCTGAAGTATATGTTCCATAAGTGCTCTGCGAATCCCAACTCTCTCTGGTGCACCTTATGATCCTTGGTGTCTTAGGGTTGATCCTCTATTCCTATAAGCGTAGCCCCGAACCTCTGATCATAGTTTAGAAAAGGTCCAAAGGCTCGTAGCCTTCTTCCCACACAGGATGACTTTCGGTCATTAGGCACTGATTGATTTGTTCTGTCGTCATGGAGATGGGTTTCTTTTGGACAACAACATGGAGTCTAAGCTTGAACTCATCTGGGTCTATGACTGCATAGAACTCCTTGACTATCTTCCGATTCGCCCTCTTCAGAAATGAGACATATGCTTCCCATTTCCTTCGGCGGATCTCCTCAAAGATGGGTGTATGGCTCAGCTCATCAAAACTGATGTCTCTTTCAATGATGATGAACCTCTTGGATCTCATTTTGAAGATCTCATTTGAAGTCATCTTCTTATGTGCGAGACCCTTGTTTTTCTTGGTCCGAGACGAATCTCCCTCTTCAAATGGGGTAGTCTTCCTTTTTTTGTGCCATCTATGGTTAGAAAAATAACACACAACAGAAACACTCCACACACGTTAGTATTTGGGTTAGCGAACCCCACATTTCAAAAGAAAAATATATATACGTATATATTTATATATCCTACAACATATGTGTACAATGTGCTTGTGTATAATGGACAAGTTAGCGAAACAAGTGGCCCAAATCACTTCAATATGTGCCACCAATCAATCAAATGTCACAACAATGCACGCTCACCTTCATACAAATTGGCACGTCACAAATCTCCATTCAAGTGAGTGCACTCAATGTGGAATCAATATAGCTCAAGTGTGTGCGCTCAAGGGTATGTGTGAATGTGCATTTTGTGTTGGAAATGGAATGCACAAGGTGTTACCTAAATTGCATCCATCCTTCATACTCTTCAACCAATCGTATTTGTGCACACAAGTTTGCACAAATGCTTGCCATTCAATATGTGTAACCAATGTGTACCAAGTGTGTTGTGCACACAATGTATGTGTTGTGCAATGTGTACAAAGTGTGTGATGTGCAATGTGTACCATGTATGCACAACATTGTGCATAACACAGCATAATGCTCATCAACGTGTGCATCAATATAGCATCACTATGTAATTGGATTTGGCAGTAAGATTGTACAGCAAGCTACCCATTCTAACTCATGTACAAGCAATCACATAACACATTTCTTCGAATTTTTCACATAATGGTAACCAAACATCACCATTTCATCATCACATGCATGCATACATGAAGTTGTCAAGGAAAAATTAGTACTCACACTCAATAACACAGTGGTAGTGTATTATCAAAGCAATTTCGACCAAAACAAACTCTAACACTAAAATTTTTGCCAAAATTAAATCATGCTTGTGTTATTAGGGTCGAATTTTGCCTTAGCATGCATATCTAACTCATCTAATTCTAATTGATTCAAAAGAATTTAACTAAACTCACAAAATTGAACGAACCCTAACTGTCACGAATTTCGGGGGTTCTTGATGAAACTAGACATGAATTCGTGCTTAAAGAGAGTGGAATTGAGTGTACATACCTTTTATTCGTTGATTCGAGCAAGAATGATCAAGAATTGAGGAGAAAATTGAGAAGGTTTCACGCAGGAATTGGGGAAATGTTTGAAAAGGGGAAAGTGGTCGTGAAAACGACAACCTCCTATTTATAATGGGTGTTCTTTCGTAGCTTATTTTCTACGGAACAAACCCGCTGGACTATAATTTTTCCCAAAAACGCAGCGTTTTACCATCGAAGGACCGCCTCGAATTCGTATCTCGCGTGTTTATTTCCGCAAATGGAACCCACAGGATTGCTTCATTGTTCCAACGACTTCAAACCTTTATTCTATGGGAATATTTCCACGAAATCAAACCTTACGGAAATCTTTGGGAAATACCCGCTGTTTTGATCCTTCTGGCTCGCTGGAATTATCCAGCCGGGTACAAACTCGCTGAATTTCCTTTGAGTATTCTCCGCGAATTCCCTTCTTCTGGTCCACTGGAATAGTCACGCGGACATAAATCCGCTGAACTTGCCACAATCCCCGTGACTTCGGCCATTTTGGCTGGTAAGACATTCCCGCGGACATAACTCGTTAGGATTCCTTATCCTTGGCTCCATCTCTGCGGTTTCTTTCATTCTGTTCCGCTGGACATTTCCAGCTGACAAACCCGCGGATTTGATTAATCCATTCAATTCAGTCCTTTTTGATTCCTCATATTACTTGCACCACATGTTACAACAAGCACAAGAAATACAACACATATCCTACATTTTATTTAATCTATACTATCAACTTATGGTATGGTTAGGATTTCAAACCCCCCAAACCTTTCTTTTGTCCACCCGACTACTTGAAGATGGTTTTGAATGTTCCCGGGCAACAAGATCTAGATCAAGGTGCTCAACATCCTTAACCATACCATTGAAACAAAACAATTTATTCAAGATTCAAATTATGTACAATGTAGGCATTGCATCTCATGATTGAGTGCAAGCACACATGCTTGTCAAGTGTGTCTTCGATATTCAACACATGCACACTTAGACAAACCTTACAACGATCACCTTCTCCAAACCCTACCTAGAATAGGTGGCTCGATCAAATCATATCCCTTGTCTTTCTGTTTGACCTAAAGGGGTCCTTTTCCACCAACCTCATCCAGCTTGGATTTTTCAATCCAAATGGACTTAACACTTCTTTTGGGAATTGGGCTGTGAGTTTTTCTATTTTGCCATCTTTTTTTTTTTGACATTTAGGCCTAATATGGCCTATTCTATGGCAGTAATGACAAATAGGAATGAAAGTAGAAGATGTACCCCACATTGTAGCTTTTGGAGGTGGAATGTTGTTCCTACTTGGCCTTGGCTTTGGTTTCTGAGTAGAGGGGTTGGTCTTCTCTCAAGATACTTGCTTTGTCTTCCTTGGAGTTGGCTGCACCACATCATTAGACCTAACATGAGTGCCTATCTTTGGCATAGCAAGTTCAACTTGATTCTCCCTCTCCTTTTCTATCAAGACCTCTAGAGTCTTATCCCTAGACTTGACCTCTTCCTCCATGATCTTCATTCTATCTTCGAAACCTCTCTTTAAGGACTCATTTCTTTTCCCAAACTCATATTTCTCTAAGGAGAAATCATCTTCAATCTTATCCTGGAGGGCATAGTTTTCCTCGTGGGCCTCTTCAAGCTTAGTTGTTAATTCAAAGTTTTTATCCACCAACTCTCGGTTATTTTCCTTGAGTTGAGATATGGTATCTTCGTAGCTTGATGGGTCATGTTCTAATAGCGGGGTTTTGTTGGTCACCTCGCAATGAGCGAGTGCTATATACTCGCCTAGAGTGAGGTGTGGTTCATCCTCATTTTCAACACTTCTAATGTTGAAACAATCACCACCCTTGACCGGGTTCTTCATGCTCTCAAACACTTTAAATTCCGATGTTTGACCCAAGACTGTCATGGAGAGCCGTCCTCTGTGGACATCTATGATTGCCTTGGCGGTAGACATGAAATGTCACCCTAGCAATATCAGCATCTCCCTAGCCTTAGATGAATTGCTCTCCATTTCTAAAATCACAAAGTTAGCTGGGATGATCAATTTTCCCACCCTGACTAAAACATCCTCGACCACCCTTGTTGGGTGTAGTACTGAGTGGTCTGCTAAAATAAACTCCATGGTAGTTGGCTTCAATCCTTCTAATCCTAAATCCTTAAACAATGCATAGGCATTAGATTGATAGACACCCCTAGATCCATCATAGATTTTCCTTCTGAGTTTCACCCATCGATATGGAAATGATGAAACTTCTCAGATCCTTCATCTTTGAGGCAATGCTGTTTCCATGGATGCACTTGCTTCCTTAGAGATCACTATTTTCTCTAAAAATTCCTTCATCCTAGACTTCAAGTTAAGTTCCTTGAAGACCTGGGCATAGGCAGGCATCTTTTTAATGGCTTCAATGAGAGGAAGGCTCACATTCACCTTCGACAAGATGTCATTTAACTCCTTGAAGGCTTGATCCATCTTTGATTTATGAAGTCTTCCTGAAAATGGAATATGAGGCACATATGGATTCCTCCCTTGCTTGTCCCTACCCCTACTTGGGTGTTGTTATCACTTGGCGCTTCTCTGTTTGCTGAAACACTAACAGGATTATCAGATAATTCAGGTGGAGTTGGGCTAGAAAATACCTTTCCACTCCTGAGTACAGTGGCGACTTTGGCTTGCTTAGATTGACTTGGGAGTTTCCCTGGCTCCTTCCTCTGGCTAACCTTCGCAAACTGACCTATTTGTCTTTCTAGATTCTTGACTACCCCTTCTATAGAGGTCATTCATAAGTGATTAGAATCATTGGAGTGGTATTGGTTAGTGGCCCTATACTCATTATCTCTATGGCCCTGTTGGCGCCAAGGTACGGTTCCCATAACTCTCCAAGGTTGGGTACTCTGTTAGGGTCTTGATTGGTATTCTTAAGGTGGTGGCTTGTTGATGTTGTCAAACTGAGGTAATGAGGGATTCAGATAATGGTTATTCCCATAAGAGAGGTTCGAGTGTCTCTACCAACCCGGATTGTATGAGCGGGAGAAAGGATCATCCTACTATCTTGACTGCCGTGGCGGATATACAACTTGGACTTCCTCATTCCTAGGGTGCATTAGTTCAACCAACAGATACACGTCTACCCCATGGTTTTCCCTTACACAATTCTGGGTGGTCATCAAAGGTTGCTTTCCTAACCTACTCATGAGACACTCAATGTTCCTACTCATTTCACGCATTTGGCTTGTTATCTCCTTGCTCACTCTTCCTTGATTTCCTCTGGTGTTTCTCTATTGGGAATTCTACTCAAGCATTTCGTATTTATCAAATCCATATTGTGCCGTCTTCTCAGGCATCGCTCTTCCACATGCATTGTCAACAATTGCTTGTGAGAGCCCAATTAGTCCATCATAAAATGACTGAACTTGTGACACTATAGTATACTCGTGGTAAGGGCACTGTGCTAAAAGTAGCTTGAATCTTCCCCAAGATTAGTGAAATGCATCTCCTTCCTCTTCTTGGAAATTGGCTATCATACCTAGTATTTCCTTCGTTTTCCAAGAGGGAAAATACTTGGAGAAAAACTTCTGCTCCACACATCCCCATGTGGTAAGTGATCTTGCCGGTAATGCCATAAGCCACTTCTTAGCATCATTCCTCATATAATATGAAAAACATCTCATGTGTAAATTGTAGGGAAAAATAAACAAATAAAAGTGTTACAGGCAGCGGAAGAGAAACTAAAGACGATTTAGTGACTTTTAAAATTTTTCCTTTATGAACCTTAAACCCTTTTAATCAATAAACATGCATATATATCAACAAAAGTAAATTACCTCTTGTCGCGTGATCCGATTGACTTACGTCGATGGTAATCCGCAAGACCTTCAATCCGAGCACGAACGTGGATCACCTAGGAGCGTGGTCTCCCTTTCCTTTGAATTGCAAACCTGTGAATGGACCAAACAAATACTTTCTTTTCTTTGTTAGTCACAAAACAATCAAAAGAATGTCAAAATTATTCCGGTCACTTTTGAGTTCACAATCTTATGATCGAAACTCGCGTGAACCTAGATCGATATCGTATACACAAGCTTATTGATGTTTAAGCAATTGTATACTATCAAAGAATAATTTTTCACTCCTTTTTGTCTCTCTAGAATAAAAACTCTCTTAGAATTAAGAAGAAGAAAAAAAATAAAAACTCAAGCACCAATTAATTGATGTGGCCGAACCCTATAAGAACATATACATAGGTTGGCCGAATTTTTCTTCTTTTTCCTTTAGGGTTGCCGAATTCTATGTAGTATCTAATTAGGGTTGGCCGAATTTCATCATGTCACTTATATAGGGTGACTGAAATTCAACCCTAATTCTTTTTAACTTTATAGACTTCAAACCCTAATCCAACTCTTTTATTTTTATTCTTTTATTTGACTAAATAAAAAAAAGACTCTTTATTTGATTAAATAAATAATACTAATTTATTTATTTACTTATCAAACAAGTCTTTTACTTTTAGGAAAGATTTGTTTCTTTAATTAAACAATTAATCAATAAATCAATTAATTTTTATTTAATTAAAACAAATGAAACAAAATAATATTTTTAGGTCAAAACCTTAACCTAGCCGCCCCACTTATATATAAGATGGGCCTAATATTATTTTCCTATTTCATTTAATCCATTGGACTTTAAATAAAAAAGCCCACATGTGAACCAGACCCATTCTTACTAAAAGAAACAAGCCCACATGTCTTTCATTAATATATTAATATAATTGAGCAGCCCATTACTTAAATAATGTGCAAATTATATTCTTAATATATTAAATGCAATTCTAGATGGACCCTTAAATTGGTCCGGTAGAATATATCAAGTGATCCATGCAAGTCCGTGTGGATTGGGGATCTTGGCGGCCATCTAAATTTAAGCTTCAATAGACATAACCTAATCACAATCAACAAATGATTCACTTAGGTCCGATCCATTAATTTTAACTCATTCCACTAAAGAGCTAAAACTGAACTCTTAAATAAAGATAGAAAAGGAAGATGCTCCTCATTCATACCCTAGACAATCATATTGGAGATAGTGTATCCTCGTGATTAATATCAGTAATCGCCAAGAGTTCATAGACCGCCTATAACTCTCCAAGTTACCATATTTACTCATATGACCACGTTTTGAACTTGGATATTTTGACTTGTCCAGAAGCCATGTTTTCAATAGACACTATTGAAAACTCAACGTTGAGATTTAATATCCAATTACCTCAAAACATCCATATGATGATATTATACTCTCATTTAATTAAATGGAGCCACGATGTCCATATCTATAAATGAAGTCCTCTATCGATTAACAAATGAATATCACCAAACTATCGAGGATAGACTATGCGATATAATCGTACTCATTGATAACTCAAATGATATCACTTGCAACCATAAGTCCATCATTTATCTCAGGATTAAGATAGACTCTCCGATTGTCCTGATAATGAAAAGACTATTATCTATTGACGGTTCTAGATAAAGCTTTTCATTGTGATCCAATTCAATGCACCCAGTGCACTAGATCCTTTTGCTCGAAGACACTCCGATGATTTTAGACTCATCATATCTCATTTGATCTCACTCAAATGCTAGCAAAAGAATTCTACAACTTTAACAAGATAAAGGTGCCCAACCTTTAACTTAAGTTGTGAACAATATTCAAGACTAACTAAAGAATTGTGTCTACCACATACATATCCAGATGTACGAACAATTCTTCTTTTCCCATAGTCTTTAGACCTTATGATTATTTACTTTGACAATTATAATACAAACTATAAATGCTATACGATTTGTTAAACCAGAAATCACTTTATTAATATGAAAAAGATTGTTAATTACAACATTACACTCTTGCTATTGAGCATAATCCTAACAATGATCCTTCGTCAGATTCCTAAGTGGGAATATGGTTATCACATTATAATACTCCTTCATGAATTGAAGGCAGTCTTCACCTGGATTGCCATCAAAATGTGGGAGTGTGTTGTAGTGAAAGTTTTTCAGCTCATAGTTCCTCTGGGCATCATTCAATAAGATAACCGAAGGGTGTGATCCAACGGTAGGCAATGAGAATTCCTTCAATATCCGTTGATCAGGTATTCGTTCGGAACCACTGGATGTACTGCTCGAAGAGGTCAAATCATTGTCAAGATCAGATAATCCCCTGAGATTGTCCATTCTTATAGGTAGCCTAGCTTTGCGATCATTGTCTTCTACAAAAGATAATAGCGGGCTTCCTAAAGAACGTCTTCTATGCATCAAATAGTGACAAGTAACCTAAAAACACAGAACAAGAATTACCAAAAGGTTAAGTGCTCAAAACCAAATTTTAAACAATGGTCTACAAATTTATGCTAATTAATGGTCTAAAAAGGTGAGAACGCTGTCCCCAGCAGTGGCACCATAAACCTTGACGCGCCCTAACTGGTTCTACAAAAGCTACACTAAATTACTCTATTCTATCCAGTTAAACTAAATGGACGCGAGAGTCTAACACCCTTCGCAAGTGCACAAGTCGTTCAACCCGTATAGAGTGCACGAGTACGGGTTATCGTTCCCAAGAGACAGCTAAATTACGCTAATAGACTAATAAGTGTTAATCATTTTAAATAAAACCTATGCAATTTTAATTAATTAACTATGGTGATCAAATCATTAACTAAGCTAAGATGAAAATTGATTAAGAATAACAACTACTGTGTTTGTTCACTATTCTAGATTAAAGGATTGCTAAAGGAAAAAGTCATTCAAGTAATAACCTATTAGTTAATCAATGATTCATTAAGCACATTCACAATAAACTTAACATGCATGTATTCATGTTAAATTAGAAGGCACTAAATTCTTCACTTTAATCACAACCCTAAGTCATAAGAATGATTAAAGGAAGGTTTGATCAAAAGAGTTAGTAGAGATTATCAAGCTCGATAAATCTCTACAAATCTCTTCAACATATATGGCCTAAGTGTCATATGAATAAATGGTCTTTATTGCATATAGAATCATCAAGCATGTTGTGCAATCAATGAGAGGAAGGTCGTTGCAACCACCATCATTCATAATATACTAATAAGCACACAAAAAGCTTGAGGAGTGAAATACACATATATTGATTATCTAATAAGGTTAATTACAAGAATTACATCTATCCCCCCAACAAAGAGGGTTTTAGTTACACATATAATAAAGGCATAAGAGAAATGTAATTGAAGAAAACATCACCGGTTATAATTCTTGTGATGAAGATGTAGTCCTCTTTGCAATCCAAGCAAGAACTTCTTCTATGTGAACTTGAAATTAACTAATCTTTTGGTTGCCTAGAAAGTCCCAAGAACACTACTTGGTTCTTTCTATCTAAGATAGAATTCTAAGTTCTATATGTAGCTAGTTCTACTAAAAACTAAGTATCTATTGAAAAACTTCCTACTACTTAGATATAATTGTGTAGATAACCAAAAAGGAGAGGCCTTTCCAAAGGCATAAGAGGGTTCATTCGTACTTTTCTCCTACTGCTCAGCAAGTGGATGAGTAGAAGGGAAGACTCTGATTGGTTGAGGACAAATTCGATTTAATTGCAGCTCGTCAGATTGCTCTGTGGGATCCATCTACGGCCTCTTTCTAGCGGCACGAACCTACGGGTGATCTTTCCTTTTCTGCATGGACTCCTTCCGCGGCTTACTTCTCTCTAGGAGGTTGGTTTGAACTCGCGGGCTTTATCAGCGGTTTTGTTTGGTAGGAAAGTTCCAGCGAGACAGAAGGGATGAAGTCACTGAGTTGACAGTTCTTCTCCGCGGCTTGCCCTCGCTGGTTCATTCCCATGGGGTCTTGTGCACAAACCCGCGAGAATAGGTTTTTCCTCTATTTTTCTGTCGTCTTTGCCTTGTTTTCGTCATTTCGAACCCAAGTGCCTTTGAAACGCCTTTTTTACCTAAAAACACCTATTTACAACATTAAATTCACAAAGTGCTCAGAAAACGGTAACAAAAATGCTAAATGTGAACATTTTGAGCACTATCAACTATCTCCAATAAGATTGTCTCGGGTATGAATAAGAAACATTTACTTGTTCTATCTTTATTGAAGAGTACGGTTTTAGCTCTTTAGTGGTATGAGCTAAAATTAATAGATTGGACCTAAGTGAATCATTTGTTGATTATGATTGGGTTATGTTTATGGAAGCTTAAATTTAGATAGTCCGCCAAGATCCTCAATCTACACGGACTTTCATGGATCACTTGATATATTCTACCGGACTAATTTATGGGTCCATCTAGAATTGTATATAATACATTAAGAATATAATTTGCATATTATTTATTTAATAGGCTGTTAAATTATATTAATGAAAGGTATGTGGGCTTGATTCTTTTAGTAATAATCGGTCTAGTTCACATGTGGACTTTTTATTTAAAGTCTAATGGATTTAATAAAATGGAAAAACAATATATAAGCCCATGTATATAGTTGGGCGGCAAGGCTAAATTAAAAGGCTTATTAGATTGTTTTATTTTATTATTTAATTAAATAGGAATTAATTTATTTATTAATTAATTATTTAATTAAGAATCAAGATCTTTTTCTGACTAGGAAATATGTTTCTTAGCATTATACTATTATTGGTAGTATAATAAATATTAAAGACTTTATTTGGTAAGTAGATAAATAAAATGAATTTATTTATCTAGTCAAATTATGAAGTCTTTGATGTAGTCACAAATACACTAAAGAGTTGGATTAGGGTTTAGAATTCTAGAGAATAATAAGAGTCATTGGTGGAAACACAAATCCTCTTCAGGTGAGGATTTCGGCCAACCCTAATAATTTTAGGGAAGGAATTTCGGCCACCTATCTTATGAGAGGAAGAATTCATGAGAAGAAGAATTCGGCCAACCCTAATTATTAATGAGCAAGGATTTCGGCCATTATATAATACACCATATAGAATTCGTCCATGACCTAATGCTTAGAGAGATAATTATTTCTTTTGCTTAAAAATAAATCCAACTCAAGACATAATGTGAGAATTCGACTAAGAGCAAAAAGAGAGAAGAATTGTTTTATTTCAATAGTGCACTAGTAAGCTTTTATATCAAATGGCTTTGTGCACAATTTCGAATTAGGTTCACGCGAGTTTCGATCAATAGATTGATAATTCAAAAGTGACCAGACATTCTTCATTTTATGTTCTAAGAAGTTTAAAGTGACTAACAAAAGAAAAAGTTTTTTGTTATCCATCTTCAGGTATACAATTCAAAGAAAGGGAACCCACACTCCTAGGTGATCCACGTTCGTGATTGGACTGGAAGGTCTTACGGATTACTATTGACGTAGCGCTAATCGTCACGCTACAAAGGTATGATACTTTTATTATATGTTAATTAATCAAGGGTTAAGGTTCATCTTTAAAAAGAAAAATATTTGTTATATACTAAACCTATTTTGCTCATTCCGCTGCACGTATAAACTATTTTTCCCTACAATTGGTATCAAAACCTGGTTGTACCCTTGATTAATTAATATATGTACATACATGAATCTATTTCTTTTTATTGATTATATGCATGTTTTAGAAAGAGATGACACTCTAGGTATTCTCATATATAATTATATGTGGAATGTATGGATTTATATATGTTATGATTATATGATTTGTTGTTGCTCGATTTTGGTCCTAGAATTTCAATGTATTTTTGTTTCGGAATTGTAACAAGAAGGGTGGTCTATTATCACCATAATTCCTTCTTGGTAGTTGCTAAGTTTTTATTTTCTTTTTGCGATTCTAATACACATACTGCAGAAAATAATGTATTAAAATTCTGCACTATATATATTATTAAAGTGCAGTATTTTTTTAATTAAAAAAACTACTGTATTTTATATGTAAATATACTGTTCTAATATATTCAAGTATCGAAGAATCGAAGTTTTGAAGAATTGGAAGCAACCGGAACAAGCGTGGAACCGTGCGCACCATAGCAACATGTGCGTGTGCAAGTTAGCGCGTAGCTATGCTTGTTGTAGTGTGGGATGTGCATGGTAGCCCTTTGGATGCTATGGGCTACGCACGGCAGCTCTTTATGATGTTGTGGGCCCATGGGAAGCAGCTAAGGGTTGCGCAATTGGTCGATGACCGCATGAAGACTTGTTCACCAAGAAAGGAGTATTTGTATTCTAAACAAATGTAATTTACTTGCTTTTATAGGATGGACCAAAATTGTGGCTATTTATTTTTTGTAAATATTACATGTAAGATCTTAGATTTATATTGGCTTGATTCCATTGCAAAACTCACTATATTTGTAATATTTGTTGCTTAGGTAATTCTTGGTGAAAAGAAGCTTCAAAGGTGAAGAAGCAACATCTTGTGCAAATATCGTCTTCGAGGGGAACATCGTATACTTAGATGCTAAGGTATCAAGTTTCTTCTTCCTCTAGCAAGGCATAAGCATACACACGCACAATTCATTCATGTGTGTCCCTACATCGTTATGCAAACATTTGCTATAACACATTCACACTCATTTAATTATTGATCGAGGGTAAATTGTTGTATATTTCGGCCCTCTTTTCCTTATCCTTTGTCTCATTCTCGTGTGTTTTTCCATGTGTTTTGTGTCTAAAGAGCTCTTTGTAATTTCAGGCATTCATACATTTCTAGAGTTAAAAATAGTATTCGGGACTTTCGTACGAATAAGGGGTCAAATGGTGCAAAAAGAGGTCAAGATCCAGTGTAGATATTCCCACATTAGACCCGTGCATAACCCGCACACCAAATGATCGAAGAAGAACATAATGCCATAAAGTGCGGGTATAATGTGGGTATAGTGTGGGTCCTTGAACCGCACTCCACCTGCACTCTACACTTTCCAGTGTGGGAATTCCCACGTTGGAGTGCAGGTGAGTGCAGGTTCCTGAATCGCATTCCACCCGCACTTTATGAGAATCCCGGGAGATGAAATCATGAAAATATGATAAAGTACGGGTGAGTGCGAGTCCTTGAACCGCACTTGACCCGCACTCTACACTTTCCAGCGTGGGAATCCCCGTGTTGGAGTACGGGGGAGTGCGAGTCCCTAAACTACACTCCACCCACACTGAATTGCACTCCAACCACACTCTGCGCGCGACAGTTGTAGTTTTCAAGCATTAGTGACCTATTTTTACATCTCCTATAAATAGAAAAGCATGAGAATGAACTAAACATCTCCCAAAACTCCTAACTTAGATAATTTCTCATTCATTTACTTAGTCTAGTTCTTATAATACACACTCTCTCTCTCATCCAAACCCATCTCTACTCACCAAAGGCACTAATGAGATTTGGATTCAAGCTTCAAGGAAAGAGACACTCTTCAATGGTTTTCTCTCAATCTCTTCTCTTAGTCTTTATTTGTTGTAATAGAACATGAGTAGCTAAATCCCCCACTAAAGGGTTAATGTGATTAGTTTGTATGGATTTTGGGCATTTGTAAATAAACTCTCTATCTCTATATTCATATCTATCTCTATGTATATTCTATTGTTTTAATTGATTTGCTTGGATACACCCTCTTAGCATGTTCATTTGGATTACTTGAGTAGGCAACTAGGTGTACACCCATTTTGTTGTCTATTGCTCTATTGAATGGAAGGATTTTCGGAAATTTGACTCAAACAACCGTGGTCTTAATCTAACCTCGATCGAGTGTCCTTCACTATACACCCTAGGTCGGCCTTGTGAGAGGATTAGAAGCCTTTGCTATACACCCTAGGTTGGCTACTATAGTGGTTTTACAAGAATTAACCTTCAAGTATAACCCAGTTGAATAACCTTGAGCTTCATCCAATCTCAAACGCTCCACTATACACCCTAAGGCGGCCACTTGAGAGGGAATTGGAAGTCATTGCTATACACCCTAGGATTGATACGTTAGAAAAAGGTTGAGCCATAGTTTAATAGATGAGCTTTCATGGTTAAAAATCCCAATTGAGCAACTAGCTATTGTTGGTTGCTTAGGAGGGATTAATCGCTAGTACGAGGTTTTCGCTATACATCCTAGGTTGACCGCTCACTAGTGGTATATAACCAACTCTATACACCCTAGGTTGGTTATATTCGTCAAAACGTGCATAATTGAGAGTTTGTTGCATTACGCAGTGTTCGCTTACGAGTCTATTAACTCCTTAGTCATATCACTTCATTCGCATCCATTTTTAGTCATTGCATTTATTAGTTTTCTTTAGTTTATTCACACTTCACACCCCCAATCATTCACCTTTACTTTTATGCACGTTAGTTCTATTAATCCGAATCTAGTCACCATAACCCCGATCCTTGTGGACAATACCCGTGCCTACCGCTTTACTCATATTTACACTTGTGAACGCATCACATAGGTTTTATGAATTTTTTGACATACGATCTTTCTAACGGCAAAAACGTACTCGTCAAGTATGCACATGCATTGATCTTATATTGACAAACATTGTAGAATTACATGTTTTATGACTGTCGCTTGGATATGGTATACTTGTGTGACATTGTGTTTATTTTTTTGTCTTTCTTGTATTTTGGACTTGAACATGATCTTATTTGATTCCTCATTGAGTCTCGGTCATTTTGGTTACTCATTCATTAGGTTTCGAGTCCAAACGATGTAGCTACGCTGCTTTGCGTTCTCATTCGTTGAGTTGTCTTCGTCGTCGCTTTCCAAGATGAATTCTCAACCTTTTTGTAAAGTTTTGTAGTCTTCGATGTGCGTAAGGGAGTCACATTTCATAATCCAAAAACAAATTTGAATTCGAAGTTCGGATGCTCAAATACTGCTGAAGAACGCAAGAGGAGCGCGAGGGAGCTTGCTCGACCAAAGGCCAAGCAAGGAGGACCACGTGTGCCACACGGCTAGCATGTCTCTCTGCCCACATGTGCCACACATGGTCCACACATGTCTGGTGACATGGCATGTCTTGATTGGTCAATTTTCCCTCTCTTGAAATCTTTTAAATATCCTCATTTTCCCTCCTATTCTTTCTAAAATGAAAATTTGAAAAATATGAAATTTGAAATTTTCTCTTAATTTTAGTTTTCATATTTTGATCATAACTGTTTCATACGAACTCAAAATCGAGTGATCCAAAAGCCAAAAATGTTGGTCTTGAAGAGAGCTATAAACCCCAAGTATTTTTAGAGTTATTTGAGTTCGGGATTTTTCGCAGTTGGTAGATTTCAGTCCGAGACTCAAGTGTTGTATGTGAAACTTCTTTTCACTTTCTGTTTGATCATCTCTTTTAATCTTCTTAATTGATAGATGAAATGTGTTAAGAATGATGTTAGATCATATTCTAGGGGTGTTTTATCTTTTTTTAATTAAGTTTTAGATTTGTGATTTCTCTTGAACAAATATTTACTAAACTTGATTAAACTTGAAATTGATTCTAGAAATGTTATATATGATGTGCTTCAAGTTATTTTCTAAGTTTAATTTCATCATCTAAGAACTAATATTTTTTGTGTGATATATTGAATATTAATATCTTGTTCTTATTGATTCACATGTCTTGATTTCTAGATACATTTGTGATTGTTTATTAAAGGCATATTCTAGATTATCATTAAACATGTTCATAGAGCTTGATTGATCATCTTGCTTTATTTGACTTGTGTTTACATCATTTTCATCACTTAGATCATTATCTTGCAAAAGGTTGAAGTCTCTTTCAAAGTGAGTGAAGCTTTGTTTAGAGCAAGAAGACTTGGTCAGGACATGTGGTCCGGACAGTCAAGCGTGAAGTTTTAGTTAGGATCAAGGGGATCCGGATAACTAAGCAGAAAGTCTTGTCTAGGATCAAGGGGATCTAGATAGACAAGCATGAAATCTTCCTAGAGGTTTGAGAGTCTTAAATAGGAAGTTGCTCTCTAGAGGTGTAGGACACACTTTGGATAGGGAGTAGGCTAGGTGGTTCACTAGGCCTTGAGGGTAGATTAGGAGTTGATAGCTTGAAGTGGATATCATGAGTTGATAGCTTTGAGTGAGTAAGTCCTTTTCATATAGTGGATTGCTTTGCCGGTGGTTGTGGTATCAACCCGTGAATGTTTCCTCTTCGAAGGTTTACCACGTAAAAACTATTGTGTCAATTTTAGTTTTTATGTTTCTTTATCTTCCATGTCACTTGTTAAATGTATCATTTGTATATTGATTTCCACATGTGTTGACTTGTAAAATACAATTGTTAAGACACATCAAGTGTACATTTCATTCTTATATTCCGCAAAATTTGTATTTGGAAGAAATTGAGACTATACCTATTCACCCCCCATATCTAAGTATTATATACACTATATTGCTTAAGGAAACTTCATTTAGTATCAGAGCGGGTGTCTAGAATTACTTAGATAGATCCATATTATAGTGTTTGTGTTTGTTTTGTGAATTATTCATTTTTGTTACTATGAGTGATTCTATGTCGGAAGGTACTTCTAGTGCTAGACCTCTACTCTTAAAGAGTGGTAACTACTCCTTTTGGAAAATTAGGATGAAAGCCTACATTAGATCCATCAATTTAAAGGCATGGATGAGTGTTGAGGTAGGTTATGAGTTACCTACCAATGAAATACTTTATCTAGAACCGTCAGTGGATAAAAGTTTTCATTATGAGGACAATCGGAGAGTCTATCTTAATCCTGAGATAAATGATGGACTTATGGTTACAAGTGTTATCATTTGAGCTACCAATGAGTACGATTATATAGCATAGTCTATCCTCGATAGTTTGGTGTATTCATTTGCTAATCGATAGAGGACTTCATTTATAGATATGGACATTGTGGCTCCATTTATTAAAATAAGAGTATAATATTATCATATGGATATTTTGAGGTATTGGATATTAAATCTTAACGTTGAGTTATCAATATCGACTATTGAAACATGGCTTCTGGACAAGTCAGAATATCCGAGTTCAAAATGTGGTCATACGAGAAAATATGGTAACTAAGAGAACTATATATGGTCTATGAGCTCTTGGCGATTATTGATATTATTCACGGGGATAAACCATCTCCAATAAGATTGTCTAGGGTATGAATGAGAAACATTTATTTATTCTATCTTTATTTAAGAGTACAATTTCAGCTTGTAGGGAAAAATACACGTGGCAGAAGCGAAAATAGGTTTGGTATATTTCAAAAAAATTCCTTTTAAAGATGAACCTTAACCCTTGATTAATTAACATATAATAAAATTATCATACCTTTGTAGCGTGACGATTAGTGTTGTGTCGATAGTAATCCGCAAGATCTTCCAATCCAATCACGAACGTGAATCACCTAGGAGTGTGGGCTCTCTTTCTATGAATTGTATACCTGAAGATGTATAACAAAAAACTTTTTCTTTTGTTAGTCACTTTAAACTTCTTAGAACATAAAACGAAGAATGTCCGGTCACTTTTGAATTATTAATCTATTGATTGAAACTCACGTGAACCTAATTCGAAGTTGTGCACAAAGTCTTTTGATATAAAAGCTTACTAGAGAACTATCGAAATAAAACAATTCTTCTCTATTTTTTCTCTTAGCCAAATTCACACACTATGTCTTGAGTTGGATTTATTTTTTGAGCAAAAGAAATAATTCTCTCTCTCTTTGCATTAAGTGATGGCCGAATTCTATATGGTGTATTATATAGTGGCCGAAATCTTTGCTCATGAAATAATTAGGGTTGGCTGAATCTTCCTCTCATAAGATAAGGTGGCCGAAATCCTCACTTGAAGAGGATTTGTGTTTCCACCAATGACTCCTATCATTCTTTCGAATCCCAAACTCTAATCCAACCCTTTAGTGTATTTGTGACTATATCAAAGACTTCCTAATTTGACTAGATAAATAAATTCATTTTATTTACCTACTTACCAAATAAAGTCTTTAATATTTATTATACTACCAACCATAGTATAATGCTAAGAAACATATTTCTTAGTCAGCAAAAGATTTTGATTCTTAATTAAATAATTAATTAATTCTCATTTAATTAAATAATAAAATAAAACAATATAATAGGCCTTTTAATTTAGCCTTGCCGCCCAACTATATACATTGGTTTACATATTATTTTTTCATTTTATTAAATCCATTAGACTTTTAATAAAAAGCTCACATGTGAACTAGACTCATTCTTACTAAAAGAAACAAGCCCACATGTCTTTCATTAATACATTAATATATTTTAGCAGCCCATTAAATAAATAATGTGCAAATTATATTCTTAATGTATTATATACAATTCTAGATAGACCTATAAATTAGTCTGGTAGAATATATCAAATGATCCATGCAAGTCCGTGTGGATTGGGGATTTTGGCAGGCTATCTAAATATAAGCTTCAATAGACATGACCAATCACAATCAACAAATGATTCACTTATGTCCGATCTATTAATTTTAGCTTATACCACTAAAGAGCTAAAATTGTACTCTTAAATGAAGATAGAACAAGTAAATGTTTCTCATTCATACCCTAGACAATCTTATTGGAGATAGTGTATCCTCGTGAATAAAATCAATAATCGCTAAGAGCTCATAGACCGCCTAAAGCTCTCCTAGTTACCATATTTACTCATATGACCACATTTTGAATTTGGATATTTTGACTTGTTTAGAAGCCATGTTTCAATATACGCTATCGAAAACTCAACGTTAAGATTTAATATCCAATACCTCAAAACATCCATATGATAATATTATACTCTCATATTAATAAATTGAGTCACGATGTCCATATCTATAAATGAAGTCCTCTATCGATTAACAAATGAATACCACCAAACTATCGAGGATAGACTATGCTATATAATCGTACTCATTGAAAACTCAAATGATAACACTTGTAACCATAAGTCCATCATTTATCTCAGGATTAAGATAGACTCTCTGATTGCATTCATAATGAAAACTTTTATCTACTGATGGTACTAGATAAAGTATTTCATTATGATCATATTCAAAGCACCTAGTGCACTAGATTCTTTTACTCAAAATAACTTTGATGATTTTTGACTCATCATATCACATTTGATCCCACTCAAATGCTAGCAAAAGAATCTACAACTTAAGTTGTGAACATTATTCAAGACTAACTAAAGAATTGTGTTAACCTCATACATATCCAGATATACGAACAATTCTTTATATCTCATAATCTTTTGATCTTATGATTATTTACTTTTGACAATTATAATAATTAAACTATAAATGCTATAAGATGTGTTAAACCAGAAATCATTTTATTAATATGAAAAGATTGTCAATTACATTATTACACTCTTGCAATTGAGCATAATCCTAACAATCTCCCACTTGCGCTATAGCAAGTGTGTCATATCTCTAATTCCCATGTTCTCTAGGTGCCCATCAAAACTCTTCTGAGGTAAAGCCTTTTTGAAGGGATCTGCTAGATTTTCCACTGACGCGATTTTGGTAACCGTCACGTCACCCCTATGCACAATCTCCCTTAAAAGATGATACTTTATTTCAATGTGCTTACCTCTCTTATGACTTCTTGGTTCTCTTGAATTAGCCACTGCTCCACTGTTGTCACAGTAAATAGTGATCTGCATATTCACATTAGGAACCACTTCTAAGTCAACCAGGAATTGGTGGAGCCAAATAGCCTCTTTGGCAGCTTCGCATGCCGCAACATACTCAGTTTCCATGGTGGAATCAGCAATACAGGATTGCTTGATACTCCTCTATATGACTGCTCCTCCTCCAATAGTAAACACAGATCCTGATGTGGATTTTTTATAGTCAGAATCCGACTGGAAATCAAAATCTGTTATCCAACGGGAATTAAATCCCCTCAAGAGTATACAAACATATAATCTCTTGTTCTTTTGAGATACTTGAAAATATGCTTGACTGTCGTCCAGTGATTAGGACTAGGTTTCGATTGAAACTTGCTAACTATGTCAACATCAAAACAAATATCTAGTCTAGTGCAGAGCATCGCATTCATGAGACTTCCAACTGCCGAGGCATATGAAAATCTACTCATGAATTGCTCTTCATGCTCATTCTTAGGAACTTGGTCCTTAGAAAGTTTGATTCCATGTCTGAAAGGTAACATACCTTTCTTGGAATCTTGCATGGAGAACCTAGACAAGATTTTATCAATGTATAAAGCTTAGGATAATGCAATCCTTCTATTCTTTCTATCCCTTATTACTTGGATACCAAGAATATAACTTGCTTCTTCTAAGTCCTTCATATCAAATTGTTTTGCTAACCATTCTTTTACTGATGTCAATACACCTACATCGTTTCCGATGAGTAGTATATCATCAACAAAAAGAATTAGGAAAACCAACTTGTCACCTTTAATCCTTTTGTTTACACAGGGTTCGTCAGGGTTTTGATCAAATCCAAAACATTTCACAGCTTGATCGAACCTTATGTTCCAGGATCTGGATGCTTGCTTAAGTCCATATATGGACTTTTGCAACTTGCACACCCTTTCCTCTTGGCCCTTTTCAATGAATCCTTCTAGTTGCATCATGTAAATGCTTTCGTTAAGACTTCCGTTAAGGAAAGTTGTCTTGACGTCCATTTGCCAAATCTCTAGGTCTAGAGATGCTGCAATGGATAAGAGTATCCTAACAGATTTAAGCATGGCCACATGAGAGAAGGTTTCCTCGTTGATACCTTCATTCTATGTATAAAATTTAGCTACTAATCTAGCTTTGAAAGTTTCCACCTTTCCATCCATTCCTCTTTTCCTCTTGTATACCCACTTGCACCTGATAGGTTTTATCCCTTTAGGCAAGTCTATAAGAGACCAGACTTTGTTATCGAACATAGATTCAATGTCAGATTGCATTGCCTTTTCCCAATGGCAACAATCAACATCATCCATTGCTTCCTTATACATGTAGGGATCATCGTCATTTGGGAGATCCTCCACTGATTCTCTTATACCGATGTATCTCTCAGGTTGATTACTAATCCTCCCACTACGACGAGGAATGGTAGGTTGTTGATTTTGTGATGGTGTGGAACTTATAATTAGTTTGGTTGTGAAACCTCTTGTAGAATTGTATCTCTTGACATCTTATTCAGGAGAATTCTACTTTTAGGCACAAAATCATTCATAAAGTCCTTTTCCAAAAATTTAGCATTTGTCGAAACAAATACTTTAAGATCTAAATGAGTATAGAAATAATATCATTTAGTTCCTTTTGGATACCCCACAAATATGCATGTTTCCGAACGGGACTTTATCTTTTCTGTCTTTTCTGTCTTTCCTTTTAACACATGCGCATGACAACCAAATATCCTTAAGTGTTGTAAACTAGGTTTTTGCCCAGTCCATAACTCATGCAGTGTTTGAGGAATCGATTTAGATAGCACATCGTTTAGAATGTAGATAGCAGTTTGTAAAGCATATCCCCAAAAAGATTTAGGAAGCGTTGAATAACTCAACATAGACCTAACCATGTCCAAAAGAGTTCTATTTCTCCTTTTTGATACCCCATTTTGTTGAGGTGTACCTGGTGTAGAAAATTGAGAAACTATCCCATTATCAATAAGATATTACGGAAACTTACTAGACTGATATTCTTCACCACGATCAGATCTCAAGACTCTTATGTGTTTCTCAAGCTTATTTTCTACTTCAACTTTAAATGCTTTTAACATGTCAAAAGCATCCGACTTATATCTCATGAGATACACATAGCCAAATCTTGAGTAATCATCTATGAAAGTGATGAAATACTCAAATCCACCTCTAGCTTGAATGCTCATAGGACCACATACATCAGTGTATATTAATCCTAAACATTCAATGGCTCTTTCATCTTTGATCGTGAACGACCTTTTAATCATCTTACCTTCCAAACAAGATTCACAAGTTGGTAGATCATCGACCTTTAAGTCACTTAAAGGTCCATCACTAACCAATCTTTTAATCCTATTAAGGTTAACATGACCTAGGTACAAATGCCATAGGTAGGTTTCATCTTTTGATAATTTTACTCTTTTATGATCAGGTTCCGTTAATTCTGTGTCTAACGAGTAAGAGATATTTCTATGTAGAAAGAATAAACCGTTTTCTAATGTACCTTTGCAAATAATTTTGTCATTCTTACTAATAATAAAAACTTTATTAAAAGTAACCGAATATCCAAATTTATTTAAACAAGAAACTGAAATTAAATTCCTCTTTAATTGAGATACATAATAAACGTCTATCAAATCTAAATGCCTACAAGAATCTAGATTAACTCTAATATCTCCAACTGCACTTGTAGGCACTAACGTTCCGTTGCCCAAGCACAAGTTGATTTCATTTTTATTCAACCTTTTCCTTTCTTGGAACCCTTGCAAGGAATAACAAACATGATTAGTGGCTCCAGAGTCTATGATCCAAGAATCTGTAGAATCTACCAGAAAACACATTTCAAGATAATTAACATTACCTTCTTCCTTCTTATTCTAGGACTTTGGGCAATTTCTTTTCCAATGCCCCTTTTCACCACAAAAGAAGCATTTCCCTTTGATCTTGGTTACTTTCTTGGTCTCCTTCTTGGTAGGCCCAAATTGCTTTTTCTTCTATTGTTTCTTGACCTTCTGACGAGTCTTAATAGTAGCAACCTTATCAACCATATGAATCTCTTGACATTTGCCTTTCACAAGGAACTTTTTAGCGCTTCAAACATCTTGCATCAGGCCCTACAATATGTATTCTTTTTTGTTCAAGGTGTAGTCCAACTTGAACTGATCAAAGGAATCTGACAGTGAGTTGACAACCATGTCAATTTTTGTCTCGCCATCTATCTCAGCACCATTTAGTTCAGCAATGTTGAGATGTGCTATGACTTTCATCATGTGATCTTTCACAGCTTGTCCAAGTCTCATCCTAAGATTCATGAAAGCAGTCACTGCCTCTCTCTTAGTTGTCCTAGACCTCATAGACATCATTATATCAGCAGCAGACCTCATTCCTTCATG
Source organism: Acer negundo (assembly GCA_035582765.1). Classification (NCBI taxonomy): domain Eukaryota; kingdom Viridiplantae; phylum Streptophyta; class Magnoliopsida; order Sapindales; family Sapindaceae; genus Acer; species Acer negundo. Next base: position 18,341,978 of record CM069233.1, read on the forward strand.
CTGTTGTTGCAACACGTCAGAGATGGTAGCCATAATGTAACATTTGGCCATCTCATAAGAGGTCTTCCATTGCTCATACTCGCCTCTTTGCATCACATTAGATTCATTATTACAAAAGGGTGGTTTAGGAGTAGTCAGAACAAACTTATGTTTTTCAGCTTGCAGCAACAACCCAATTTTCCTTTTCCATGTGACATAATTATCACCAGGATATTCATTAGGGATGGGGTCATGATTTCTAAATAAAACAATATATATATATATATAAGTAAATAATCATGATAAAGCACTTTTGAATATTTATCTTGAATTAAATAAATAATTTAATCATAAAATTCAATGATGATCAAACATCCATAAATGTTATGCCTCCTTTAGGAGTTCGCACCATTTACTAGTTGGACTAGGTCCCACCTAATTGTTAATATAACAACCAGCGTTTTCAATTTTAGCCTTGTGATTTTATTGACAAGAACTCTTGGGAGGATATCAATAAAACTACATTGAGTGTGTTAGCAAGATATCAACCTTCAATATTTCCTCTCACGAAAACCCCTCCTTTGAGAGTAGATCTCGTTTGAGTCAATTGTCTAGTCTATCCTTGTAAGGAAGTATCTTGCTAAATTCCATTCATGGATACCCCTTGGGGGGTTATCACTAGTGGTAGCTACGGTTTGTTTTAGGTTCGGTTTAGGTTCGGTTTCGGTTTGAAACCGGCAGTTTCGGTTTTGAGGTCCACTAAAACCGAAACTAAAACTGTGGCTCACGGTATGGAGGCGGTTTGTAACCGTCGTTTCGGTTTCGGTTTCGGTTCTGGACGGTTTCGGTTTCGGTTCGTTTTTATTTTATTTTATTTTATTTATTTATTTTTATTTTTCAACTTTTTTTCCAAGTGAGATAAATCATAAAAATTGGTTGTACTTATAAAATCTTGCCAAATAATAATTACAATTGAACAAAGTTTAAAATATAAAAAAAAATAATTACTAACATTTTCATTGAAGTATTTAAGTATTTAACAATGTTTAAAAGAAAAGAAATTCACATTTATTAATAAATATAACTTTACAATTTCACAAAAAAAATAAATAAATAAGAGATTGGCCTTGAAGGCTTGAATTCAAAGAAACAATATTACAAAGTAACAAAATTAAAATAAAATAAAATAAAAACAAAAAACAAAAAAAAAAATCGGCCTTGCACTTAATTTTTACCACAATTAAGCTGCCTACGTATCCTCCACTAATGTAGAAGAATCAAAGGCCACGTAGTTCTTTTACCTTTAATTAGTTGCTCAGTGTTGGAGTTTGGAAGTTGGAACGGAATCTAGTCGCTTCCTTCCATACTCGTGGTTTGGTCATCATCAAAGAAGTCGTTCACTATCTCCGGCTGAAGTTCTTGTTGTCTGTATTTTGCCTTTGTCCAATCATCAACACACGCCTGCATTTCAAGTGATTGTGGAGACATAACCGATCGTCTTGGTTCCAAAATATTTCCACCTGCACTAAATTCTTGTTCCACAGCAACTATAGAAACCGGTGTTCCAAGAATTTGTTTGACAATAATAGCCAAAATTGGATAATCCTGTTGATGAGTCTTCCACCAAACTTGGAGACTAAATTTTTCTTCTAAAAATTCATGAGTGTCTTCTAAATACCGGTCAAGCTTAGAGACAGATGATGATGAAGCTGTTCTTAATTTTTTGGCTCTTTGAGAAAACAGTCGATCCCCTAAACCATTTAATTGAAATTTTGCGAAAGTACTAGTACCACCAGATGTGGGTGGGGGTTGTGAAACCGGCAAGTTCAAAGACGGACCATACATTCTAAGATATTCATCGTATAATTCATAAAGCAAAGTCTTAACGGAATCACAATAATGAAGAACATCAATTTCTAATCCTAAACATTTGTAATAATGAGTTAAATAATCTTGCAAACTTTCTAATTTAAAATGTGGATCAAAACACGGTGCAAACAAATAAATATTTGGAATCTCCCCATAATAATTTAACCATTTTGTTTTAACTGCAACACATGGACTCAATTGAACATCGAATTCATAGTCACTAAATGCACCAGCAATATTAACACTTTGAATAAGAAATAAATAAGTAGTGGGATAGTAAACACCAGATAAAGCATTGGTAGCATCATTAAAAACACGTAGCAATTCAAGAATTTTTATACATGCATTCCAATGGTTCAATTGAAGAGAAATTGAAGGAACGTTATAAGTAATAAAAGAAACTAATATTCCTTATATTCAACACTTTCATTAAGCAACTTATAAGTAGAATTCCAACGAGTGGTAATATCTCTAGAAAATTTTTTGGGACGCATATTATTTTGAGAGCAATATTGTAACCATTGTTTCTGGATTTTGTTATGCCCCCAAATATAATTAATACTATCTCTAATTGGTCTAATAAAAGCAGAAAGCTCTGTTAATCCAGCTTGAACACACAAATTTAAAACATGGCATGCACATCTTTGATGAAATAATTTACCCCCAAAATAGGGATTGCACAAATCTTGTAACATAGGAATAGATGCGGTATTACTTGCAGCATTATCAAAGCCAATAGCAAAAATTTTGTTTAGGATATTATACTCTTGAAAAATGATTTTAAGGAGTTGAAAAATATTTTGAGCTGAATGTGAGTCATTGAAAACACGAAATGCAAGAATTCTTTTTTGCATGTCCCAGTCATTGTCCATATAATGACACGTGATACCCAAATATGAATGACTACCATAATTGTCGCTCCATATGTCTGCACATACGGAAACGCGACCTTGAAATTGATAAAAAAAAGATTTCAATATGTTTTTTTCTTTTTTGAAAATGGCATTTAGTGTACGTGTGAGAGTGGGATTTAATGCATTTTGACAATAATTAACAAAACCTACTTTCTCACCAAAACCAAAAGGTAAGTGTTCTATTGCAACCATTAATGCTAATTCTTCCCTATTTTTTTCATACGTATAATGAAATAATTGATTACCAGAGGTTGCGTACCTGGCAATTTGGGCTTGGTTATTGGACTTCTCAAATTCGTACGGGTGACTTCTTTTGATATGAGCCCAGTACGTGCCATATCCGAAGGATTTGGCAGTCTTGTATGATTTGGAGCAGTAATTGCACTGTATATGGAAAAATCCACCATCTAACATTGTTTTCTTCATATGCACTCTGAAGAGAATGAACTTCATCTGTTTTTCATCACCTTCACCTGCAAAAAAATCATTTGAAGAGGGTGGGGGGTCAGATAGATTTTCATTAGTATTTGGGGTATTGGGATCGTGGTTGAATCCGTCGAATTCGGGAATTATTAGAGGGGGATTAGGACTAGAAGGGTGATCAGATCCAAATCGGTCTTTAAGGAACTCGTGGTATGATCGGTCGTAATTAACATCACCGCCAACGTGTTCCAACAAGTTTTGCATTGGACCATTTTCTTTGTTCAAATTTCTTGAACTATCTCCCCCACTAGCCATTGAAAAATTAATAATACAAAAAATATGGATATATGTAAAGAAAATATTGTTGAAATAATAGTGGTAAGCAAGTAAAAAAAAAAAATAGAAGATTGTAAAAAAAATATATTGTTGGAATAATAGTGGTAACAATGTAACACTTAAAAAAAAAATATATTGTTGAAATAATAGTGATGAAAAAAAATATTTTGATAGTAAAAAATAAAAGAAATAAATATTGTTAATCAATTTGATGATTGAAAAAATAGATGATAGTAAAAACTAAAAAATACAAGAAAGAATTTATATGTGAAATGAAAATTAAATAAAATTGTAGATTGTAGAGAGAATTGAGAATTTGAGATTGAGAGAGATTGAGAGAAGTTGAGAGATTAAGAATGGTGTGAAGAATAATGAAGTGTGGGGGGTATTTATAGGATTATAGAGAGGGGTATGTTTGCACTTAGGAAAAGTTTTGGGTTTAAAAAAAAATAATATTGTGGCCGTTGGCCTTGGGCAGAGGCGGCAGCAGTCAGCTGACAACTGCCAGGTGCCGTTAGCCAACAGCCATTTTTTTTTTTTTCAAAATTTGTGCCACATGTCATGCAATCATTGGTCTATTTTTTTTTCATAAAACCGGCGGTTTAACCGGCGACTTAACCATTTCGGTTCGGTTCGGTTCAACGGTAACTTTTTCAAACAGGCTGCCACATGTCATCTTTTGATTCGTCAAGAATTAATTAATTAATTAATTATTTTTAAAACCGGCGGTTTAACCATGGTTAAAACCGCCGGTTTGAACCGGTTTTTTGACCCCTCAAACCGAAACCGAAACCGAAACCGAAACCGAAACCATAACCGTAACCGGTTCGACCGGTTTCCGACCGGTTTTGAAACCGTCGGTTTCGGTTCCGGTTTTATTACGGTTTTTGGCAATCCGGTTTCGGTTAAACCGCGGGAAAAACCGTCGGTTAAATGGAAACCATGGCCACCTCTAGTTATCACACAAAACATAAAGCTCAATTAACCTTGGAAGCCACAGGTGTTTCAAAACACCTTCTCCCACTCAATTATTTAAGGCATGTGATTAAATTCCATAGAATGATTTACCATGTTATCTAGATGTCAATTAGATACCTAAATCATTCAATGCATGTTCATACCAAAAGAGATATATGAGTGGCAATCCTATTATTTATGACATGTTATCATACAACAACAAATATTGTAATATTTTACGAAAATATAAATAGCTACAATTTTGGTCCATCCTAGAAAAACAAGTAAATTACATTTGTTTGGAATATAAAAACTCCTTTCTTGACAAACAAGTCTTCATGCGGCCATCGACAAATTGCGCAACCCTTGGCTGCCTCCCATGGGCGTGTGCACCCCACAGCACCATAAAGGGCTGATGTGCGCAGCCCATAGCATCCAAAGGGCTGCCATGCGCAGCCCACGCTACAACAAGCGCAGCTGCGTGCTAACTTGCGTGCGCGCATGTTGCTATGGTGCGCACGGTTCCACGCTTGTTCTGGTTGCTTCCAATTCTTCAAACTTCGAATCTTCGATACTTGAATATATTACAGTAGTGTATTTACATATAAAATACTGCAGTTTTTTTTTTAATTAAAAAATACTGCACTTTAATAATATATATAGTGCAGAATTTTAATACATTATTTTCTGCATTATGTGTATTACAATCGCAAAAATAAAATAAAAACTTAGCAACTACCAAGAAGGAATTATGGCGATAATAGACCACCCTTCTTGTTACAATTCCGAAACAAAAATACATTAAAATTATAATACCAAAATCAAGGGTATAACCAAGGCTTTGATACTAATTGTAGGGAAAAATAGTTTATACGCGCAACGGAATGCAAAAAATAGGTTTGGTATATTTCAAAAAAATTTCCTTTTAAAAATGAACCTTAACCCTTGATTAATTAACATATAATGAAAGCATCATACCTTTGTAGCGTGATGATTAGCATTGCATCAATAGTAAGTTGCAAGACCTTCCAATCCAATCACGAACGTGGAGTCGTGGATCACCTAGGAGTGTGGACTCCCTTTCTTTGAATTGTATACCTGAAGATGGATAACAAAAAACTTTTTCTTTTGTTAGTCACTTTAAAAATCTTAGAGCATAAAACGAAGAATGTTCGGTCACTTTTGAATTATCAATCTATTGATCGAAACTCGCGTGAACCTAATTCGAAGTTGTACACAAAGCCTTTTGATGTAAAAGCTTACTAGTGCACTATCGAAATAAAACAATTCTTCTCTCTTTTTCCTCTTAGACGAATTCTCATACTATGTCTTGAGTTGGATTTATTTTTTAAGCTAAAAAAAATAATTCTCTCTCTACATTAGGTGATAGCCGAATTCTATATGGTGTATTATATAATGGCCAAAATCCTTGCTCATGAAATAATTAGGGTTGGCCGAATTCTTCCTCTCATAAGATAGGGTAACCGAAATCCTCACTTAAAGAGGATTTGTGTTTCCACCAATGACTCATATCATTCTTTCAAATCCCAAACCATAATCCAACTCTTTAGTATATTTGTGACTATATCAAAGACTTTCTAATTTGACTAGATAAATAAATTCTTTTTATTTATCTACTTACCAAATAAAGTCTTTAATATTTATTATACTACCAACAATAGTATAATACTAAGAAACATATTTCCTAGTCAGAAAAAGATTTTGATTCTTAATTAAATAAGTAATTAATTCTCATTTAATTAAATAATAAAATAAAACAATATAATAGGCCTTTTCATTTAGCCTTGCCGCCCAACTATATACATGGGCTTATATATTGTTTTTCCATTTTATTAAATCCATTAGACTTTAAATAAAAAGTCAACATGTGAACTAGACTCATTCTTACTAAAAGAAAAAAGCAAACATGTCTTTCATTAATACATTAATATAGTTTAACAGCCCATTAAATAAATAATGTGCAAATAATGTGCAAATTATATTCTTAATGTATTATATACAATTCTAGATGGACCTATGAATTAGTCTGGTAGAATATATCAAGTGATCCATGCAAGTCCATGTGGATTGGGGATCTTGGCAAGCAATCTAAAATTAAGCTTCAATAGACATAACCCAATCACAATCAACAAATGATTCACTTAGGTCCGATCTATTAATTTTAACTCATACCACTAAAGTGCTAAAATTGTACTCTTAAATAACGATGAAACAAGTAAATGTTTCTCATTCATACCTTAGACAATCTTATTGGAGATAGTGTATCCTCGTGAACAATATCAATAATCGCCAAGAGCTCATAGACCGCTTATAGCTCTCCTAGTTACCATATTTACTCATATGACCACATTTTGAACTTGGATATTTTGACTTGTCCAGAAGCCATATTTCAATAGACGCTATCGAAAACTCAATGTTAAGATTTAATATCCAATACCTCAAAATATCTATATGATAATATTATACTCTCATTTTAATAAATGGAGTCACGATGTCCATATCTATAAATGAAGTCCTCTATCGATTAAAAAATGAATACCACAAAACAATCGAGGATAGACTATGGATAACTCAAATGATAACACTTTTAACCATAAATACATCATTTATCTTAGGATTAAGATAAACTCTCCAATTGCATTCATAATGAAAACTTTTATCTACTGACGGTACTAGATAAAGTATTTCATTATAATCCTATTCAAAGCACCTAATGCATTATATTCTTTTACTCAAAGACACTGTGATTATTTTAGACTCATCATATCACATTTGATCTCACTCAAATGCTAGCAAAAGAATCTACAACTTTAACAAAGTAAAGGTTCCCAACCTTTATATTAAGTTGTGAACATTATTCAAGACTAACTAAAGAATTGTGTCTACCTCATACATATCCAGATGTACGAACAATTCTTTATATCACATAGTCTTTTGACCTTATGATTATTTACTTTTGACAATTATAATAATTAAACTATAAATGTTATAAGATTTGTTAAACCAGAAATCACTTTATTAATATGAAAATATTGTCAATTACATTATTACACTCTTGCTATTGAGCATAATTCTAACGTAGCTCTTTAGTGGTATGAGCTAAAATTAATAGACTGAACCTAAGTGAATCATTTGTTAATTGTGATTGAGTTATGTCTATTGAAGCTTAAATTTAGATAACCAGCTAAGATCCCCAATCCACATAGACTTGTATGGATCACTTGATATATTCTACCAGACTAATTTATAGGTTCATCTAGAATTGTATTTAATACATTAAGAATATAATTTGCATATTATTTATTTAATGGGCTGTTAAATTATATTTATGTATTAATGAAATGCATGTGGGCTCGTTTCTTTTAGTAAGAATGATTCTAGTTCACATGTGGGCATTTTATTAAAGTTTAATGGATTTAATAAAATGGAAAAAAAACAATATATATATATATATATGCCCATGTATTGACTTGGATGGCAAGGCTAAATTAATTGGCCTATTATATTGTTTTATTTTATTATTTAATTAAATGGGAATTAATTAATTTATTAATTAACTATTTGATTAAGAATCAAAATCTTTTACAAACTATAAAATATGTTTCTTAGTATTATACTATTTTTGGTAGTATAATAAATATTAAAGACTTTATTTGGTAAGTAGATAAATAAAAGGAATTTATTTATCTAGTCAAATTAGAAAGTCTTTGATATGGTCACAAATACACTAAAGAGTTGGATTAGGGTTTGGAATTCTAAAGAATGATAGGAGTCATTGGTGGAAGCACAAATCCTCTTCAAGTGAGGATTTCGGTCAACCCTAATATTTTTAGGGAAAGGATTTCGGCCACCCTATCTTATTCTTGGAAGAATTTGGCCAACCCTAATTATTCAAGCGCAAGGATTTCGGCCACTATATAAGACAACATATAGATTTTGGCCACCCAAGAATTGCTTAGGAGAGAATTATTTCTTTTGCTCAAAAAATAGAAAACCAACTCTAAGACATAGTGAGATTTCGGCGAAGAGGAAAAGTGAGAAGAAAACGTTTTGTTTTCAATAGTGCATTAGTAGCTTTTACATCAAAAGAGCTTTGTACACAATTTCGAATAAGGTTCACGCAAGTTTCAATCAATACATTGAGAATTCAAAAGTGACTGAATGTTCTTCGTTTTCTTTTGGAAGTTTAAAGTAACTAACAAAAGAAAAAAAAAATTGTTATCCATCCTCAGGTACACAATTAAAAGAAAGGGAGTCCGCACTCCTAGGTGATTCACGTTCATGATTTGATTGGAAGGCCTTGCGGATTACTATCAACGCAATGTCAATCGTCACGCAACAATGGTATGATAATTTTATTATATGTCAATTAATGAAGGGTTAAGGTTCATCTTTAAAAAGGAAAAAAATTTGTAATATATCAAACCTATTTTCGCTTCTGCTGCGTGCATTTTTCCCTACAAAAACATGAATAAAAATAGATGAATCAATGTCTTTCCATTGGGTGTGTGAATGTCTTCTCTTGTTAGCTCACCTCATTGGATAACTATCCTTTACTTTTTCTCCCTAGTCATGTGAAGCCTCTAACGTTGTTTTGATTTATTTATTGATAAGGTTTTTTATTGAGTGCATTGCATACACGTGCAACATTTTGTGTAGTGATTATTTTGCTACACGTGTGGACCTGATGTGCTATTTTATTGGAAAGCTTTAGTTATTCTCGTGTGATCTCACCTCACTGGATAACTCTCTTTCTTTAATTTTTCTCTAGTCTAAAACGGTGCAGTTTTTTTTGTTACCTAATATATATTTGTTCTCTTCTCTCCTCATCATCTTCGAAGAGTCCAAATCCATTTTTTGTGAGGAAAAATATTTTTGAAGAGAGAGAGACTCCCAACTTCCAAGAACCCATTTTTACTCAACCAATCTCAAATCTCATGTGCATCTAGCATCATTCAAGCTTCAATTCTTCATGGGTCTTCTAGTTCTCATAACTAGGTAAGTTGAATATGCCCTAGAACTCATTGTTTCCATTATTGTTCATCTTTGCCTAGGTTTAGTATTTATTGTGTTTATTAAATGCATGACTCCTATCTTAAGCTTATTTTGAATATGTTTGAGTCTTTGTTGGTTGATTGAGATTGGTTCTTCATTGATTGCATTTCTTGATTGTAAAGTTATGTTTTTTATTATATTTTGTGACAACATGTGTTGATTGGGATTTGTTTAATGACTAGGTTTAGATTTTCATATCTTAATCTAGTTACTAAGAGCTCATAAACCGCCTATAGCTCTCCTAGTTACCTTATTTACTCATATGACCACATTTTGAACTTGGATATTCTAACTTGTCTATAAGTCATGTTTCAATACACAATATTGAAAACTTAACGTTAAGATTCAATATTCAATGCCTCAAAATATCAATATGATGACATTCTACTCTCATATAATAAATGGAGCCACAGTGTCCATATCTATAAATGAAGTCCTTTCTCAATTAGCAAATGAATACCACCAAACTATCGAGGATAGACTATGCTATATAATCGTACGCATTGATAGCTCAAACGATAACACTTGTAATCATAAGTCCATCATTTATCTCAAGATTAAGATAGACTCTCCGATTGTTCTTATAATGAAAACTTTTATCCACTAAAGGTTCTAGATAAAGTATTTCATTGTGATCCTATTCAACGTACCTAGTGCACTAGATTCTTTTACTCAAAGACGTTTTGATGATTTTAGACTCATCATAGCACATTTGATCCCACTCAATTGCTAGTAAAAGAATTTACAACTTTAACAAAATAAAGGTGCCCAACCTTTATCTTAAGTTGTGAACATTATTCAAGAATAACTAAAGAATTGTGACTACCTCATACATATCCAGATGTACGAACAATTCTTCATTTCTCATAGTCTTTTGACCTTATGATTATTTACTTTTGACAATTATAATAATTAAACTATAAATTTTATAAGATTTATTAAACCAGAAATCACTTTATTAATATGAAAAGATTGTCAAAAACACTATTACACTCTTGCTGTTGAGCATAATCCTAACACCAATTATGACCTTTACAGATGGAGAAGATGTTCCCAAGCCTAAGTATCAATGGAGCACTCAAGATTTCGAAGCCTCCAAGTGGAACAATAAGGCTATGCATGCCATCCTTTGTGCTATAGACGACAATCAATACAAGTTGATCCAAACTACTAAGATTGCAAAGGAGCTATGAGAGATTCTAGAAACAACTCATGAAGGAACCAAGGTGGTTAAGGATTTCAAGCTTCAAGTCCTCTAAACACAAATTGAGATAATTATGATGAAGGAGAATGAATGTTTTAATGACTTCCAAGTGAAGTTGATGGACAATGTAAATCAAAGCAATCAATTAGGTGACCTATACTCTGATAGGAGGATCAACCAAAATATCATGAGGTTACTTCCTAATCGGTATGAATCCAAGGTGACGGCACTTAAAGAAAATAGTGACTACAAGAAGATGAAGCCAAGTGAAGTGTTTGGAAGGCTCCTAGCTTATGAGTTTAGGAAGGTCCCTACATCCTCACCTCCTAAGAAGCAAAATGGGATAGCCTTGAAGACCTCCAAGATTGAGAAGGGGGATGTTGACTTGGATGAAGACATGGCTCTAATGGTGAAGAGATTCAAGAAATTCTTGAGGCTACAAAAGAATAACCATAGCTCCAAGGGGAATGACTTCAAGCAAAAGACCTCATTTAAGAAGGTTGAGCCAAGCCAAAAGAAGTCTTCAAGAAAAGGCATTCAATGCTTCGAATGTGGAGGATTCGGGCATATCTCCACGGTTTGTGGTAACTTGAAGACCAAGAGAAATCGAAAGGCGATGGCCACGTCATTAAGTGATAATGAGAGTATAGAAGATTCTTCAAGTGATGAAGAGCTTGCAATTAACTACACGACCTTTAAAGCCTCTCATGTAGAAGTTGGAGAAGAAGACAAAAAGGCCTCAATTTGTGACCTTGAAGGAGTAGATGAAAAGGTAGCTAGAAGTGTGATTGATGTAGCTACTTATAGGGATGTTGTTAATGTGACAATAAGTGGCACTAGTAATAACTCTAGTGATGAGAACTCTTCATGCCACACAAATGAAGGGATTTGTGAATATGAACCTTGAAGACTTCATTAAGTACTTTGAAGACTTTAGGTTGAAGAAAAAAAAAAAGATACAAAAGTTGAAGAATGAGAATCTCAAGCTTTCAACCAAGGTGACTCACTTGAATGATGAAGTGAGAAGAGTCAAGGAAAGTGACGACTTGTTGGAGAAGGAAAATCTTGAACAAAAGGCCAAGATATATGATGCCTTGAATACGGGCATGGTTGATTGACTAGCTCTCAAGTGACACTCGCAATAGGACGAGATCGGAGAGTAGCACAATGGTAAGTAAAGTTCGTTCCCACAGAGATCGAGTGATCGATTACCGAAATTGATTAGCCTAGATGCTATTCAAACGATCATAAAAGAAATGTTTTCTAATTACGCAAATTAAACTAAATTAATAAAAGGATTTAAACTAATGCAAAAGAATAAAAACACAAAATAAAATCTAATGTGATAATAGAGAGAAATATGCTAGGACTTGACTACACTCTACACCCTCTATTGACTTCAGTTCAAGACTCAAATACTCACCCAAATTATGCTCGTATAATACATAGATTCATGCACCCTAATATTAACCTACAATCTCGGTCGAGTAGAATAGATTACACCCAAAATCATACCCAAGCCTATCTCTCGATTACTCGGAATATATGAATGGGTTCGTTAAGGATATTGGAGCACTAAATGAATCCTATACGCTAGCCTAAGTAGGTCTACTTTTCTAGACATGCATAGAGGACATTTTATCGAGCACGTGGTGTGCATCTCCGGTCAGTACATAACACACGACAAAAATCATTCAAAAGGAGATCAATCAATTGAAAGCTTTAAGCACACTAAAATACCCATACAAACCACACTTGCACAAAATGAATAAACAAAGGTCAATACATATAGATATTCAAGGGTGGGGTTTCATCATATCCTAGCAATTAATATTTAGCTCATCTCAAAAAGTATAGCCATACAATATATTAAATCAATTAAATACATGGCTATGTAAAGGAAAATAAAGAGAATAAAGAATAGAGAAAACTAATTGGATCTTCTCTTCTTCCTTTGCCCCTCTCTTCAACTCTCTTTTGGTTCCAAAAGATGGAGTGATGGTGGATGTGGTAAAGAGAAGTGATAGGTGTATGTGTGGGTGGAAGAGATGGTAGAATGAGAGGGTTTTTGGTGGATTTAGCTTTGAAGTTCGGTTTTCTTTTTTGTGTCTCTCCTCTCCTTTACATTAAGAACAAGAGATATATATATGGGTTCAAAATAGGGCTAAAAACTCATCCAAAACGACCAAGATACAGACTTCCGCGGTTGGGGTTTTTCGCTGTTCGTGGAAACGGCATCTGGACCACGGCACATCTGAGAGGTCTCTGTCGCTTGGGTGCCGCGGTTTGGACGATCACGACACTTCAACCATGGCACATTACTATCGCTTGGGTGCCGCTTGATTGCCGCAGTTGGGAATTGGAGTTGGAAGCGATGGAAGCTTGGAAGGTATGGAGCTTGGAAGAAAAGTGTGCATGGAAGCTCGAAATAGGTGCCAAATAGACCGGGGGGCCCACGCCGGCAATCTGGGTGGAAAACTGTTGGAAAACACATTGAAAAATGGCTGGACGGCGATGGGTTGAAGTCGGGTCACGGTCCAGGTCGGGTCGACCCACGCGGGTCTGTACGACCCGCTCAAGGAAGAAGATGACATGACATCACGATGATGTCATGCTGATGTCAGCCACCAAATGCAAAACGCGCTGTTTCATTAATGACGTGGCGCTGCACATGTGTTGGCTGGTAAATTATAGAAGGCACCCCTTAACTCTTCCTTAATCATAGTTTCTTCAATATATTCTTCATATTTTTCACTTTGACCCCTGATTCTCCAAAATTACTCTAATGCCCCTGAACTCTATAAAAACCTGAAACATTTATTTTATCATATTAAATACCCAGTTTTACCCGAGAAATAAACTCAAAATGATACGGAAATAGAGCTACACTTTGTGTAGAAATGAAGCAATCATTGATGTGTCCAAGTACGAAAAAGAGATTGAAGATTACCACTAAAGGATGAAGGCAATGAAGGATGAACTTGCCAACAAAAAGAATTCCTTGAAGATTATCAAGGATAAAGAGATGAGGTACCTTAAAGATTTAAAGAAGGCTAAGATCAAGCAACCTCAAGCTCAAGGCAAAAACAAAGCTTCACCTCCTCAACATCTTAGAAGGAAGATTGATCTTGGAGAGTCATCCAAGAGTGGCCAAATGAAGATGCCAACAAAGGGTGAAGCTCAACCTCAACATCCAAGAGCTCCACACCCAAACCTTCCTCAACCAAGGTTTAACCAACCAAAGAGGCAAGCCAACTCAGTTCAACCAAGGAAGCAACCCAACCCATTTCAACAACAAAGAAGGAGAGAATTGGTTCAACACCAAAGGTGACATCAAATGCATGAGAAGTCTCCAATAACCTCACAAGGATATGGTATGACTCCTCACCTTATAACAACTTATCATTATTATGGTGTTGATAGGCATATTAGGCCAAATTGCTTTAAGTACATTAAGAAATGTAAGGTTGAAAGCATGACGGAAACAAATAGGCTTGGAAAGGCCAATATGCATGTGCCTAGAAAATCTAGAGTCAATAATTCTAGGAATTCGAGTAACATGCTAACTATGACCACTATGAATGAAAATGTGTCACCTAGGTGGATTAGAAAAGATGAACCCGCGTGTTATTGTGCCAATATGATACTCGTAGATACAACTAGTTCTAATGGACTTGGTAGGTCTATAGGGGATCATGCCCTTCATTGATTTGGTTTGGTGATTGACCCCATGAAGGGAGCTCAAGCAAAGAGAGCAAACTTGCATTCTTGTCATATGCAAAACTTTGATAAACTTTATGCTTCTTCATTAATTGCTTGAGTATCTTGGTTGCACATATATGCTTATATGATATTTTCTTTCAATAAGTGTGAACCATTTCTTTGTTTGTAATTCATGCCACCTTAATGTTCAATAATGCATTTTTGGACTAGGAGAATTGATTGGGGAGTACACTTGAATGACCCATAATTTATCTTTATGACATGTGAACTTAATTTTGACATGCTTAAATTGATATGTATGGTATCTTTAAATTGCTTAATCTTGAATGCAAATGTGTGTGAATGCAATAGACAAGACTAAACTCAATAAGGATCTTGTATCCATTCAATCAATAAGGATGTCTCATCCATTTTAGTCTTGTCTCTCTTCTTAATGGTTTAGTAAGACTACTATCATACGGATAATTCATCCGGAAAAATTGAATATGATCTTTGTATCCATGTCTTAATTTGACTTTAAGATTTGATATAGTTGCTTTGTCTTCCAAAACTTATGAAACTATATCTTGTTGCTTGTGACAAAAGGGTATAAATTGGTTTGAATTCTTTTTGAGACTCTTTTAATGTTCGCTTTGCCAAATACCATTGCTTGAACTTTGATGTTATATGTCTTGCATCCAAAGTATCAATTTTCACACATTCTTCTTAAAATAAATCTCTTTGTTTCTCTCCCAATTAATTAAGTTGCATAATGTTCTTGTATAGGACTATGCAAATGTCTTATGTGCCATTATCTCTCTTTGCTAAAAGAGACCCGATTGGGGATACTCATTTGCCTATCCCATGAAAAAAAGGGGGAGTATTGTGTAGAAAAGATAGGGGAGTTTTAGTAGTTATTGCATGTTGGGAAGATTCACTTATTGAGGGGGAGTAACCTTTTAAGGGGAGCTTTGCACATGCATTACTTTGCATTGTTTTATTGTTATTGAGTGCAAATGCTCTTTGTGTTTGTTCACCTCACATGCACTTGTTCTTGGAAAGTTCTTTCTTGCTAATGTGTGTAGGTATGGTGTAGGTATGATGATTTACGAAGAGATTGAAGACCTTGAAGACTTAATATCTTAGGTTTCTCTTATTGTAACGTAGAATGAACATTTGTTTACAAATAGCTTTATTTTTGTTTTGTGAGGAATTTTTGTGAATGGTGATTTTGTCATAACATAACCAAAGGGGGAGATTGTAAGGACCTCAATTTATTATTAACTTATTTCATGACAAATCACATTTGGGATGTTTGTGTAACAGATAGCATAGGATCTCCAAGAGTGGTTTCTCGAAGACATGCTTCTGGTCATCTCATGAGCTTCAAGAGGTAGTTTACTTGTTCTTGACTTCTTGAAGAGACTAGGCGCACACACACACATATCATACATTTGTGTCCCTACAATGTTATGCAATTTATTTGTAGCACACATGTTCACAATATGTATGTCCATGCATTAGAAATCATGTTCTAGGTAATAGATATAAGGAATCGCATATTTCGAATGTGGTTGTGCATTTTAGTGTTTGTATTTGTTTTGGTATGGTTGGTAAAATCTCATTGTATTCTTAAAGAATTATATTTTTGAGATTTTTCATTTTTTACAAGTCCAACTATGTGTGGATTTTTCCCTAGATGAGTTTCAAGCGATTCGGAGACTTGTCTATATGTTTCGAATGATTTTCGAGACAATTGGGACATTTCGTGTTTTTATCGGAAACTGAAATTGAATTTCAAGCTTCGAGTGGAAAGTTATGTAATTTTTCGTGTTTATGATTGAGTCCGGGTCTATATTCCGAAAACGGAATCAAATTCTAAATTCCAAGGTCAAAATTAGACCGAAGAACACTCGGAACGGAAGTCAGCTTGGTATGGCATGAAAGCCACACCAATAGAGGGTTTGTTTTGGAGGCGCGCGACCAATACGCCACCACATCTTCTCTGTTCATGTGAAAGCCCATGAAGGCCTTGCCAAATTTTCATTTCAATTCCTATGGGTTTTTGATGTGTGTACATAAGTCTTGGTGTGTCATGCTCTTTCCTTTGCATGTGTTGACTTGAGGTGTCTTTCCATTGGGTGTGTGAATCTCTTCTCTTGTGAGCTCACCTCATTGGATAACTATCCTTTACTTTTTCTCCCTAGTCACGTGAAGCCTCAGATGTTGTTTTGATTTTTTTATTGAGTGCATTTTATACACGCGTAACATTTTGTGTTGTGATTCTTTTGCTATACACGAGGACTTTATGTGCTCTATTATTGGACAACTTGAGTTCTTCTCATGTCAGCTCAACTCACTGGATAACTGTCTTTCTTTAATTTTTCTCTAGTCTAAAATGGTGCGGTTTTTTTTGTTACCTAATATATATTTGTTCTCTTCTCTCCTCTTCATCTTCGAAGAGTCCAAATACATTTTTTGTAAGGAAAAATATTTTTGAAGAGGGAGAGACTCCCAACTTCTAAGAACCCATTTTTACTCAACCAATCTCAAATCTAATATGCATCTAGCATCATTAAAGCATCAATTCTTCATAGGTCTTCTAGTTCTCATAACTAGGTAAATTGAACATGCCCTAGAACTCATTGTTTCAATTATTGCTCATCTTTGCCTAGGTTTAGCATTTATTGTGTTGATTAAATGCATGAATGTTATCTTAAGCTTATTTTGAATATGTTTGAGTCTTTGTTGGTTGATTGAGATTGGTTCTTCATTGATTGCATTTCTTGATTGCAAAGTTATGTTTTTTATTATATTTTGTGACAACATGTGTTGATTGGGATTTGTTTGATGACTAGGTTTTAGATTTTCATATCTTAATTTAGTTAGGTCTTTATGAGAATTCATATAGACATATTGATATCTAGGATTGTTTTAATTGCCATCATAAATCTCTAGATAAGCATTTAGTGTAGCCTAGAATTATTTGCATATTAGAATATTGTCGTATATTCACATAGGTTGTTTTATCCCTTCATTGAGTCAGGTCTTGTGACTAAGTGGTATAATGCACAAGCATTGGTCTAGGATCACTATAAAAGTCCCGCGTGCAGTAGTAGTGTGTTACGTTCCGAGAATGGTGTGACTAGAGGTCAACCTAGGTTATAAACATCATTACATATAGTGGATTTGAGGACTAGAGTGGCTAGGTGTCTAGATTATGAGTTTTTGCCCAATTGGAGGGTTTTCTCACGTAAAACAAATCAACGTGTTTTTATTATTTTCCGCACTTTAATTTCGTTGATTGTTTTTTCTATTGTGTTAGGTTATTTTTGTAATCTTGACTAATCCGAAAAATTGGTAATTAATTGGATTAACAACCCATTCACTCCCCCTTTCCCAGTTGGAGGGTTTTCTCACATAAAACAAATCAACGTGTTTTTATTATTTTCCGCACTTTAATTTCGTTAATTTTTTTTCTATTATGTTGGGTTATTTTTGTAATCTTGACTAATCCAAAAAATTGGTAATTAATTGGATTAACAACCCATTCACCCCCCTCCCCCAGGTTGTTTAGACACATTATTTATTTTCAACCACTATGAATGGCAAATAGATCTAAACGTTTCAACTTCTCTAAATAAACCTCATTCATACCCTATGAACATATTGGTTTGGAAAAACTACTACATCAAATATAAGACTCGGAGAAGAGAAACTTTTCTTGACAATCCAACCAAGTTTGTTCATCACTAGACTTTATGAAATTTTTCATGAGCATTTTCCACACAAAAATATTTTCCCAGTCAATAAAGGAGGACAACCATTACAAACAATTTTAGACTAAAGGTTGTTATCCATGGTTAGAAAATAACCTTATAGATCCCGAATCATGCTAATTACCTTAAGTTACCCGCTCTGATACCAATTGAAATTCCTACAAGGTTATACTAGACAACCTAGAGGGGGGATGAATAGGTTGACACTCTATTTTTAAGACTCTTTCGAGGCTTTTGTCAAAACCTTGTTAAGCATACAAATTAACCTTTAATATGATTGTTATGAGAAAATAATTATCACATGTATGCTTAATTCACCACCCTTAATCTACACAACATATAGCAATAGACAATGTATCTTATATATAAATATGTTCAATGCAAAGCAAATTCCACAAGTTGTACTTTGAATATTACAAAATAAATTCACTAAGTAAAACTTTACAACTTGATATAGAATATCACAAGTTACAATGTTCAAACGCTTACAAAGATATAAGAGACAAATATGGATTCAACAAAGAATGTGTGCAACTCTTTCTTTACAAGAATCTTGTTTACAAAGATATGAAAAACTGAAGATCTAAACAAGATACCATCAAACGTATACACAAATATTAAAGAGATAAAGATAGAGACATTTGACACATTATTTTTACGTGGTAAAACCTCCAAAGAGGAAACATCCACGGGATGAATCCATAACCACAGGTAAATTATCTTTCACTAGTTAGATAAAAGTACACCCTCAAAAGTGACCAAATCACATGAGTTATTCTCTATTGGATATCCCTCCTACCAATTCCTACTAATAAGAGACTTGCCTACTTTCTAACCGAGACACCTCACATGCCTCTAGAAAGTATCCTTGCTTGACTAACCGAAACCTCACACTTCTAGCCAAGATTTCCTTGATTGTCTAACCGGAGCCTCACACCCCTCAACAAGTCTTCCTTGCTCGACTAATCGGAGCCTTACACCCCTAGCCAAGACTTCTTGGTTAACTAACCGAGACACATCTCATGCCTTTAGTTAAGACTCCTTGCTCAAATTGAAGAATCCACTCCAACATGAGACTTCTACCTTTTGCAAGGCAAATGATCTAAGTGGTGCAAATGATGCAGACACACGTAACATAGAATAAATGATCAATACATCCTATGGAAACTAGAAATAATCAATGAGCACACAATGTATGTTTTTCTAGTTTATAATCCAAAATACGACACCACACAAAATGATGCATGAGCATAAATAATGTATGGATTAGGTAGACTCCATGAAAATCTAGACATAGGCAACAAAGTTCAAAAGACAAAGTTTTCTAGATTTTAAACATGATGAACAATCTAAAGCATGCCAAGACACCAAACACACTTTTAATCCTAGATAATGTTCATGCAACTAAAGTTTGAAATAAATATGTTCATGAAGCACATATTCAAGAAATTATAACTAAAACTAAAATACTAGAGATATGAGATATAATCAATAAAATCCTCTAGTAATCATTTAGAGCACATGTTCATAAATCAAACAATTAAATCCCAATAGGTTCTAAATATATAATTAATTGTGCTAATCCTAAATATGTTCAATCAAAGACACATACCACATGGAAGGACTATCAATCATTCAAATACACTCAATCAAAGCACAAATAGTCCTAGATAGCAAGCTAATCACAATACAACTCACAAGCATGTGAAAACATAGGTTTTAAGAAAAACCTAAATCACATTCAAGTTTCTAATTGAGCACAATCAGCTTCCACTTGAAGCTCTACTTCTCAATAGCATTTATTCAAGTAATAGACACAAATAGAAGAAGAAAATCCAAGGTAATTGAAGATCATAAAACACAAAACTCAAGAGATAAGACAATTACCTAGGAAAAGAGTGCAACCATGAAATTTGTGTTGGATCAACACAAAACTTGAACAAAAGACTTCAAGAAGGTAGAGGACTTCAATACAAAGATTCTCCAACTTGAATCACTTAAATCGGATAAGAAATGAAAAAGTTATGGTGTTTGGAAGTTGAGAGAATCTCAAAGAAATTTTCTGCACATTTTCTTTTTTAAATGGAAAATGAGAGAAAAAGAATATTTAAAAGAGAATGGGAGGGAAAGTGAGAAGCAATTGAACCAACCAATGGAGGGCTGACACATAGGCTCCCCTTGGAGGCACGTTGCCACCACGGGTGCACTTCCCTTGCCATGTTGGCCACGTGCCTCCACAGGAAGGAGCCCTTATGGCCCCTTTCCACTTTGCTTCTCTCTTTCGCACACCCTTCACGTTTTTCAACCGTTCTCCGGTCTCCAAACTATGAATTTGAATCTATTTTTGGATTACAAACCGTAACTCTGTCACACATGTGGACGTCTATAAAACTTTGACCAAAGACTTGGAACTCAACTTGATACATAAGGACGAAGACCATGCACGACAAAGACACAGAAAGTTTTGGAACTTCCAACTTGGAACTCGAACTTATATGAATGAGTAACTGAAACGTTTAGAACTCAATAAGAAATAATATGAGAACTTATTCAAGTCCGATACCAATAAAACACAAACAAACAAACACAAGAACACACAAGTATGTCATTTCCTAGAGATAGTCCTAAAACATGCAACTTTACAATGTTTGTCAAATTAAGTCCAATGTAAACAAACACAAGAACACACAATTATCTCATTTCCTAGAAATAGTCCTAGAACATACAACTTTACAATGTTTGTCAAATTAAGTCTAATGCATGTGCATACTTTAACAAGTGTGTGAATGTGTTATACCAATTTAGCACTACGATATAGAGATACAAATGTATGCAAGCGCGTAAGCCTTACAAAAGGAAGAATAATCTCATTACCTTATCATCCGAGTAAGCACCTTTCCTCTTGAAAATGATATTTACATGAGAAGTTGTTTAACTTCCTTGAAACTTGATTAATCATGAATCCTAGACAACTAAACAATACAAAGGAAGTGTCGTTTTGATATAGAATAATGCCAACATAACTCAAAATCCTAACAAATATATGTACCGGTTGATGGAGTTTGATATACTAGATGCGGCACAATTAACTGTTCAACTTGGCTTCGTAACTGTTTGTGAAACGCTGACACATAACATTTATGATTATCTTTGTTATGCGAAACGAAGATCAGTAAATTTAAGTCATAAATCATTTCAACAACGGAGCCATCAATTATAATACTGATCTTGAAGTCAACTTCATCGCAATTTAAGCCAACCAACTGCATGTCTTCTTTGCCAATGTTTTCAAAGTCTCCTTCGGTGTCACTGAAAAAAAGAAAATAGCTTTAGAGTTGAACTATCCATCTTCCCACTGTCCATCGTAGTTCACTATCAACAGAACCATATTCCTAAAGCTGTATGCAACAGTTGTAATCAATTCCATCATCATGGAATGAAAATACATGTCATGAATGTTATCAGAAGATCATGGAATTAAATTTCATCTTCATGCATGGAAGGAGCATGGAATGATCGTGGAATTAAATTTTGTCCATGAATGGAAGGATCGTGGAATTAAATTTCGCGTCCATGGAAGGATCATGGAATTAAATTTCGTGTCATGGAAGGATCAAGGAATGTAGATCATGGACTGAAATTACATTCCATGCATGGGAGGATCATGGAATGAAATTTCATGTCATTAGAGGATCATGGAATTTAATTTCATGTCATGGGAGGATCATATCAAAGACTCAAAGCTCGTAAAGCATCCCTAATTAAGGGTACAATGATACAAGGAATGCTTTAACACTGGACTCTCAAATCAGGAGAATATAAAGACACACAGACCGCGAAGAATAACAAAAAGACCCTTCTCAATCATTTTCAACATATGTTAAATGAATATGAAAGAAATCAATCATATGTTTTTACAGTTAGAATTCAAGTTCCTAAGGATACATACCTTCTTTGATATTAGGGTTGGCTGAAACAGATTAAGACCACTTCAATCACGACAACAAATCCTACTAGAAAAGATAATGGCAGAGATACCAAATTGCGGATCAATTATTTGTGTTGGGTGCCATTTCGAAGTGTAAGGGTTTGGAAATTTGGGTTAACTGACTTGTACAAATCAATTGGAAGACATTTGCCGCAGCGAATTGTATGGATTGCAGATTTAGGTTTATGGAACTTGCCTTCATCTGAGATGAGAAGGAGGAGAGATATCAATTAAAGCTGACAAATTACATGATGACTAGTGAGGACGTCGTCGTTTTGACAATCTTTTAGGGTAATTTTTGACATTTTATATCAACAACCACTGACAACTCCTTTAAATATGTTCTGATTGTTCCAGGGGTATACTTCACTGAACCCACTAACTTCCACCACACAATCAGTATATCGGTTATAAAGGGTTTTTTAAAAACATGTGCCTATATGTAAAAAGTGTAAAACCAAAGTGGCTATTCTATCTATGGAATAAACCGTAAATTAATTATACATGTACTTGTAAATTGTAATTCGATTGCACTATTTTTTTCTTACTAATTTTTTATCCCACTGAATTTTTTTTGGTAAGGTTTTTAACGAGACAATCATTTTTTTTTTGTTGATGAAATTGGACTGACCTAAGAGGGAAAAACCTCACAGGAGATCATATGTTGAAAAACCATTAGGCAGTATCCATAGATATATAAATAATAAAAAAAAGGAATAATTAAACAAAAGAATCTGAAAAACATAACAAAACAGAGGACATAGCCCTAGAAAACCCGAAGGCACGCATGCCAAACAAGAAAAACAAAACTAGAAAAACCTGAAGGATTATCTACCCATACAATCATTACCAACTAACCGAGAACAGAACAAAGGAGTGAAGGACCACCATGAATTCGAAGGAACACCCAAAGCGTGCTTAGAGAGAGCATCTGCCACCTGGTTACCTTATCTGAAGATGTGAGAAACTTAGAACTTCATATGCAAGATTTGATAAATACGACGCTGCTAAGTTTGACGAGCACGCAAGGTAACCTTATCAGACCTTTCAAAAAGAAGATGAACCATATAAGAAGAGTCACTCTCGAGCCAGATCTTATGCCAACCCAACTTCCACGCATAATCAATGGCTAAAAAAGCAGCAAGGAGCTCAACCTCAAAAGCAAAAACTTGACCAAGGGAGACTGCAAAACAGGCTTTAACAAAAGATCTGTAAGTCTGAAAAACACCCTCACAACCCCCGACACCTGGAGAGCCTAAAGCAGCCCCATCTATGTTAACCTTGATCCACCCAGGAGTCGGAGGTGACCAGACAATACTTTTGATAACCAAAGCCTTACCAGGACAACCACTAAGGCCAAACCGATGGAGAATCAGCAAATCATCAACACAGTTACATATACAGCCGATCCCTAAACGGTTCGTATCATAGACAGAGTACCAAACGAGAGAAAGAGCAACTCTAAAATCAACAGACTTACCATTAAAAATCCACTAATTACGGGAATACCACACACTCCAAACCACAGCATGAATGGTAGCTTTCCAAAAAATCATAAGCTGATCACTGAAAAAAACAGGCATGGCCTGACAAAAAAAAGAGCCACAAGTGTCAGCGGAGACAGGCTTCTGAAAAACAGAAAAAACTGAAAAAATCGCCTCCCAAAGAGCAACAGCAAGAGGGCACTAAAGAAAAAGATGGTCCACGGTCTCTGAACTAGCACCACAAACACTAAATCTAGAGGCTAATTGAAAACCGAACCTGCATAAATGGTCTTCGATGGGTAATCTATTAAGAAAAAAAAGCCATGAAAGGATAGAATGGGAAGGAGAGATATAGCGAGACCAGACATCCCTCTACCATGAGACCCAAGGAATAACCTAAAACATCCTAGAATAAGCCGCCTTACAAGAAACCCGCCCGTCCCTAGAATGAGGCCAAACCAAAAAAATCAATTACAGGAGAAATAGCAAATTTCTCAATCCGAAAACAGAGATCCGGGAATCTAGCACTAAAACGATCTTCTAAAACCCATCTACCATCCCAAATAAAGTCTGAAACCCTAGCATGAAGATGTATAACCATGAAATCAGGAATACCAAGAAGATCCACAATGGGCACCTCAAGCACATTATCAAGCCAAAAATCTCTCTAGGAGCATTTCCCGATGAGCCAGATACCATCCTTAAGGAGCTCAGCATAATTAAACTTAAAAGAAGCCTAAATTAAGGAGATGATGTAGCCTCGCTAAGGTTTCTGCAACTGATTAATATATCTCTCATGCAAAAAAGTGAAAGCAAAACTGGTAGAAGTTATAAACTTCCAGTTAAGCTTCCGAAGTAAACAATCGTTCAACAAAGCCAGATCTTTCAAGCCCAGACCCCCAAGAGCATAAGGTCTACAACAACGTTTCCAATCAACACGGACAAACTGATTAACGAGGCAATCATGTAATACTAAACTCTGAATAAGCAAATAAAATTTATTTCTTTACCTATATTTTTTTTATCTGAATTACACACTTTTTATTAAATAATTCATCTATTTCTTACATCTTTATTTATTCTTTGAATTATTTTATTCAATAAATTGATCGATTTTTTACATTTTATCTTATTGGACTAAAATAGTAAATAAGATAATCTAATATGTAAGTTAAAATAAGAAATAAAATTTTCAATTTATAAAAAAAAAAAAGTGTACCGGCGCGCCATTTCGTGCCTCCAAAAACCTTACTGTGTCGTGCCCAAACACCATTATGATTATGCACCATTGGTAATTTAGTCCAATTAATGCATATATGGAGGTTCTTAATGCATTATTAAAGATCATAATTGTTCCCTCCAAAAAAAGAAATTACATTTTTTTTTAAAGGAATACTTTATAAAGGAAAAAACCAAACAACTTAAACTGGATAATCATCATTACACACAACGTGGCCCGGGCATCCACGCAGAAAACAATGATTCGGCGGTCGCTCATACTTCTATAGCATGACGATCTCCACCCCATCTCTCATCACATCTACCCTCAAACACCGGCGTAGGGGTTTGGCCACGTCCATCTTGATTCACACCCTTTAGAATTTCCTTGTGCAATCCCCAGGTGCCCCCACATCAACCTCCAGAACATCTCTAACCATTCCACCCAAGAAACTCTCAATTTCCCTATTCATGCACATAAGGGGGTACACGATGAATTTGCACCCATAAGGCCAGAGGCAGATGGTAGGGAGGGCTGGCCCGGGTTAGCTTTTTGTAAAAAAAAAATATATATATATATATATATATATATAATTTTATATTATTTAATTAATCAACAAGACACAATAGATTCAGAGTTGAGTAAAGTTAGATTCAAACAACAATTTAGAGCAGAGCTCAGACAACAATATCACGTCAACATCCACTCTCTCACATATCTCAATTCTCTCTCTCCTCCCAATTCAGTGTTTAGGGTGTACAGTCCCATCAAATTAAAAAGTTTGTATAATTTGAATTATATAAATAAATTATCAATTTTTTTTAATTATTTTAATAGATAAAAAAAATTATCATTTTATATAATTTTATCTTAATTTAATTGTTTTTGATAATATATATATACACACACATATAATATAACTACAAATAATATTATTTTACTTTTATAATATATTAAAAAAGTATTATTAAAAAAATTTCATTAACTACATATTATATATATATATATATATTAGAATATTGTTTTCGATTATTCCTACTAGACGAGTTTTCAAAGTTTTTCAGCTTCTAAAAATATAAAAATTAATTACTTGTTTTGAAATAAAAATACACAAATTGGAAACAAAAACAAAAAATATTACCAAAAATACCCTAATTCTCTTTGTCACTTTATTTTTGTTTATCAATTAATGAAATTTTCTAGTATTGTTGAAGTTTTATTATTATTAATTTTTTTATATACTTTTGTTTTAGTCCACCCTATAAAAAATCCTAAGTACGCCCCCGCATAAGACTACCTTATCAAACCGCATATTGTCGATCTTCCCTTTTCCGGACAGCTCCTCCAACATGATTAAATCACCATCAAATGTCCAACGGTCGCCTCTTTCGCCATCAACCCCATGAAAGCCCCCTTGTTAATCAATTTATTAGACAGAACCTTTCCCACCAAACTCAGGAACATCCTCTCACGACCTACCGTCTTCAAATCATCATGTAAGCGTTGCACCAGCCCCTCTCGTTCCAGCAGTGACATAGTGGCACAAAGATTTTGCAATTTCCTCTTAACTAATGCTTGGTACACTCGCCAATTCCCACAAAATCGGTGCAAAAGACCATCCCCCCTACTTTCGCCCAAACTAGTTCAAACTTCAGAGAACTTAAAAGAAAAAATTTCACAATTGTTGCATAAAGGTATCTAAATTTTATGTTGGTACATGTTTTTATTTTATTATATTGTATTTTATATGAACACAGTTGAAACTTGAGACGATAGTTAATAAATGGGTGCATATATTGCCTACATACCCAATTTACAAGTTCATTGGTTAATAAAATTTAATAATTTAATCGTTACTATCAATAACCTTTCAAATTCCACTAATAATCTTAGAGTGGCGCTATTGGCACACCCCCTACCAATTTATATATGCCCCACTTTTAAAATTTTGACTTAATAAAATAAAATTAAATATTTTTATTAATTGTTTTGATTTATTTTCAAAACTACCCAATTTACTTATTTTTCAAACTTAATACACCTCATCTTTGATTTCTGTATACATCTTTCTCTCACCTCCATTAAATTTATTTTTTCTTCTTATTATTTTATTTTATTTTGAGTTTTTTTTTCTTCTTATTTCATGGTGGAAGAGAAAAAAAAAATAACAGTGTTGCTTCAACACAACGATAGCTTAATATCATTCTAAAGAACGATTCTTTCATATGCTTGATATCTTTCAAAGACTATTTCATAATATTTTTGTACGTGTGTAAGAAGCAAAATTTAGAGTTTAAGAGTTAAGAAATTTAAAATAAAAAAAAAATTAAAAAAAAAAGGTTTAAAAGAACATGTTTTTTTTTTTTTTAATTTTTTTTTTATTTTTTATTATTTTTTTAAAGGAATGTGAGGTTTTAATAGGTTTACTTTATAGAAGATTTTTTTCCTTAAATTGTATGTCCCTTTAAGTAGTTTTGATAAAGGAAAAAAAAAATACTGCATAATTAAAAAAGTGGGGCATAAATAGACAGGTAGGGGGTGTACCAATAGCACTACTCATAATCTTATTAGAATAAATTTACTTTTTTTAAAAAAAAAGAAGAAAAAAAAAACTCAAAATTCTTTTTTTTTCTAGTTAGATTTACTAGAAGAAAAAAAAAACACTCAATAGTTTAATTCTTTTTCAAAATTTAATAATACGATAATTGTGTAAATTTTATGCTTAAGATTAAATTAAGGTTTAACATATCATAGTCTAGGTTATGGGTGTAGACTGTAGAGAGTATTTTGATTTATTTTCAAGGAAGTATATTTGAGTTTTTTTTTTTTTTTTTCTTTTCTTTTTTTAAAGAAGTATATTTGTGTTTTATATGTGAAGGAAAGTATACCTTTCAAAAAAAAATTGAAGGAAAGTATTTTCAGTCTAGTAATTATGTTACTCATGGTTTTGACTTTTGAGACACTAGGAGAGGACAAGGAAAAAAAATTTTGAATTGTAATATTAGCACGCCTCTAAAATCGTATATACACCCCAAATTTGAATATTTTTAAAATTCAAATATTACCCTTGAATTTAATTAATAATATTTGAATTAAATAGAGGCGATTAACTATTTTACTTTTCTGAATTTTTCGATAATCAAACTAATTTTTTTAAAAACAAAAGCTCAGACCCAAAAGTTGGATCTTCGTCCAAAAAATAAATAAATAAATAAATAAAATAAAATAGTTTTAGTTGAGATTGAAAAGGCGGTAGAATTCTTACCATTTTTTTTGCCCAAAGTTAGGAAAAATATTCACCCACTTTTTATTCATACTATTATTTTTTTTCTCTAAGGGTGTGTTTGGTAGGGAGGAAAAATGAGAGGAAAGAAAAAGGTGGAGGGAAAAGGGAGAAGATAATGGGGAAATATCTATTTGGTATGGAAAGAAAAGTGGAAGGAAAGGGAAAATTGGTGGAAAGATTTGTGGGTGGGACCTACCAATTTTAATCTTCCCAAAAGTGGGAGGAAATCGGAGAGAAATGGAAGTGATATGATGGAATCTTCTTACTTTTAATTAAAATTATCAATTGTCTACTTTTTTTAATATGTAAACTATAATGCAAAGGTAAATTAGTAAAATTGATAAAGAAAATCCCTTCTTTCCTTCCTGTTTACCAAACAGCTCAAGAGAAATTCATTTTCATTTCTTTACCTCATGTTTTTTATCCCTCCAAATCTTTTATCTTTCATATTTTCTTTCCTCCCTACCAAACACACCCCAAGTGAGGAAAAGTATTCACCCACTGGCCATTGTATTGTGTCTGTGGGTTTTGTTTTTTTATTTTATTTTATGTGAGAACTTTGATGAGATAGGGTCATGTCGCAACCACAACTAGAACCTTGTTCTGGTTTGCCCCCTTTCAAACCCTGTCTGTCACAAGAAAAATTGTCTCAAAAAATACTTCTTTACGTCATTTCATCAAGCTACTCAAATATACGATAGTAATTTACAAAATTATAAAAAGTTTCATGGTCTCATTATAATTATTTTTTTAATTCATTCATTTTAAAAAGGGCATATTTGGTAATATTGGGGTGTTCTTACAAATTTTAATCTTTTTAAAAAATTAATAGAGGTGTACATACAATTTTCAATAGGTGTAAATTGTGACTCAAAAAAATGTCAAAAAAAAAAAAGGCCTCTTTGTATGTAAAACCCAATTCTTTTCAACTGGTCTAAATATATATGGGCTTTAAAAGTCATCAATGATCAAAGATAGAATCAAATATTCATTGATAAATTTAAACCCAGGACATCATATAAACTACTTAAGGGCCCATTTAGCCGCTTCTTAATCAAGAATCCTAACAAGGTAAATTGAACTTAGGTTGTGTTTGGTTGGCTGGAAAGAAACGAAAAGGAATGGAAAGAAGACCATTCTGAATGTTTGGTTAGCTAATATCTATTAGAAAGGGAATTCCATTGGAATAGTGTTTCCACCATTTTGGTGGAATGGACTTTCCATCCAAAACCCAATAGAAAGCCCTTTTCTAATTCCAAAGTAAATTTGGTGTTCCAAAAATACCCTCATATGCCCTAATTCTATAACTCTATATTATTATATAATATAATAATATATATTATATTATTTTTTTTTAAGGTAAATTGAACTTAAATTGGATAGAAATCAAATTATGTGGGTCCCATATAAAAATCAAGAATTAGATTTTAGCCGAAGAGTACTTATTACCCCTCCCCACCTAAGGAATTAAGTTCCATTTTCCATGGAACTTATTCTCTTTCATTTCATTTATCTATTAGTAAATGCTCAATAAGTATGTATTACAAGGATTTTTTGTATAAATTTTTTCAGTTTTTTTTTTTTTTTTTTTTGAAATATTACAATAATTCGGGATTTTGGAGAGGGGACAGACTTGAACCCACAACTGTAGGTGTGAGGGACAAACCACTAGGCCTACCTTATCTTATTTTGTAAATTTTTCAGTTAAAATATGAAACAAATAACGGTGTGTATAAAACTATCTAGAGGGGGAATAGATTATTTTCGATTTTACCCAAATTTTCGTTACTAGTTAATGTTCCGAAAATATCCCTAACTAGTCACAATAATATCACAAGTATAATATGTGTGGAATTTAAATAACACGTGATATTTACGTGGAAACCCAACCACTGGAAAAAACCACGGGCTGTATAGTGCGCCACACTCGGAACTCAAAATCACTAATTGAAATGAAGTTTACAACCTATGTAAACCTCGTCTAACACTCCGGTCAATAACCCCCCACTTCTACCACGCGGGCCTTTAAAAGTGATCCTATTCCAATTTGCTTGAGGCCTAAGCAACCTTAGCCCCAAGTCTTACTTCTCAATGAAGAGATATAAAACCTATGTGAATATATGAAATACTCAAAATGCAATGAGAGCTAGGTTAACCCTATATGCTTATCTAGGATGATAAAATATCAATTTAGGCAATCCTAGTTATCAATGGCTAGATGACATGTTATAAAGCTTAGCTAATCATAGATTGAGCAAACCTAGATAGCTATCACAATACAACACTCAATCATGTCAACACAACAATCTCTATCTTGAATTTTAGAATTTAATCTAAGAGCAAGCAAGTAATCTAAGAGATGCCTTGATAAATAAAACACTAATTATGTATGATAATAGTGAAGAACATACCAAGGGATGTGTGTTAAGCAAGACCCATGCAAGTAAGCATCCTAACTATGCTAGAAAATGCTTAGATGATATTTGATGCATATTGAAATGGGTTTAGAGAGTTAAAGAAGCAATCTTGGAGCTTTTTCTCACTAGGGAACTCTTACTCTCTCTTTAGGGTTTTGTATATTTTATTCCTTGAATAAAAATGAGAGAAAAAGATGTATTTATAGTGCTAAGATGATAGCCCTATAAATTTTGTGACTTGCCCTTCAAAAATGAGCCAAATCGGACTCCAAATGAGTGAGATATGGTCAAATTACGAAACAGGGTCAGGACTGTCGCTAGTATGCCGCTATCACCCAAGGAGCAGCACTTGCACCACGGAAAATTGCTGTTACTAGCATGTCGCTCTTACTCAAGGCGCGGCACTCGAACCGCGGCTAAACGTCACATCATAGAGCTTGATTTTCAAACAACTAAAACCATGACTAAACAACATCGAAACCTTTCATATAATATATCGTTGGAAAGGTATGGAAGTCTACTTTCAACTCCAATTTATGGAATGACATTTCGATGTCTGCAGAAAAAGTTATGGTCAATCGAGTGACCAAAGGTCAGAAACGGACAACAACAGAGTTGCCCTGTTTTGGTTGTTAATTTGGAGATTTCAAAACCAATCCAAACGGTCATGAAATATTACGAATAATATACTGTTGGAAAGGTATAGGTGTCTAGTTTGTCCAGAATTTTACAAAACTCAATTTAAATCTTTCTATAAAAAGTTATGATCACAAGACCATACAAAGGTCAGTTTTGAAAAATATTTAAAACATTGAAATCCAATAATTTGAAACTAGACACTTTACTCCAAACAACCAAACCAAAACTTACACATATCCAAGAGAAGAATGAGACCTTCTTAAGTGGTCAACCATCACGCTAAAACATGCACACCAGTGTGCAAGCGCGGACGTTTCCGATCACATAAACGGAAACGAATTACACCACACTTACGACTATCATACATGATGTGCAAGTGTGGGAAGTGAATGCATCCTAATACCTAACATGTCATGGCATTTCAATGAATTAGATGCAATCAAATAAACATGCATGAAGAGATATTCAATAACGTGAATGCACACATATAAAAACACACAACATACAATTATTAGAGATATGCATGAGTTGTGAGTGTGTGCAACTAGATCTCTTCAAAGCAAGTAAGCACAAGAATACATTTAGTGCTTATCAACCTTGAGGTCTTGAACGAGGACATTTGAGCTTGATCCTCAATCACCTAAACTACCCTTACAATTCAAACCCCAATTGTGGTTTGTCCACGAAATAAGCCGATCACAATATAGGAATCCTTACAAAATAACATGAAATAAAAGTGAATTTAGCAAATGAAACATTTGTCACTTTTTAAGAATTCAATTAAGTTTGTGGAAATTGAAGGAAATAGCCCTTCCTAACTTTAAAAGAGCAAAAATGTCCGCTTTTTAAAAAACTTGCAACAATGTCCATTATTAATGTTTCATTTTCCTAAAATGTCCACTTGAGGACCAAAATACCCTTTTCACTTAAATGGAGCAAAATGACTCAACAGCCCATTACATGTGATGTTTGACCAAACGACCCTCTCTTAAATTTGGGCGTCAATCTCTCAATCAGTATTTCTGGTTCTTCCCATTTGAAACGTAATCTACTTCATTTCATGCCATTTCCCTTTATCGCCCCTCGCAGCTTCTTCTTCTTCCCTGCCCCCTTCATCTTCATTACCTGCCATCCCGAACACTGAGCTTCATTGTCTTATGTGTGTTCGACTCCTGTCTTCAATATTAGAATTTCCAACGAGAAATCACACACCCAACCCATCTCGATTCCTCTTTGAAGCTTAGGAAATCGACCACCCAATCCTGATTCCTCTTTGAAGCTTGGGAATTCGATATTGTACTTATTAAGCGTCGTCGTCCTATGGGTCTTCAACTCCTCTCTTCGAACACTGAGCTTCGTCGTCATGTGGGTGTTCGACTCCTCTCTTCGTCATTGGGATTTCCAGTGAGAAATGGGAGGCAAAGGTGATTACTCAGTCAACTATCAATTGTGACAATCTCAATAATTGATTATTCATTTTTATTTTTGTACTAAATATTTTGATCCTAACTTGTGCCTATTGATGCCCACTAAATCCTTTAAGAGGACCCTTTGTTATTTTGTTCTAACTTGTAATAATATATTGAATTTAATGTGCTTATACCATTGTTTGAAACGTTTTTGGCATGTAATTTACGTTTGAGGAATTTCAGTGTTAGAAAGTCTTAAAATGTGAGAGCCATGGGGCAAATGTTGAATTTTTGTGTGGTAAATTTACACAACCCCATACACTATTCTTCAGTCAATGTTTGACATGTTTAGTGTGCAAGTTTAGGTTAGCCACATTAGAAATTTAGTTGAAACTAGAGTTGTGAAGTTTTGTGAAGTTTTTTCTTCTCTTATGCTCTATTATCAGTTCAAAAAGACCGTTTGTAAACTAGCTGCCTAGTCATGAAGAGACATGAATTATGTTTTTCACCCTTTATATTTCTTGTAGTACTTTTGACAATGGTATTTGGAAATGGCTTGTTAGATGGATCTTTGTAATTCTAGAAATGAAAAAAACATACATACTTTTGATTCTGAATGTATTTGATGGTTGTGATTGCATCTCTTCCTTTCTAGTTTCTATACACAAAATCTTTTTGTATTCTTGTCTACAAAAAGCTATAGAAAATTGAATGAGAAAATGTTTTTGAAATGATGATTTATGTTATGTCTTTCTTTCTCTTTTGTTCTCCATGCATCTAGGTTTTTTTATGCGTGTATATGATGGATTGTAATTCACCTGTCTATTCGATGATGAGATTTGAATTTCAATTTTTGTACAATTGTCTTTAAAATTGGATGGTTAAAAGACACACATAACACAAGGCTAAAGGTGTTATATATATACATAGAGTGAGTGAGTGAGTGAGGGAGAGTATTAGTAGTAGTACCCCACAAAACAAACACACACGCATTAACTCTGATGCTATATCTTTCAACAAATGTGTATGGTAATAGAGATGTATTGGTTCATTATCTGAATGACTGTAATATTGTTGTATGGTCATACGGATTAGATGATTACGTTCTTAGTCCGTTGCGGTGGTTATTTGAAGGGTTACCAGTTAGTTGGTCCGACGACTTTTGCATGTTGTGTTTCCAAGAGTGTAAAAGGAATATACAGTGAAATTGTGGAAAAGTTGTACAGTCGGATTGGGGTATGTAGGGACATATTTGAGCTGAAGATTTCGTCATAGCTTACAGGAATTTCCTTACTTATTAAAGCTGACGACGAGGTAAATTTTATCCTTATGCATAGCAAATCCGATTGGCCCGAAATTGATGTTGAAATGGTCGAAAAATCTGGGGGCGTACATGAAACTCCGAGAAAGGCAAGAAATACAACAATAAACTTAGAATGTACAGCGCCACCTTTTACACCCACCACTAATCTAAACTCCCTAGTTGGTACTCCACAATACAAATCAGTGAGTGGTAGTAACCATCCGCATGCGTCTGTTCCTTCACCTAACAGTACATCACCATGGGTTAATTTGGGGACTCCAACATCAAAAAACATGCAGGCAGAGGTGGATGACATAGATAGTTCTGAAACATCTGATACGGAAGATGAGAGTCGTACTAACAATGATACTAGTAATGACCCAAATGATGTTTCAGAAGATCCCTAGTCTGGTGGGCAAGCGGTAACTGGTGCTAGAGAAACCCTAATAGATGGTGAAGAAGAACAAGTAGGGGGTAGTGGAGCACCCAACAATTCTGCATTTTCTATGACATCACGGTGGACAATACCGAGGTCAGAATTGTACTCAATTCAACCATTCAGTCGAAGGACTTGTTTGAAGACAAAGATGACAAAAGTCTAATATACAAAGGACAGATCTTCAAGGATAAAGAAACCTTGAAAAGGACTGTAGGGATGTATGCATTTAAAGAGAGGTTTAGGTTTAAGGTTAGTAGATCGAACCATACACGATTCGCCGTAACATGTACAAAAGGAGACTGTGAATGGGTTATTAGAGCAACGAAGTTGAAAAATGGGACCTATTGGTATGTTAAGTCATTTGTTAAGGAGCACACATGTGGTTATTTAGGCAACTACAACGTTGATTTTTCTCCAGTAAGTGCCTATGTAATTGGTGAGCTGTATGCTAAAAAATATGTCGATCCTGGATGCACAATCCATCCTAAAGATATAATATCTGATTTTAGGGATGAACACGACATAAACCTCTCATACAATAAAGCCTATAGATCTAAAACATGCGCTTTGCATACGGGAGTCATTTAAGATGTTACCGGCATTCTTTTACATGTTGGAACAATCCAACCCTGGGAATGTAACTAAGATTGAAACTGACTCAGAAAATCGGTTTGCCTATGGATTCATGGCACTTGGGGCTTGTATAGAGGGATTCAATTCAGTTATTAGGCAAGTCATCGCCATCGATGCTACACACTTGAAGGCCAAGACTAGGGGTGTCTTGTTAGTTGCGGTGTGCAAGGACGGTAACGAGATGATATACCTTTTGGCATTTGGGTTTGCTCATTTTGACTGCATAGAGTCGTGGACATGGTTCTTGAAGCAACTTCGGAATGTGATCCAGTATCCTAAATGTGTGATGTTAGTTTCAGACCGGCACGCGGATATCTTTGCAGGCATGGAAGCAATTTTCCCTGATGCAGCACATGGGGTATGTGCATACCACTTGTCACAAAATCTTAAAAAAATTTGCAAGCAACGGGATGATGTGATCAAGCTTTACTTTTGTGCAACGTATATGTACCGTGTCGAGGAATTCAACTATGAAATGGCAGAGTTGAAAGCCACCCACCGTAAGGTTTATGATGAGCTTCTAGAGGTTGAGGTAGAGAAGTTTTCACATGTACATAGTCCCAGAAAAAGGTACCATATGATGACCACTAACATTGCCGAGTCAAATAATTCTTGGCTACTTGCAATTCAGAAGTTGCATATCACATCTATTGCAAAATTTATCATAGATTTGTTGCAAAGGTGGTTCTACGATCGTCGGAGCAATGCACGTGGAATGCCTACATTCTTGACTGATGATGCAAACGAACGCATCAAACATATGATAAAACCATCGCAACGATGTATGGTTAACCCTATTGATTTCCACAGATTCAAGGTAGACGACAAATGGAAAGGAGCGATTGTCGACTTGGAAAAACGTTTATGCTCATGCCATGAATGGGATCTAGATGAGTTACCGTGTATTCATGCCATGGCGGTTTCTAAGTATGCTTACAAAATTTAAGTTATCTCTTTGAAACTTAGGAAGGGTTATTTTCTTCAATTTTCACTACATTTAATGGTACAGACCTGTCACTATTGAATTATAATAAATAAAAAAAATCTTCTTGTCTTTTGCACCAGGATTAAAGGTACACCTATTAACGCATTATGTCCTGATTTTTTCACAACGGGATGGCTGAAACA
Organism: Acer negundo; assembly: GCA_035582765.1. NCBI lineage: Eukaryota > Viridiplantae > Streptophyta > Magnoliopsida > Sapindales > Sapindaceae > Acer > Acer negundo. The sequence continues at coordinate 18,378,162 of CM069233.1, forward strand.
TGCTTATGCCATGGTTGTGAATCCTGTTCCAAATCCTGAAACATGGGACATTCCTGATAAAGTTCGTGATTGCATTGTATTGCCATGGTTGAAAAGGAAGCAGCCAGGAAGACCAAAGAAGTCAAGAACACCTTCTGCTGGGGAGAAACGAAAGAAACAAACATGTTCGAATTGTGGGGAAAATGGACACAATAAAAAAAGATGCTCGAACCCCTCAAGTATGCCCTACACAAGCAAACCAGTAAAAAAAAGCACGTACTTGTAGCATTTACAAGAAAGAAGGACATAATAGACTGAAGTGCCCAGATAAGCCATCAGAGCCCATTTTGAATGACATAGACGAAGAAGCAGTCTTTCATGCTTTTGAGGAACCAATTTTGGAAGGTTAGAATATGTATCACTTTGTTTTAGGTCAAAATGGAAAGAAAAGAAATTTGTAATTCGTTTGATGTACGTAACTTTTAATTGTGAACCTATCTTGTGTTAAAAACATGAATAAATGTAATGTTGAATTATTGTTGTGGTGATGAGAGGTGTGTGTATCATACTATTTGTTTTCAGTTATGTACTTGTAGGGTATCCCCTGACTATGTTTTTTAACCAGGAATCTGTGTTTTTAAGCCAACCTAGGATAGTTATTGAAGGGGTTATAAGATTATTTCAAATGCTCTACATATGTTTTCTTAGGCTTTAATATATGACTTCCCTGGCTCTATCTATGTATTCCCAGGCTTTATTATATTACTTCCCTGGCTCTATATATATATTCCCTGGCTTGATATTTGAAACAACTATCACATAAGACTAACACAAATGGTGAATCCAACCCGATCCATATGCGACTTATAATGTGACTTCCATAAAGTCACTTCTAAAGCCGCATTATCCTCAGTTTTTTATTGTTTTTGTTTCCTCTTTTTAATATCACGGGCTTCGGGTATTACATTTCCCAGGCTCAATTATGGTTTTCCCAGGCTTTATATATATATATATATATATATATTCCCGGGCATATTATTTGAAACAACTATCACATAAGACTAACACAAATGGTGATTCCCACCCGAACCATATGCGACTTCCAATGTGACTTCCATAAAGTCGCTTCTAAAGTCGCATACCCCTCGGTTTTTTATTGTTTTTGTTTCCTCTTCTTAATATCACGGCCTTCATGTATTGCATTTCCCAAGCTCAATTATAGTTGTCCTAGGCTCTATATATATATATATATTCCTGGGCATATTATTTGAAACAAATATCACATAAGACTAACACAAATGGTGATTCCCACCCAATCCATATGCGACTTCTAATGTGACTTCCATAAAGTCGCTTCTAAAGTTGCATACTCTTTGGTTTTTTATGTTTCCTTTTCTTAATATCACGGGCTTCAGGCTCTATATGGTTTTCTCATGCTCTATATATATTACCGGGCGTATAATTTTAAAGAACTAACACAAATAGGATTCCCACCCTCTCCATAAGCGGCTTATGAAGTCGCATACTTCTTGGTTTTTATTGTTTCCTCTTTTTAATATCATGGGCATCAGGTATTACATTTCCAGGCCCAATGATGGTTTTCTTAGGCTCAATAAATGTATTCCCGGGCTCATTTCTTTTTTAATACAACTATCAATCCATCACACAAGACTAACACAAAGGGTAATTCAACTGTACCAAAAGACCAAAAAATTCAAGGCCGGGGCACGGAATATATACAGGAAAACAAAATACATTTTTTTAGTCATGAAACTAACAAAATAGTTCGTTTTGAACCAACTAAAGCCTAAATTGAAAAAGAACACCCCTAGGTGGCCATAATCTATGGATCCAAGTCATGGTAGGTTGTCTCATGATCTGCTTGTTACGGGGTGTTCTCTAAGCCATTATTCTGATGATGCACATGAGTAATCTGGAAACCCGAATCAACTAAAGTTTTCTGAAAAACATCCATCCTATGATTAAGATTCGTAAACTCTGTTATGTTAGCATTCTGGTTGGCATCCACCTGTAAACGAAGATCTTGAAGTGTCTGTAGAATCTTATCCAAAGTCGGCCCCTGATCACGTCCCTCTACATCTGGATCATCTCCAACGTTATGGTCATTATTGTCCACTTCCTCTGAGTCGTCCTCCTCGGAAAAGTCATTTTTGTCATCCTCATTCACACCCCTCAGAATTACAAGTTTCTTGTTGGAGGAATCATGGTCCATCCCCATTGTTGCACATCAATACCAGCCTTCTCACAAAAATGTGTAATCAAACAAGGGAAAGGTAGTGGGCCAACAGTAGATTTCCCAGCTTCAAACCTTCCTTTCATGATAACCTGCCCTACATCCATGAGGATGAGATTCTTTCCATAGATAAGATAACGAGCATTCTCACAACTCTCCTGGGTGCGGTGGGTGGTGGGCACCAAGGAGAAGCTAAAGAACAAGTACCAAAAGGCAGCATCTATCTTGACTTCATTTAACAAAAGGGGAAAACAATATTCATTCCATACAGTATCACCATTTATCCCCAAATCAGCAGTTAAATGGCCATTAAAGGGCTCGAAGAACTCATGCATTGGAAGGCCATCAACCAGTTGATCGATCTCATCTATCCTGTCAAACCACTGGTTAATCTTAATGGCTATAATCAGGACTTCCTTCCCTTGGACCATCACTGGCATCCCTTGGTAAAACTGAACCCTTGTAATTGCAAAATAAAACTCACGGACCAATTCTAGTGCAGCCTTGTTTGGGGTCCTCACAAAACCTCTCCAACACATAGTATTTACTGTCTCTGATATCCAAGTTGCACTAAAAAGATCTAAGTCGATTCCCCTCTCCGGCCAAATTTTTCTACTACCAAAATTAGCTCATCTTTCTGTAAAATACGGGGTTGGGGTCTCCGTAGAGGTGCTTCCTTTACCCTTCCCTTTGGATGAGAGCATAACGGGAAGTTGTTTTCTCTTTTTCAATGGCCTACCACCATCCCTAGCAACTTGCTTCCCCTTTGTACCCCGTCTTCTACTATTTCCCATCTCCAATTGAACATAAAAAAAAAAAAAGACAACCACACACAACAAAACCCACAACAATCTTGGCCAACACTGGGACAACTACAAATCTTCAAAAATTCACACCCTAAACAATTATAACGACCCTTTAACAAATCTACTCGAATATAATAAGGATAACTACAATATGGAGAAAATAAGAACCTATATGCTTCAATGTATCACTTGAATAGAGGATTAGGCCTTCAAAATACCTTATGTTGAAGACCCACTGTTGTCTTTGATCTTGGAAGTGATTTGATGTGAAAATGTTGGTGAAGAAAGTGAACAAAACTGCTCTCGTCAAGTGGAAATTCCCCCACCACTGATATGGGGAAGTTGGACTTCAAAAGGGGAAGGGATTTTCACGAAATGCCTTTGAACCCAAAGTAGGGGCATGCGCCATTGCATTTAATGACCATAGGGCAAAAGTAACTTGCACAAGTGACTTGGATAATGTCACTTTTAAAGTCGCTATCTCCTCGGGCTTATGATATATTTCCCGGGCCTAACATAAAGACTAATTCTCGGGCATTAATGAATAATTCCCAGGCTTAATAAATTGAAACAACTGTATACGATTGACAATACGAACAAAAAGGATTTGGGTAATCCCCTAGCGTTACGACATAGTTCCTGGGCTTAACCTATGTATTCCAGGGCTAAAAGTTATGAGAACAACTATCAAACAAGACAAACATAAAGAGTAATTCCCTGGCATTGCTGAATAATTCTCAGGCTGAATAAAAGAATTTTCGGGCTTAATAAATGGAACAACTATCATTTGTGACTTTTCAATTTTCAATGAAAATAAATATTCATTTCATTTCATTTTGTTAATTTACACTGGTTCATTTGTGACTTTTCAGTTTTCAATGAAAATGAATGTTCATTTCATTTCATTTTGTTAATTTGTTAATTGGTTCATTTGCGACTTTTTAGTTTTCAATGAAAATTAATGTTCATTTCATTTTGTTAATTTGTTAACTGGTTCATTTGTAACTTTTTAGTATTCAATGAAAATTAATGTTCATTTTAAGTTACAATGGATGCAATTTTCAATGAAAAACTTCTTTTTAAATGAAAAGGTGACTTTTCATTCCTGGGCTTACCGGTAATCTTGCTCCACTATAAATATCCAACCTATGTTACATATTTTCCTCACTTCAATTATCAATCTTATTTTTATCCAGTTTTACAAGTGGAAATGGAAGCAAAAAGTATAAATATTGACGACCACAGGCATAATGCCATTTTCGAATGTATGCAGGAACGGATTGCAATTGCTGAAGCCACTATCATCAAGGAGCGTGAAAATGCAAAACATTTGAGTGTTGATTATAATGTTTTTGATGGGGAAATTTCAAAATCTGGAAGCAGAGATTATCAATTTAAATGTTTAGATCGAAGCAAGGGACAATGAGCTCAATGGACTGTACCAACTTGTTGAAAAAATACAGAAGCAGTTGATAGACCTCAATATTCCACCATCAACCTGAAGAAAAACACAACATCCCAGGCTATAATATATATATTTTTTTAATCACATGATGTGGGATACCATTATGGCGTTATGAAAAAAAATATATGTTTTATTTGCTTGTTTCTATCATTATATTTCATCATTATATTTCATCATTTTAGACATACCATACGACCAGAACAGAACAGAACAACGGGGCATAACGTATGTTAAACAATAGAACATAAGCCCATGTTTAATATTAAGCAACACCATAACTTAAACATAAACAAAACATCTTTCAAAAAATCTTGCCTACTATCACTCCAAAAATAAAAACAATTAGAAATAAAAACAACATGACTCTAGTGCTTTAACTCTTCTTAAATACATTCTCTTCAACATTCAGAGAACATTCAGACCAATAATGGCTTGAATGTCCAGAACGGCTACTTATTGCTTTATATGCTTAATCAGTTGAGTTAAACTTCTGGTAAGAAGCTCCTGGAAAACCATCCACTTGTTCATGACATTGAAGCCAAGAATTAAACATACCGGTTTTCCTTCCTTTGAAAACAACATAAACATAATTCTTCCCTATTGCAAACAATACACTTTAAATCTGTACATCCAAAAAAATTAATTATAATTTAACAAAAATTATTTGAGTATACCAGGCTTCTATTTCCAACCAAACAAAACCGATATATTTTAAACTAGAAAAAAAAATTGTATAAGACCAGAGATATTTCGCAAACCAATACATTTGGTTTCACAAAATCAGTTATTTAAATCCCAAAAAAAAAAAATTAGCAATGAATTTGTTGTATACCAGGGACATATTTCATAAACAACAACACAAAACCTTCAAATTGATTTTTAAAAAATATCGGAAGACAAAAAAATGAATAATATAGGCTGACTATTTTAGATCTGAGAACTTGTATAAAAAGCAAAATGGTGTTTCAGACCCGAGAATGAAGAAGAAGAGGTGTGGCAAGGATATGTATAAATGATGAAGATTATTTACCTGCAGATTGTTTACCTGCAGATGTAAACGTGAGGAACAGTTTTGTGGAGAATCCAAATATGAGAATCAAATAAGTTTGCATTGAACTGGTATACAAAGCAAAGAAAGAAGAAGAAGATTTAATGGTTTGAGAACACGTGAAAAAGAAGAAGTTTTTGAGGTTAATGTTTTCGGTTTCAGAACACGTGAAGAAGAAGTTTTTGAGGTTTCAATGTTGGTTTGACTACAACAGAAGAAGAAGAAGATCTAGTGGGATCCAGCAATTAATTAAGAATAAATACAAATAAGAAGATTTAGTTTTGATAGCTGTAATCCACTACAGCCCTATCATGTGACAACACATGGCACAATGTTTCAAATGCCCGGGATAAAGTGATGGGCCCGGAATACATTCGGAAACTCGGGATGCCACGATGTCTGTGCTTTTTATTAAACTTTATTTTTATGGCATTTTTAATTAATTTTTCGACTGAAAATCTTGTGTTCCCACGAGCGGTGGAAAATCATCGGGGTCATCTTACGCAATATAAAGTGTGTTCGTGACACAAATGCATGGTTCATGAGGCCAAGTACAGGAACCCCTAAGCACTTTACTTATATAAAGACAGTGTCCACGAACCATTTCTAGTGGAGTTGGTAGGGGGAGACGTATCTGACCGTCTGATGCTCCCGAAAAACTAAGTGGAGTTTCCTGTCGAAGCCCCATCCTTATCCACCATTACGATCGGAGAAAACGGAATGGGACCCACACGATCGGATGCACGGTTGGTCCACTGTTAGGCCCGTGATACTACCATTAAGCCCAGGATCTTCCTTTTTTTGAGCCCGTAACATTGAGCCAAATGGTAATTTTGGCATTCTAGACAAGTGCCAAGATATCATTGGTTGGGCAAATTAGTCACGTGTGACTTTGAAATTTCAATCTTTACGGTCAAATTCAAATTTAATTTTCCCACACTCTTTTACTTCAGTTTCCTAGGCTGTAAGAGATATTCACAAACGTAAAACTTTTCAAAGTTCTTCAACCTAAAAAACCATTATAGCCCTATCATGTGACAACACGTTGCATACTATTTCAAATGCTCGGGATAAAGTGATGAGGTCTGGAATACATTCGGAAGCCCGGGATGTTGGCCATGATGTCTGTGATTTTTATTAGAGTTTATTTTTATGACATTTTTAATTAATTTTTCGATTTTCAATCTTGTGTTCCCATGAACAATGGCAAATCATCGGGGTCGTCTTACGTGATATAAAGTGTGTTCATGACACAAATGCATAGTTCGTAAGGCTAAGTACAAAAACCCCTAAGCACTTTACTTAGATAAAGAAGGTGTCCACGGACCATTTCTAGTGGAGTTAGTAGGGGGAGATGTATCCGACCGTCTAATGTTCCCGAAAAACTAAGTGGAGTTTCCCTTCGAAGCCCCATCCCTATCCACCGTTACAATCGGAGAAAACGGTATGGGACCCACATGATCGGATGCACGGTTGGTCCACTGTTAGGCCCGTGATACTACCATTAAGCCCGGGATCTTCCTTTTTTTGAGCCCCAACATTGAGCCAAATGGTAATTTTGGCATTCTAGACAAGTGCCGAGATATCATTGGTTAAGGAAAATTAGTCACGTGTGACTTTGAATTTTCAATCTTTACGGTCAAATTCAAATTTGATTTTCCCACACTCTTTTACTTCAGTTTCCCAGGCTATAAGAGATATTCCTAGACGAAAAACTTTTCAAAGTTCTTCAACCTAAAAAACCACTATAGCCCTATCATGTGACAACACGTGGCACACTGTTTCAAATGCACGGGATAAAGTGATAGGCCCAAAATATATTCGAAAGCCCGAGATTGACATCCTGGGCCACGATGTCTGTGCTTTTTATTAAATTTTATTTTTATGACATTTTTAATTAATTTTTTGATTTTCAATCTTGTGTTCCCACTGGCGGTGGCGAATCATCGGAATCGTCTTACACGATATAAAGTGTGTTCGTGACACAAATGCATAGTTCGTGAGGCCAAGTATATGTAACCCCTAAGTATAAGTACAAAATGTATATTCTTTGTGCTTAGGAGATAATTCTTCTGGCTGAAAATAAATATTCCTAGGCTTTGCATATTAATAACGGGAATATAAAATCGACTAAAAAAAACATTCAACACATGCAGAATCTATCAAAAGAGTCAAATTTTAAACATTACAATGATTCAAGACAATTGACCGCATTCGACAACCATTATAGGCTTAGAGGTCAAGCCGGCAATGGAACCAACCTTCTAAACGGCCTTCATGACATCAAATCCTTCAATGACAATACCGAATACGACGTTAGTGCCATCGAGCCACTCGGTCTTCGCGGTTAAGATGAAAATCTGGGAGTTGTTGGTTCTTAGGTCAGTATTGGCCATGGACAGGATCCGAGGGTCGATGTGCTTGTTTACAAAGTTTTCGTCGGTAAACCTATCGCCATAGATGTACTCGCCTCCAAGTCCGTTACCGACGGTGATGTCTCCTCCAATGAACATGCTCCTAGGTATCACGCGATGGAAGGTTGTGCCCTTGTAGTGGGGTGGATTCTCTTTCTTACCGATTCCCTTCTCCCCGGTGTAGAGAGCTCGAAAGTTCTCTGCTATTTTAGGGGTACTGTCTGAAAACAGCTCGATCACAAGTCTACCCGCTGGTTGACCATCGATGTTGAGGTCTAAGAACACTCTAGGGTTTTCCATTTTCACCTAAATCAGATAAGCAACACCCCAAAACCATGAAAGTCATTTAAAATGAATTTTTAAGAATACTAACCTTAGATTTTAGTTTACGAGGTATATTTACCAAACAACACAAAAGTCCTCTCAGTCATGTTAAAAAATATATTTTTTTTAAATGAATTTTTCGTTTGTATTTTTACCAAACATATTTACCAAACAACACAAAACCATGAAAGTCATTTAAAAAATTTTAAAAAAGGAAGAAGTCAAAAACAAGAATAATATAGACTAAATAATGAGGAGTATGTGGGTGGAGTTTTGCTTTCAACTGGTATACGATGCAAAGAAGTCTGGTTTCATAACGCATGAACAAGAGGAAGAAGTTTGTAGGTTTTAGGTTTTCGATTTGAGAACACGTGAACAAGAAGAAGTTGTGGGATCCAGCCTTAAAAGAAGAAGACGATTTTGTGGGATCCGGCAATAATCCACTAACACCTATCATGAAACAACACGTGGCAACAATTTTCTGATGGAAATTAAAAGATAAAGCCCATGAGTAATTTTCTGATGGGAATTCCCTGTGTTAGTGTTGTGTGATGTTTTTTTCATATGTAAAGCCAAAGAATACTTATTTAAAGCCTGGGAACCGGTTGTAATCACTACAAACCTATCATGTATCAACACGTGGTAAGAATTTTAAAAGGTGGAAACTAGACAAACTTATTAGAATTCATATGTAAAGCCTGGGATTATTATCGTAAAGCCTAAGAATACGTTTATTGAGCCTGGGAAATTAATATCTAAAGCCCGTGAGATTAAAAAGTGGAGAACACACTAACCAAGAAGCAAGCGACTTTACGGATGTCACATTATAAGCCGCTTATGGATGGGGATCAGGTGAGCACATTTGTGTTAGTCTTAAGTGATAGTTGTTTAAAATAATATGACCGGGAATATATATAGAGCCTGGGAAACCATAATTGAGCTTGGGAAATGTAATACCTGAAGCCTGTGATATTAAGAAGAGCAAACAATAAAAAACCGAGGAGTATGTGACTTTAGAAGCGACTTTACGGAAGTCAGATTCGAAGTCGCATATGGATCAGTTGGGAATCACCATTTGTGTTAGTCTTATGTGATAGTTGTTTAAAATAATATGCTCGGGAATATATGTATAGAGCCTGGGATAACCATCATTGAGCCTGGAAAATGTAATACCTGAAGCCCGTGATATTAAGACGAGGAAACAATAAAAAACCGAGGAGTATGCGACTTTAGAAGCGACGTTACGGAAGTCACACTAGAAGTCGCATATGGATCGGGTGGGAATCACCATTTGTGTTAGTCTTGTATGATAGTTGTTTAAAATAATATGCCTGGGAATATATATATATAGAGAGAGAGCCTAGGAAAACCATAATTGAGCCTGGAAAATGTAATACTTGAAGCCCGTGATAATAAGAAGAGGAAACAATAAAAAACCGAGGAGTATGTGACTTTAGAAGCGACGTTACGGAAGTCACATTAGAAGTTGCATATGGATTGGGTGGGAATCACCATTTGTGTTAGTTTTATGTGATAGTTGTTTAAAATAATATGCCCGGGAATATATATATATATAGAGCCTGGGAAAACCATAATTGAGCCTGGGAAATGTAATACCTGAAGCCCATGATAATAAAAAGAGGAAACAATAAAAAATCGAGGAGTATGTGACTTTAGAAGCGACTTTACGGAAGTCACGTATGTAGAGCCACAGATTATCATCGTAAAGCTTTCAAAAACTGTATAATAAGCCTGAGAATTTAAATGTAGAGCTCTGGAATATTATCGTAACGCCTGAGAAATTAAAATCGGCAGCTCGTGAGATTAAAAGGCGGAAACCACACAAACCGAGAAGCAAGCGACTTTAGAAGCGACTTTAACGAAGTCACATCTGAAGTCGCATATGGATCGGGTTTGAATTACCCTTTACCATTTGTAGAGCCTTCTAAATTTGTCATAATGCCCAGGAATACATATGTAGAGCTTAAGCAATTACATCATAATGCCCGGGAATTACACTGTTTTTCTATTGTGTGAAAGTTGTTTCATATTATAAGCCGATAAAACCTTTTTAGGGTCTGGAAATTAAAAAGCGGAAACTAATTCTGAGGAACAAAATATTGCAAGTCGCCATTGATTTCTCGGGATTGAGAAAATAATTATGAGGAACAAAATATTAATTATTAGGCTTAAACATGCAACATTAATATAAAGGATAGAAAATCATAACAAAATAATAACTTCATTCATCATTTCATCTCATTCATGGGCTTTAGATATTTCCAGCTTCTTCTAAGCCCCAATAATTCTCATCTTCCCTCCCTAAAAAAATGCCCACCTAGGTCTCGGGCTCAAAACATTAACATATATATATATATATATATACGTAAGTACTATCGGTCTTTACGGGCATGTAAGTCACGGTACGATGAACTATTTTGCCTACTATCTATCACATACACAATCGGTCTTTACGGGCACAAATTTAAGGGGAATTTGTAATTTGCCCATTTGTGAAAATATCAATTGCCATTTCCTTACGGAATGCAGGTACATCTTTTTGGGCAAATTCATTCATCCACGGTAATCTAACTCCGGAGAGTATTAATTAAGCATACTTCAACATGAAGACACCACAACTAGAGCTGCAACAAGTACATATTAGACAAACATAAGATTCTAAAGGAGAATGAAGAAATATTGCAAGTGAAAATGAAGGAAAGAACAATACCCATCATTTTGTTGGGCAATCAAGGTGTGATAGATGTTTGTAGCAGTGAATGCACTGGTGTGAGGATCGGATTTCGTTTCTGCGTAGTAACCCGAGTGCTTCAATATGGACGGCAACAAGTAAAGTAGGCATCTAATGTCTTTTAACCAAGCACTATTACCGTTGCAGGGCCACAATGAATCATAAAGATTTACTTCTCCTTTCTTTAGAAATACTTGACAAAGGACCCAGTGATTTCCAGTGTTACATGGTATCAACTCCTATTTATACAATACAAATGTTATGCCCACGTATATAATAATTTTTTACCACATTATGAATGAAAGTTTAACATGAAACCATACTTACGGAATCCATTTTCCACCAGGGGTCAATGTAAAGAAGCTCGTTACCTGAAACCGTTCATAACCAATCTATGTCTGGCTGGAATTCTAACGGATTGAATTCTGGATACTCTTCCTAAACCTCAACCACTGGAGGTGGTGGATCCTTCTTCTTGTTGCCCCTTGTTGTTTTGCTAGCTTTTTTTGGCTGTGTTTCTTTAACTTTTCCCCCATTGCCTTTTTCCTGTTCACTTATCTCAACTTCTTGTAACTCCCTTACAGCATCAATTTCCTCCATTAGAATATCCCACCTCCATTTTAGGTTCACTTATGTAATGATTTGAATTAGAAAGTTAGAAAAACAAGCAAATAATACAGGTTCACCTATAAAGTCTAAAGCTTATATGGAATATGTAAATTTATTTGGCACTAAGTTATCTGTCATTCTAAATATATGGATGTTACTTACGAAAAATGTGACGTTGACCAATGCGATATTCTGCAAGTAGCTAACATTTAGAGTTGAACGCCTCCTCCACAGAACATCAAAGTAGCTGTGTATGTGCTATGGATAAAAAACGATACACGTTAACCATTTGAAGAGTGATGAAGAAATAAGAAAGATGTGTGAGGAGTTAGTAGGGTTGCTAAAGAGTGAATTCATGGAAAGCTCAGTGTATTTGAAATCTAAATGAAGGGATGTTTTAGTTAGCAAAATGAAATGATAAAACTGGTTTTTGGGTTTTGATATGATGCAGGGAATAACTGACATAATACTAGTATTATATTTTGTCATATAGGATTGAAACAAATCCACTCACAAAAAAGCCCAACAAACATTTGATTTGCAAATGATCAACAAGAGGGAAATTTGAAAACAATTTACCATATCCAATATCAACTTTCTTGGGTCCACCAGCTCTTTGAACTCATGATGCTCCATAAATTGTAATTGCCTGGTATATAGACTGTTAATTGTCAACATTACTTAATTTATATCGGGAAAACAAATTCACACATTAATATACATTATACTAGGAACATATTAGAGAATATGAATGTACCCTTACCAGGTGGGTTGTTTGGTCTTCAAAAAGGTCGTGAACTCAACATCAGTTATTTTGCCTTGGGTGGAAGGTTTGTCTGAAGCACTTGATTTAAATCTTTTACTCGCCAAGGGATTAATCCAATGGCAGTTAAGATACCTTATTCACTTTCTGGCCCTAGCCTTGTCCTGATCCTTGTATGTCACACTTGGGTCTACCACATCATAAGCGACGTCATCCAAATCTATGGACCATTCGACAGACTTCTTTGTCAACAATTTTGTGTTCTGAACCATATCTTCAATGCAAAGGTCAACACATTTGTTCATCTCCTTCAACTCATTTTCATCAAGGATAGTTTGGTTGTCTATATCCTAAATGTACAAAGATATTAAGTCACTGGAATGAAATTGATATACATACAAAAACTTGATGACCATATGTACCTCAACCATTTTTGAATTAGCTGGAGCATCATCCTGAGGATCACTAGAATGTTTATCAGCATCTCTTTCTTCCATTTTCCAATTGCTTGCAGCATCACTTTTTCCACTAGTTTGCAAAAAATTTCACCATCGAGATCCTACATTAACAAGTATAAGTAATCCATTAATGACTACAGTATCATAAACAGAAAAAGAATGATTAGATTAGTACCAAGTTTAGGGGATGACAATATATTACCACTTCAGAAACCTTGCCATTTTTTTGCTTGCTTGTTTGTTGATTTCCCTATGTTGATTTCTTGGCCGGTGTATCTCCTGCCTTAATTTCTTCTCTTATCTCTCGTACCTTCATTTCTTCTCTTATCTTAGTAAGTTGTGATGTAAGTTCTGCTGAAAAAGAAGATAGTTGTCGTTCCTCGTTTTTTTTAATCAATTTCGCAATATTTGAATCGCTTTGCTTAATCAGCGAATCAATAGCTGAATAGAGGTCGGCGATGGTGGACGGCTGAATAGAAGTCTGAAATGTAGACTGCAATGACAAAAATACAAGTGTCAACATTTATATGTGAGTATGCACATCCAAGCAATACTAATTATTATCCTAAATAATTCTTCCAAAGTCTATTTTTATATATATGTTTTAATTTTGAGAGGCGGAAAGAATCTTCAAATGCTATTGGAAATATCTATTCAAGAGTTGCATTGCCCACCACAATATCATCTATCCACAATATATAAAGCTTACAAGTGCCCCTAATAAGAGACACTAAACAATTATACTAAATTACACTTAATATTCTCGTAAAATAAAATCATACCTTGTGAGTTTGGAAATCAGTATCATCAAACAACTTCTTCCTAGATAGGGGATCATTTGGTGATCTAACAATGGATGCTGTTGTACGGTTGTACATAGATTCATCCCCCCTATCCAATTTAAAATTCTGATCATGGTCTTCATCAGAACCAACATTCTCTTCTTTTTCAATTACAATTTGAGCTGCCTTTAACAAACCTTTCCCCTTGTGTATCAGTGGGCCACACACATAGTCCGACGTCAAGGACTTATAGTAATCTGATGCCTTCTCATATGTCTTAACCTCCCAAGGAAAAAATGACATCTGCATGTGTAACGAAAATCAATATTTTTGACTTGCATTGTAACAATTCGGTATCATTATAAAACTAAAAAAAGGAAAACTAGTGAAATACACACCGTTGAAATGAATTTGGATTCGATATTGGTAACCCTTCTATTGAAATTCCATCTAGTAAACGTGGAAACCCGGTACCAGACCGTGTACCAACGACATCCGACAATCGAGTAATTCTCTCCACGGCCCATACCTATTTAATTAAATATCATACAATGTTATTATATTATTATATACATGAATATTGTGTGTAATGTACAAAGGACCAGAAAATATAAGTCATACCTGAAATGGTAGAGTAAACCCGAATATATTTAGAGTATGGTACTTGGATTTCTTCTTCTTCTCTACCGGCACCTGAATTTTCAGGAGTTGCCCTCCGTTGTTTTCATCCACACCCTCTTGTTGCCCTTCTATTTCTTTGTTCTCATCCACTTCTTGCCCTTCCATTTCTTTGTTCTCTTATCCATCTTGCCCTTCCATTTCTTTGTTCTCTTCTCCATCTTCCTCTCTTTCATCTTCTCCTTTTATTTTATTTTTCCCCTTTCCTTCTACCTATTTCTTCTTCTCTTCCTCATTCCTCTTCTCTTCCTCATTAGTTGTACCTCTCAGTTTGTGAAGGTGTTGTTGTGTAAATCTTTTCAGCCAAAACAATGTAATACTATATATGTAAGACCCCCACGGAAACTTTTTGAAAGCTTATTCGTCCTCAAATAATATAAAGATCCATCCAGGAATGGCTCATCATCTGTGCCAAAAAATTGGCTAACCATAAAGATGGGTGTCATCTTTAATACGTCTTCACCCTCCTCGCGCATGTACTTTTTCATAGTGGCATACAAGAGGTCAGCAGTCAGCCTTTTCTCTTTGAAATATCTCTTTAACAACGAACCCTCTTTAGCATCTTTTTTTTGTTGAAAGCTTGAGGCAGCGAACCTATTCTCAGACCACTACAAACACAAAATTCTTCTTTCCCAAAACGAACATGCGACCTACCAATACCTAGCCACATTTCATCATCTCTTTGTTCAGGAATAATAACCTCCCTTTTTAAAAGGTTGTGAATAAGTAATCCATGAATCTTCAACGGCTGTGGTAATTGCTTAAATATTTCCACCATGCCACAACTCCTTAAGACCTCCTTAATATCTGTAATTAGATTTTCTTGCTCTGAGAGTTTACTCTCACATCAACCACCGACTCTTTGTGGTCTGGGAAACGCCATAGACTATTGTTTGGATTTTTAAGCAACTACTTAAACGCCAAACAAAAATAACCCATACTTAGGCAAAGCAAGAAAAACAAACAAAGTTAAACATAGATTAAACATAGCAAAATAGAACAAAATGCACTGTAAAAGGGAAAAAAACAGGGAATGCATATGTAAGGCACGAGAATCTTAAGTGTGAAACTAAAGCCAGGGAAATTCATGTAAAACCTGTTAATCTTGTACGAAAACCAAAAAATTGAAGTGTAAAACTGAGATGTGAAGCTTCATATTAACATTCACCAGATTTCCGGGCCACACCTATAATTCACGGGCCACACCTCTAATTCCCATGACACACCTATAGTTCTCCGGACTTATAACAACAAACACCAAGAAACTAGCAACACAGGAACGCAAACACGAAGGAACAAACTAACAACAGATTCCCATGCCCACAACTAGCAACATAACAAAACAGTCTCATCAGAACTACTACAAAAACACGAAGAAAAAAAAGGAGAAACATGAGCCCTGAACCACAACTATCAAAGTAAACCAAATTTTAATATCATAAAACATACAATGCCCATAAAAACAAACAAACCTAGAAAAATTTCCACAAGATAATAATAAAAACAATACCTTTGTTCTTCGTTGTTCAAGCTCGGGTTCTGATGTCGAGTACTGTCATCGAGTCGCTTCTCTTCTTCTTCTTATTCTCGTTCCTTCTTCTTCTGGGCTTCTTTTTCTTCTTCTTCTTTGAGGCTCTGGTTCTGATAAATGTTTGGGCGATGTTTGATGTTTCAAATTTCAATCGGGATTGTTAGAGTAGTGTGTTAGAGGGAAAATTCTTCTTCTGGGCTTCTTCTTCTTCTTCTTCTTCTTCTTCTCTACTCTGGTTCTAATGGATGTTTGATGTTTCAAATTTGGATTGTTTGAGGTAATGTGTTAGAGGGAAAATCCTGAATAGGGGTTAATGAAGCTTCTTCGCTAAAGAGGGCAGTTTGGTAATGTCATAGATTTAGGGGAATAAAGAAGGGTAACTAGATCATTTTGATATGAATCAAATTGAGGGTAATTTGGTAAAAACGACTTAAAAAAAAAAAAGAAGACAAATGCAATTTTTTTTAGAAGTGGACATTTTTGCTCTTTAAACTTATGGAAAGGCCATGAAGACAAAAACCCAAAAAAAAAAAATTATCATAAGTACATTAAAGTATGGAACAAAGAGTTTTTAATATCGATATTATCACAGTAATAACCCAAAAAAAATTTTCTTTTACTAAAGAGAAAGAATATTATTAGATAAAGAAAAAGAAGGCGTTATATGTGCAAAATCATCATCATGATCCTCTTCATACACATGCTTGCAGAATTATTCTATCAAAAAAGATTAGAATTGCTACCTCTTTAAGTGACCTTTTCTAGTCAAATTGATAGTTGAAAGTCTTGATATTTCTTTTGGTAAAATAAAAAATAAAAATAAAAATCTTTTGGTATAAAACAACTAATTAACAGGATTTTACTTTCCATAGCTGCACGCTCAAGCACTCTTGTTCATATAATTAAAAATATAATAAGCATGCCTTGGATAAATACACAACCTGAAATTGGCCTGAAGTAAAGATTCTTGAAATTTAAGAATTTAAGAATTCCCGATACTGTGTTTTCGAGTCCGGAGAACCTAAAAATTTATCATTTATAAAATTGGGTGTGTTAATAGCTTATGAGGGTTTACAAATAAATTTTATTAAAATGAAAACATTCATTTAAATAAGGGTACTACTGGCATTAAGATAGGTCTTTATAGTAATGTCTTAATTTTAAATTCTAGACATAAGTTTACTTATAAATATTGATGCACTTATCATATTTATGAGTGTCAATATCTGTACCCATTAATCATTGATCGAGAAAGCATGGAGATAGGATTTTTTTTATAAAAGAGAGAGAGAGAGAGAGAGAGAGAGAGAGAGAGAGAGAGAGTAATTTAGGAGAGAGTGTTTAATATGGTAATAATATATTTATGAGAGAGTTTAATACGTAATATTTAATCTAATGATTTAGAAAAGCGGATTTCATTTTTTAATAATTTAATAGTTTTGTGTGTCTTTAGAATTTTTTTTTTTTCTTGTTTAATAATTTTAATTCAAGTTTAAATTATCAAAATTGTCATTAACAAAAAAAATTAAATTGGAATGTAAAAAGATAATTTGTGGATTATACAGAGAAACTCTCTTATATTTTTTCTATTTTTTCTAAGTTTAACTGAAAATAACCTTATTACCCTTATGATATTATGACTTCGGTTAACTTTGGTGGTGAAAGTGTTATTCAAGGGTATTTATTTTCCTGTAATTTTGGTAAAAATCCGACTTTCACCGAATGTCGGGGCAGTTTATTGCAATTGACCCATTAATTAATTAAATCATTGAAATTTGAAACAACACAAATGTCAAAACACAGCACAGGCAAACCAAACCGCGAACAGCTGAAACACAGAGAGTCAAGGCAAGCATCGATCAATCGAAAAATGGTTTTGAACAGCGAGATGGTCCTGAGAGTAGCCCACGTGTCAGGTGAGATGTGGCAGTACCTGTCGTGCGTGCCTTCTCAGGAGCGCATGAGCAGGCAGCAGCTTTTGGATGTGGTGTGCTGCTTACCATTACAGCAACTGGGTCGTTTTGCTATCTGCCTCTGGACCTTCCTCTGCCTCCCCCCACCTGATTCTTTCTACTCTTACTCTTATTATGACTCCTCCGACTCTGACTCTGATTCGGACTCTGACCACCATCGTCAACATGCTGCTTCCGCTTCTGCTTCTGCTTCCTCCTCCTACTACCACTCTCATTCTGATTGATCATTGTGTGAGTGTCTTCTTTCTCTACACTCAACTTTCTTTTTCAAGCTTTTACCTTTTCTTATAAAAATGTAATCTTTACATGGGCCCGATATATGTGTATATGGGTTGACTTTCCATTTTGTTTGTTTTAAATTGTAATTGTTTTCCGTTCGAGTGTTGTTGGGTTTGTGTTAATATCAAAGTTGAATGTTGTGCATCTTATATGTTTGGCATTTTGGAAACATATGATTTGATCCTAGTTTGATATACAAATGACTATTGATCTGCAAACTCATTTTAGAACAAAATTTAAATTGACTTTCTAAATGGGATTGCATATTATTATTTTCTCAAAATCTTATGTTCCCAAGTGGGAAGTATTTGCCATGGCTACGACAGGACACCGGTTAGATAATGAATTGCAAAACCCTCAGATAACCTTTTCTAGTTAATTGCAGTGTTGTGATGTGAAGGGTGTCTCTGTTTATTGGGATATCGGTTGTTAAATCCCATAGGGCATTTAGTGATTGACATAGCACATGCTGCGGCTTCATAGATTTAGACATAAGAAAACATCCATTAACATTCTTGAATTGTGTATTTCTGTTCTTTCTGCATAGTAGATTGAGATTATATGGAACCCCACTTTTGTATAAAATTAAAATGTTGATTTAAAGTCTTTTTGTTCATTAACCTCATCTAATTAATGTTGCTGAATGACATTCTACACTAATTGATAGGACACATGAATGCATATTTCTTTTCAGGTTATTTCTGTTTTATTTGTATTATATAGTTTGTGTTGAAGAGAGCAATCTCTTGGATTACAGTGAACGGAATCTTTCAGATTTTCTACATTCTCGCTGACAAAGCATCTTAGAGGTTGTTAAAATTTTATCACTTACTCCAATTGGTACTTAGATTAGTTGTTTCTCCTAGATTGCTGCTTCTTGGAAGAATATTTTGTTCCTGCTGAGTTTTCTAGGGATCTATCAAGTCATTTGGCCTGGCTAATTGATATATGCTGAACATATATGTATCTTTTGAAAGTGTAAATTGACTTATTCAGGCTCTAGTTGATGGAATTTTCTTTTTTTTTTTTCGTTGGAACTTGCAGAAATGATATTAAATTTCTTGGATACCCTTTTGCTGTGTCACTCGTGGAAGCCTACAGAAGGAGTGATTGTATAGTCAGTTTAGGCCTCCTGGTTAGTCATTTTTTTATTGGTCTTTTCTATGGAGGAGGAAAGTTTCGTATGGAAGTAAGATAACTTGGAGAGATCGTTCTGTTTAAGCTTCCTTAAAGTCTTTAAAGTTGTCTACCCTTACAGCTGAGTATCTGATCTATAGAAGTTTGATCTTTCCTAATATAATTCTATCTCAACTCATGAAAAATTCATTAGTTTTACAAGAAAAAGTATATGTCATATTGTGTTTGTAACATTCAACCTCTTTTACTTATTATTAATAGAATTAAAAAATTCATTGAAGTTTCTTTCTTTCAGGTTTATATTCTGTAATGGATAGGGCTCCATGTAATACTATGATGTTAAATTGCAGTTTTTTCGTAAAGTAATATTTTGGAGATATTGATGATGCTCTCATATTGCATTTTTTGTAGTTTCCACTTTCCAGGCCGTGCATGGTAGGATGAGTATTTTCTGATAATATAAATCATTACTAGATAGTTTCATTATTGGATATGTTGATCTATTTTTTGTAGTTACTTAGATAGTAACTTTTTACTGATCTACTAAAAACCCTCCTTGCAATAACCTTATCCATTCTGTTATCTGTGATATTGTAAGTGTACCACAAAATGAAGGAAGTTTGACGAGCAATTGTACATATGGTTTAGTATATTTAAGTGAAAGACTAGCATGCATTAACAAGGCCAAGATCAAAGTACTCTAAAATAAGATGTTGGATGCAGGAACACCACCTAGCAACACGTTAATTTCAAGTCTAAATAGCTGTGCCTTTCGGTAGTTCTTCTGTTGCTTGCCTTTCCTATAATTCATACTGATGGAAAATAAACTCTCAACTTCCTTCCACTTTTTAAATCCAGCTTTACATATTCATCTGATTTTTTAGAATTTTTAGCATAAGCGAAACATTCAAAATCTTCCTTTAAAGCATCCATAGACACTAGGGGTGTCTGAGCATTGAATAAACAAGAATCAGTTGATTGCATCTCTGCATTGCATAATATGCAATGATCTAGGTTCTAGGATGGCCCTACTTTAATTTATCAAGTTTATAATTGCAGTTATAAGGTTCATTTGAATGAACTTATTCACTGTGTTTATGCATATTCATGAAATAATAATTACATATGGGTCTATTTTCCTGTCACATACTATGATACTATGATCAATTAAAACTGAAATTACGAGCTCTAAGAGATTTCACGGCCTAGCTCAGTATGAGATTCTATCATCTAAATTTTAGTTTTTTTTAGCTATTGCAGCTTCTAGTCATTTTCAGTTGATGTTGTGTTTATCTGTCTGACTATAATCCATGTCAATGTTCTAAGCTCATCGATATTTTTCCTTTCTTGTTTTCTTAGACCACTCATTCCATACAGACATACAGTATCATACTATTGCATTAGCTTCCTTATATAAGAAATTGGTATTCGAACATCTACTATTTTGGGTCAATTGTCACACATGATTTGTATTTTGCGATTTTTAAGCTTGCCATGATCTTCTTTTCTAGTTGTTGCTTTATGTTACTTCCATATCACGTTGTTGGTGTCGCAGAAATGCCAGCCCTCGTAGGAGTACTTGTATGACTTGCAAAAATGCTTTTAATCTTGCTTCAGAAAAGTTTGTAAGATTATATGGCAAAATGAAGACTTCTGTACTTTCAATAGAGATTCCTGTTTAGCATAAACAACTGCATGTACATTGCATATTAAGTTCAAAACAGGTTTCAACTTTCAAGGGACCAGAAGGAAGATTAGCAGCAAGAAAAGGGCTATTACGTCGAAAAGGATAAACGGCTTCTGAGTAGTGCAGTGTTGATATCGTAGTTGTGGTATGTTATTATTCGCTATAGGACCTGGCCCGATAAAACTTTGCTTTCGGGTTTTCACCTATAAGGGGGAGTGTACATGTATAGTTCAATGACCCCCGGCTAACCAAACTGTGCAGGATTCAGACATCTCACCTTCATTTGGTCATTTATAGTCAATTGCAATTTAGAATTTAATTCATTGTATGCAGGATGGTAGATGATAGATTTTTAAAACCAAAGATTTCAAGTGTCACAATCACTTACCATTGTTCTATAATTCTGCTGCAGTGCTGCTTGAAAACATGTAACGTGGAAAAAGAAAATATCTTACAAGACAATAAATTTCAGGTCAATTTTTGGTATATGCTCTCCAGGTTGGCCTTGGCTCTTAAGTCAACTAATTTTGATTGTGATTCCACAGTGCGGACGAGAAGGTCACAAGCCCAGCAGTTTTTCCATGGATTTTTTTTTTTTTTTTCCACTGAAGTCTGAAGTCTGACACTTACAGGAGAGTTTGTTAGGACTTATTGAGATCGATACACAAACATCTACTCCCAGATATTACCCATACTAGAAAAAATTTCTCATATATTCTTATAAAATGGGTACGATGGGATTTGAACATTTTACCGTTAATATTTGATTAGTTTGTGATTTGAAAATAATTTCAAAAACTATGATATAGTTTAGAGTTTTTCGATATAAATTCAAAAATAATATCAAAGAATATAATTAAAACATTACTGTTTTTCAATTAGGATTGTTTTTTCTATAAAAAAAAAAAATATATATATATATATATATAGGAATGTTTTAATTGTGATAAAACACATTAATTATTATTATATTGTGGTTAAATTATGTTTTATTTCTTAAATATGTTTCATTTAATTATAAATCACAAGTTTTTACTTGTATTCAAGTAAAAATTCATTTCTTGCTAATTCGATACAAGATTTTTAAAAATGTATATATATATATATATATATATATAATGATACAAGAGAAACTTTAAAATATTATATTAATTGCAAAAGCTAGATATGATTAATCATTGATTAGGAAAATCACTTTTCAGATCCCTAATGTTATCAACCCCACAACAAGCAAACACCAATCACGGCACGTGAATCTTCCACACGTGTGGGGCCTTCAAAAATTTTCTTTTATCCAATAAAATCTCAAAATTTTGACTATATATAGCTGGACATTTCTAAAGACAAAATAACACACAATCATCAATCATGGCTAATGAAAAAAGAAATTAAAAAATATATATTAAATAAAAAGGAAATAAAAAGGCTGACTCCACCTCCATCTTGCGACCTACATAAGAAAAAATAAACCCATTTGGAAAAGCACTTTGTAAAAGCACTTTTGATAAGTTTTTTTTTTTTTTTTTTTTTTCTTGTCGAATAGAAATGGGACTTCTTGGTTTTTTCTTCTTCTACTTTTCACTTGGTGGGGTGTTTGTTTTAAAAGTTCAAGACCTTAAATTATGATCTTCCTGTCTGGTCCAAAACATGAATGCAATTTATACATTTATACGTTAAGAGGGGAAAAAATAAAGGAGAATCCTATAAGAAAAAAATTTATTAGGATTTTTTTTTTTTTTTTTTTTGAACAATTACAAATAATTTGGGTTTTAGGGATGAGATTCAACTCAAACTAACAATCTCAATAGTGTAAGGGTATACCAGCGGGCCAATCTCATCTCGTCAAAATTTATTACGATAGAGTGACGATATTTTCACCCCTTAAAAACTTTATATACACCCCAAATTAGTATATTTTTTAAAATCTAATAATAACTTTGAGTAAAATTATCGAGACTAAAAAGTTTGTAAATACACTCATTAATTATTATAATATTTCCCAAAAAAAAAAACATTATTAATTGGTTTCCTATTTAAATCTTTTGATATTAATTAGTTTAAAAAAAAAAAAGTTTCTTGTAATGATTTGATATTAACGTATATCATTATAAAATCTTTCTATTTTCTTAAAGGGTAGCTCTATTGTCACCTACAAAATATCTTCATGCACTCATGTTTTAATGAAACTTTTTTATTTCTAAAATACCCTTACATTTAATTCTTAAAATACATTGCTTTATAATTGGAAATTAAATTTATTTCCTACACCCATAAGTTGAACACATAATCTATCACAAACCCTAATAATATATACTTAAACAAACCCAACATTAATCAGGAAATATAATTGTTTTTCACATATAGTCAAGGAATTGATGAACAAAGAATTGATTTCATGGATTACGAATGCATTCAGTTATGTTTATTTATTTTTTTTTATTTTTTTTTTTTAATTTTTTTTTTAATTTTTTTTTTTGGTATTCGTAGATGTCCGAGCCAGCTTGGGCGCACCTCGACTAATCCCACGAGGCACTGAAATTAACAACCGAGTAAACCTCCAGTGGCCCCAAGAGAAACGTGGCTGCCAGGGATCGAACCTAGGACGTCTGAGTTTATGGCTCGCCCCAGTCAGTGGCGAACCCAGGAATTTTAATCAGGTAGGGCACTTGAATAAATTAAAATTGCAATTATGAAAAAAATACTAAAATATTAAGATTATAGTAAAATAGTTTTTTTAGATAAAATAAAATAAATAAAATACTTATTCAGATGAATTAAATAATCTTACATTTAAAAAATAAATAAAAACAAGAAAAATTATTTTAAAATAAATAATAACAAGAAAAACAACATAAATAATGTAAAAAAAAAAAAATTAAAAGGATAAATTACCATCTAATTTTATAATAAGAAATTTTGTTTTGCATTTATAATGAATTCAATTTAAATTTATACAAAAATAATTTATTAATAACTATTACTAGATATGTTTTAAAAAAAATTTATTCTTCAAATTATTGGTAAATTAATGATTTATTGATTCTAAATAAATTAAAACTATAAAATAAAGAAAAATACTAAGGATAAAATAAAATGAATCATAATAATAGCTTGACTATTTTAATCCAATAAAGTAAAATTTGAGATTTTAGGGTTTATTGATTGGGCATGCTAGGTATATAATTTTTATTTTTTTTGTACTGGAAATTTTATTCAAACAGGAACAACAACAACACAGAGAGCAAGCAACAACAACACGTAGAGGTATATCAAATTAAAACTACTAGAAATAATAAAAATCTAAAATAATAATATATAATTAATATAAATTAAAATTGAATTAAGTAAACACAAATTAATTGTAGTTAAGAAATTGATAACGGCAGAATAAAGAAAATGAACCGAAAAAGATGGTAAATTAAATAAAACATAAAAAATAAGAAGATAAAATTGTATTAAAGAAGTACCTGTTTGCTTAAATGGGACTTGAACCGAGCACTCTAAGTCAAAAAACAAATATCCACTACCAGCTATATTAATAAGAAGTTGTCAATAATTCTTAATAAATATGTATATATAGAATATACACAATCAATTTTTTAAAATAAAAATTGAGATAGGATACGGGCCCTACCTGATCTCCACGTGGGTCCGCCCCTAGTCTCAATGACCAGCGACACCACCCATTGGGGTTAATTTACTTTTATTTTTTTAATTATTTTGTAATTGAATAAAAAATTATTTCAGTTGTAATCTTGTATAACTTTTTTTAAAGCAATCGTAGAACTCTGTCAAGTCTACTCACCCACTTTACTTTAATTCAACAATAAATTCTTATTAATTTAATTAGTTTGTAAACCGAAAAACTTGGTTGATGGATTTTTTTAAGAAAAATTAAATTAAATTAAAAAAATTGATTTGTTTGGTGATTGAAAAATTAGTTTTTTTTAAGACAAAAGAAACTGCATATTATTATTGTTGTTTTCTGTGACGATTATTAAGCGTGTAAACTATTATGATTTCAAGGTTTTTTACATAATTTAATATATTGATTACACAAGTAACAACGAAAAAAATATAATTAGTTTTAGAGTTGAATTTGTATTTTATTTTTGCCCAAGTAAAATCTTAGTTGTAGAGTTTTATTTGCATATGATATTTTGTATCTAAGTAAATTCTATAATATTTATTAAAAGAAACGAAGAAACCGTACATAGTATTTTTTTTATTTTTATTTTTTTTTGAAAGAAGAAACTTTACGTGTAAGGATTATTTTTTTATTTTAGAGAAATGAGTGTTATGAGAAAATATATATATATATATATATATATACTTAATAATGGATAGTTTTGGTATTTTAAGGGGTGTAGGGAGTAAAATTAAATAATTTTATGTTTTTTATATGGGTGTAGGAAGAAAAATGGGTATAAGAAGATCTTTTATGGGTGGCAAATGGCAATAGAGCCACCATTTCTTAAATCCTAGATTCTCTTTTAAATATAAATTTCAAATGTATTTTCAATTTCTTTTAAGGAAATACAAATTTATTGCTAAGTATGGAAAATGAATCAAAATCATCCAAAGTTGGTTGTGAAAAACTAACTTTTAAATTAATTTTCATTATTTTTATTAGAAGAACAAAATTATAATGCATTGTTTTCTCTATAATATTTGTATTTTTTTTTTCTCTTTCAAACAAACTTTAGATATTTTTTTTTCTTATCAATATTAATTGTTCTTCAATTTCATCAAATACTTTTTTACTTCTAAATCGATTAGGACATGACACAAACATTACATCCCTAGTTTCTTACGACTTTCACAAAAATAAAATAGATCTCTAACTGAAAAAACCTTAAATCAGAATGATTTTATGGACAAGGAACAATAAAGAAGAAATGGAGGGAGTTATTTGACACAAAGAAAGATAAAAAAAAAAATGGAGTTTGATTTTGTGGAAGAAAAAGTACAAAGGTAAAAAGAAGTGAGGGAAGAGAAAGAACGGTGATAGAATTAAAAATAAAAATAAAATTTTAAATAATAATAAAGTTGATTAAATAACATACTAATAGGTGTAAATGGTATGTACATACAAAAATACAATTCAGTATAATTAAAAGAAAATATATTTTTTGTATTAAGTGCGGTTTATTTAAAAACTATAAATTTTTTTTAAAATTTAATAGGTATTATTACGTAAAGGGTGTATATACGGATTTATTGTGTCATTATCGCCACTCATTACGATATTCTGCCACCTACAAAATTAATTAGTACACCTATATATATATATATATATATTTTTTTTTTTTCAAAAACACCCATAAATTAAATTACTTGAATATACAAAACAATTTAATTGCGAAAATAGCTATCTATATTTAAATATATATATATATATATATCTATACACATTATCAGTTAAATTCAAATTTATAGTATGATCTATTTCTCAATCAAAATGTTTTACTGTATAACAAAAGCAATGGATATGAAAATTCACTGTATGAGATTATGCTGGTTACAAAAAGTTTGTATTCTTTTAACTAAAATTTAGTAGGCATTTTCACAAACAATTGGTGAGCAACGTTTTCTCCCTTTACTCCTCAATTTCTCGTAATTGCAACAACAAAAACACAATCTATTGTCAACTAGAATTCCAATTGACATAGTTAAAGCTTTAGCCCGAGAAATTCGATTTAGTACATAACTAATTTGTTGCAACAAATAGAAATTAGATTAAGTATGTGTGGAGTTTTCACGTTGGTTTGGTGATTAATGATATGTTTAGTCTTTCCATCATAGACAACCAATTTGTGCAAACAAGTCAATACGGCGGCATACCAACTTGCAAAGTTTTATCCAACTTGCAAAGTTTTATATGACTGTCCATGAATTTGTTGTTTGGCTAGAGGAGAGTCCTCCTTGGCTGCTGTTCAGTTTTTCTTTAATAAATTCCCTTATAAAAAGTTTATTTATCATAAGGTTATTATGGGTATTTGAATGGGTGTTTATATTAAAAGTCTAGTTTTTAAAATTTAGTAATGGGTGTATTTATAAATTTGCTATACTAATTAAATTTGTGGGTGACAATATTGGCACCCTAAAAATAATTTTGTATTTATATATGTTAATTGCTTTATTATTATTATTATTATTATTTTTTTTTTTTTTTGAGAAAATAGCACAAGACACCATTAATTGGTGGGTGAAGTCTCAAAAAAGTCATTTACTATTTAAATTGTTCCAAAATCATCATTGCGACATAACATTGTTCATTGACAATCATTCTGTTAAAAACTAACAAAAAACCGTTATCTATGACATGGCATCAGTGCCAGCCCTGAGGTGGGTTGACTAGGAGCGCCAGCCCAGGGCCCAGAAAAAAAAAGATCTAAAAAGGGCCCATTTTTTATTTTTATTTTTATTTTCTGTGTTTAGTATTTATATTTTTGAACTTTGATAAATAAATGGCTCAAAAATGGTCCAAATTTATTGTTATCTATCGAACTTCATATAATTATATCAAATTTGGGCCCCAAATAAGAAAAAATGATGTAGAAATCAACTTCTTATATAAAGATTGAACTCAAAATGGACTTTCATCAGAAAATTAAAAGCAAATTAGTAGCTCTATTTGCTCCCCTGAAAATTTGTATGTGCATCCCTTTTTTTGCATATACACCTCATTAAGAGTTTTTTTAAAATTATATTTTGTAAGTTTACCCCAAACATTACCAAATATACATTTTCTTTTATTTATTTTTTAAATTCTAAAAAACTTAAAATAAAATAAAATAAAATAAAATAAAAAGGAGGATGTCTCCTCATCCCTTTTCATTTTCTAACCAAGTTCATCTCTTCTTATTTATATACGTTATTTCTTTGAGTAGAAATTGTCATGCAGATATATTTGATCTTAACTTTTTTTTTTAAATTTTGTTTTTCTATGTATTGCGATATAAACTTGATGGAAATTACTTTGATTAAGCTTTTGTAAATTTTCTCAACAATATATTATATTATTATTATTATTATTATTATTATTATTATTATTAAGTACGGGATTTCACAAGATTCAGCTGTGAGATTAAACAAAGGGCTCCATTTTATATATTCGTCCTGGGGTCTCAAAAACCTCAGGATCGGCACTGCATGGCACCTATAAATAATTTTATGGGAAATATTTTATGCATTTTGATTATTTAATAATATATAAATAATAATGATTTGATTGATTTATTATTTTTATGGGCAATATTTCCTGTATACGGGTGACATCAAACGTATTATTATTTCCTGATTAATTTAGAGTGACATCAAACTTATTTCCTAATTAATTTATTATTTAATTATATATGTAAAGTAATTATTTGATTATAAGAATTTTATGGGCAATATTTCTGGTTTTATAAAGTAATTATTAAAAGTTCCATTTAAAGTAAAACTACTTTTCAAAATCAACTCAAAAAATAGTCAAAATACAGGAAAAAAACCAATTAAAAACCGGTTGAAAACCAGTTCAAAAACCAGTGCAAAACATGTTCTAAACTATTTTATATGTTCAAGAATATTTCCAAACTCAATATAAAACTGTCTAGACTAAAAAACTCAAAACTCAGTTTGTCTTCTACATCTTTCTCAGGCCACTGGTTTTTTTCTAAGATGGTGACTTGATGATTTTACAATATTGCCCCTTCTTGTTTTATTGTTTTGACCTCGATTCTAACAGATTATGACATAAGTAAACAGATTTCAAACAATTAATAGGCAAAGTGGCAACAATTGATACTTTTTTTTCTATGAAATGGCTAATTTAAGCCATTTTAAAAAATTAATGGCCATTTAGGGACAATCTCACCGAATCAGTAGTTTTAGAAATCATTGACCCTTTTTTTTTAAACATTTATTGCTTTATTTTTTTTTATTTTTTATTTTTTGAAGTATTACATAGGAGAAGGACTCAAACAACTTGACGCAGACAAGGAGGGCACTCCTCTAACCAAAACATATCAGTTTCAACTGATAAACCTAGTGTGGCAAGCCCATGTGCTCCCTTATTAGAAGTTTTAGGAGCAAAATCAACCACACAAGTAGGGAGTTCCTCTAAAAGCATCTTGTTATCCTAAAAAATCGAGTATCGACTCCCGGATAACGCTTAGACCGGACGGAGCGATACTCCGCGGTCAGAGGAGCCCAAGGGTGGACAGGGTAGATCTAGCCCAAGTTTCGGTTTCAGGGGAACAAGAACCGGAACCAACTTTAGGAGGTTTCGATTCCGGTTTAGCGGTTCCGGCGGTTCGATCCCGTATTATTTTTTTTATACAAAATATTACATTTTATTTATAAAAATAAAATAAAATGTTAGAAAAAACATTGAAGAGTATTGGGTCATGGCCTATATTACTTGTCCAAGTAATTATGTTTTCTCTTCCATTCACCTCTTTATTATATAGGTTAGTCATCTCATTCACTTCTCTTATTTATCCATTGTGGGATGTGACCATGGAGGCATGGACTAGGCAACAAACTACAAAAAATAATGCAAGCATCAACTAGTGATTCACATATATATAAGCAATTGTAATTCCTACCAGCTCTTGTTAAAAAAAACATATCGATGCAGCGTAGTGTTCATGCTAAATATGGTTATGAAATTTGGAATGTCTGAAAATAAAATTAGTTTGTGAACTTGAGTACTTGCAGATTTTTATGCCGTTACAAAGGCTACTTCATGCTTCTTTGTGCCTTCTCACGTTTTTTGTTGATTATCTTTGTTGATCATGTAAGGTTTGTCATTACATTTTGCATGCTGTCCTTGGTTCCAGTCATATGTTGATGTGAAATCGCATATTCGAGATTGGTGTTAATACTCCATGCACAATTTCGCTTGTGTGAATAAGTGATTTAGATCACTTAAAACTCATCTGTCCACAGGGCCTCTATTGTGAGAATTAGGTTTTCTGGAGATGGTAATAAAAAAAAACAGCAATATAGAAAGATACATGTAAATTACCTGATCCATGAAATAGGCCACAGCGAGAGACTGAAATATATTAATAGCATTTGATCTCTGCTCAGCAATAAGCTTGTACATTCTAACTCTCTACCCCACTGTCAAGCTAACTCTCTACAACCCCGACGATTCCAAGTAGATATGCTTGTAAGATGGAACTCTACGTGTACTTAATGCTGTAAAATTGTTTGGATTATGTTGGAACTATTTCAGGTTTTTATAATATGAAAATGACTGAAATTGGCCGTCTACTACTAACCTCAGACGATTAGTATGTGGCAAAGATTTTTATTCAATTTTTAAAGGTTTTTTATGATTCTACTTTAACTCTTTCTGGGGTTTATTACCCCACATCTTCTCAGGCAATCCATCAGATTGTGGAAATGACTAAAATCTTAAACATGTATAGAGAATATGATATCTTAGGCATTGCAGTTGTTGCCATGGAAAATAAGTTTAAAAAATACCGGTCTAAAATTCCTTCCCTTTATGTCTTAGGTGTTATACTAGATCATGGGGTCAAATTATCTGGTTTAGAAACTTTTCTTGATTATATTGATTATAAATTAGACTTAAATTTTTCCGAATAGTTTACTGACATGCGAACCAAGTTGTTTGAAGATTTTAGTATTTATGAGTGCAGGTTTGACGGCTTTAACACACATGACATAACCATTAGAAGAATGAGACACACAATCGCCGAAAAAGCGGCGGCTCATCAAGTTCTTCTTCTTCATCCTAAGCTCCATGAACTACTGCAACTAAAGGTGTCGAACTCAACAGATTCCTTGAAACTCAGTTCAATTCAACCGGAAACAAGGAAGAATTTGATCTGCTGTTATGGTAGAAGAACTATAGCAACAGATATTCGATCCTGTCACAACTAGCACGTGACATACTCTTTATTCCCATGTCCACTGTTTCTTCAGAACAAACATTCAGCACGAATGGACGTATAATGGAATCAAGAAGAACTTATTTGTCTCCTGAGATGGTGGAGGTATTAACATGTCTTCATGATTGTGAGCATGCTCGAATGAGGATTCAACATCAAATGGAAGACCAAGAAGTTATTCAAAATTTCACCAATTTATACGTCAATGAGGGTTCCGACAATAACCAGGTTTAGGTTTAGGACCAGGACTAGAAGTGAAGACTGAAGAGTTATGAATTGTACTCTTTTTAAAATTTTTAATTTTTAATTATATATGTACATTTACTTGACTACTTGTAATTCGATTGCACTCTTTTTCCCTTACCAAGTTTTTGTCCCACTGGTTTTTCTTGGTAAGGTTTTTAATGAGATAATTATGTAATACTGAATTCTATATGAGTAAAAAAAATTCATTTATTTATCTATATTTTTTTTATCTGACTTACACTTACACACTTTTTATTAAATGAATAAATAATTCATCATTTCACATATTCATCTATTTTTTATTTTCTTAAATCTTTAATCTTTAATCTTTATTTATTCTTTGAATTATTTTATTAAATGAATCTATATATTTTTTACATTTTATTTTATTATACTAAAATAAACAAATTACAATTAAAAATACATAAGTTAAATCTTAAAAATAAAATTATAACAAATAAATTTAATACTTTAAAATTTAAATCTTAAATTAAAAAAAATAAAATAAAATAAATAAAAAAAAACTTAAAACTTAAATATATTTATATATATATATATATATTGAAGCGGAGCCAACCTGTTAAGGCCCGCCAGACCGGCAAGGCACGGCCCATTGGGGCTATGCCTGTGTGCCGTGCTCCCCTTTTCCATAACGTGTCGTGCCTAACACCCTCACATGCTAGCACGGCACGCCACGTTAAGGCGGCCGGGCCTTAAGGGGCCGTGCCGCACGTTTTGACAGCTTTACTTATACATAATAACACATGACAACTAAATTATATATATATATATATCAATCAACGATGGAGATCTAGAGGAAGGAGAAACCGTAATATTTTATATGACTTTTTGTTATTTTTTAAGTATATGATTTACTTTTTTAAAATATATATATATATATATATATATATATATATCTGTTTTATGAGCAAATAATCTTTTGTTGGCAATTTAATTTTTCTAAATCATTTTAATAATAAAAATCTTGAAACTATTTGAGAAAAATTCATAAAATTAAAGGTGCAATAACAAAAAAACTTTTTAAGGGAAAAATCGACTTTTTAGCTTGCATTATGTATATATTGTTAGGATCAGAGCCCTAGAAGCATTTAATGATGTAATTATTTACTGAATTTATTAAATAAATTCATTTCACTTATATTTGCTTGCATATATTAGTTTGTAATATGTTAAATAAACATTATGAAAATTCCATGATTATTTGTGTCACCTTAAACTTAGTATATAATAGTTATATACGTGAGGATTAAGTTTAAGGATAATAATCTAAATTTTTCGTAATTAATAATTTAAGTTGGAATCTTTAATTTAGTTAAAATTACTAGTACGATCCATGACCATTTAGAATGGAAGAATCTTATCCGGATTATTGATGTAGTGATTGAAATTCCCTAGAGAGATGTAGTGTATATTATACCTAGATAGAGGGTGAATAGGTAAAGTGTCAATTTCTTCCAACTTCAAAATTTACGGATTACAAGAATGATATTTACACTTTATATGATTTAACAATTGTATAGTATGAGTCAATACATGTAAAAATCAATAAAAAAAAGATACAATCAATACATGATATGGAAGATAATAAAAAGTAAAGCAAAATTGGACATAAGTATTTTTACGTGGTAAACCTCAAAGAGGAAACATCCACGGGTTGAATAACCATAAACACCGGCAAAACAATCCACTATATGAAAATGACTTACACACTAGAGGCTATCAACAAATGATATTCACCCTAAGCTATCAACTCCTAATCTACCCTCAAGGCCTAGTGAATCACCTAGCCTACTCTTTATCCAAGATGTGTCCTACACCTCTAGAGAGCAACTCCCTATCCAAGGCTCTCAAGCCTCTAGAAAGATTCCCTTCCTTAGCTATCCGGATCACAAATGATCCTAGTCAAGCTTCCCTAGCTCAACCATCCGGAATACCAAACTCCTAGTTAAGACTTTTGCTTAGTTATCTGGTTCCTCTTGATCCTAACTAAGTCTTCGTGCTTAGCTATCCGGAACACTTTCCTAGCCAAATCTTTTTGCTCAAATCAAGGCTTCACTCACCTTAACAAAAGACTTAAACCTTTCCACAAGAAAATGATCTAAGTGATGCAAATGATGTAAACACAAGACAAATAAAGCAAGATGATCAATCAAACTCTATGAACATGCTTAGATATATTCTAGGATATGCTTTCAACACAAAATCACAAATCTATCTAGAAATCAAAGCATGTGAGTCAATAAGCACAAGATTTGAATATTCAATATATCACAAGAAAATCTTAGTTATTAGATCATGAAATTAAACCTAGAAATTATCATGAAGCACATCACATATAACATTTCTGGAATCAATTCTTAGTTAAATCAAGTTTAGCAAATATATGTTCAAGAGAAATCACAAAGCTAAAACTCAATTAACAATTTATCAAACACCCATAGGATATGATCTAGCATCATTCTTACCACAAATCATATATCAAATAAGAAGATTAAAATAGATGTCAAAGAGAAAGTGACAAGAATAAATTTCACATACAAAGTTGAAACTCGGACTAAAGAACAGCTTGTTGAGAACAATCACGAATTCATTTGACTCTAAAAATTCTTGGGGTTTATAGCTCTTTTCAAGATCAACAATTTTGGTATTGGATCACCCAATTTCGAGTTCGTATGAGAGAGTTATGATCAAAATAAGAAAACTAAAATTGAGAGAAAATTTCTGATTTCATCTTTTTCAAAACACTTAATGTTTTGAGGGAAGGAGAAGAGTTTTTTAAAGAATTCAAGAAAGGCAAAAACAACCTAATTGAAGAGTGCCACATCACCTCTATGTGTGGGGCACGTGTGCCACATGTGGGCAGAGAGGCACTCTAGCCGTGTGGCACAAGTGGAACACAAAGGTTGGCCTTTGGCCAATCTCGCTCTTCTTGCGCACCTCTCGAGTTCTTCAGTCGTATTCGGGCCTCCGAACTCCGATTTCAAATCCGTTTTTGGATTATAAATCATGACTCCCTCACGCACAATGATGACTACAAAACTTTGTAAAAAGGTTGAGAATTCATCTCGAAAAACGATGACGAAGACAACTCAACGAATGAGAACGCAAAGTAGCATAGCTACATCGTTCGGACTCAAAACCTAATGAATGAGTAACCGAAATGATCAGGACTCAATAAAGAATCATAAGAGATCATGTTCAATTCCAAAATACAATAAACACAAACAAATAAACACAATGTCACATAAGTATGTCATATCTAAGCGATAGTGATAAAACATGTAATTCTACAATGTTTGTCTATATGAGATCAATGCATGAGCATACTTAAATGTGTGTGAATGTGTTATACCACATGTTTGCACAATGATGCAGGGACACATATGAATGAATTGTGTGTGTGTGTGTGTGTGCTTACGCCTTGCAAGAAGAAGAAGAAACTTGATACCTTAGCATCCAAGTATGCGATTTTCCTCTTGAAGACGATATTTGCATAAGACATCGCTTTTAACATTTGAAGCTTCTTTTCACCAAGAACCACCAAAGCAACACCTATTATAAATATAGAGAGTTTTGTAATGGAATCAAGCCAATACAAATCAAGAACCTTACAATCTCCCCCTTTGGCTATTCCATGGCAAAACCTCATCATCACCATACATTGTTCACTCCAATAAACTCAATGTTGATATCATTCTCTCATCCTCACATTACAAAGAGATCCCTAGACTAAAAGAACTTCAAATCTTCATGAGTCTTCTAAAATCCCTTCTTTGATCTTTAAGGAACCTATGAGCAAAATAGCAAACCAACAAAAGATCTTCTTTCAAAGAAGAATGATAAGATATTATAACATAAACAAATAACAAAACTTCCCTTATCTCATACAAAAATGCATTATCTTAAGTGAATGAATATGTTCATATTAAAGCTCTTCATAAGTCTCTCAACCTTGTAAAACCAAGAATTCTTGTCTCCCCCTAAATACAAGAATTCTCCCCCTTAAGACAAAGTCTCCAATTGAAGACAAAGAGGCTCACACATTTGGAACATTTCTCCACACAAGGTGAGGTATACCATTTTTTCCCCTATATCAAACATGGATTCCCCTATATCAAACACGGTAAGGTATACAATTTCTCCCCCTTTTTGTCAAGGAATAGACAAAGGAACACAAGAGGTAAAGAATGAGATATTAAGCAAACAAATCGTATAGAATGTGAAGTTGAATAAGCTAAGCTCCCCCTTAACATATGCTCCACATATTATCATTAAGTAGATTTGTTCACAAGGAACACACACATTCACACAATTAAGCAATAAGAGAAAATATTTCATCACTTTTCAAAGTCCAAGAGAGAATCATAGATTTTCATTTATCTCTCAAAAATATTCTCACATTGCTAATGAATCAAGCACATAAGCAAATATGTGTGTGTATGTGTGTGTGTGTGTGTGTGTGTGTGTGTGTGTGTGTGTGTGTGTGTGTGTGTGGATGCCTCTCACATATATAGTAGGAGTAATTGTGATATCAACATGCAAGCAATTTCCACACCTATCCAGCTAAAGCATTTCCAAAAATAGGTCAAACCGATATTCATCCGGGTTTTTTGCTTTAAAAGAATAGATATCAACATTTGAGTATGCGTATGCATGTGGCTCGTTTACTCATTTCTATTTGACAACTCGGGCATTTCACAATTTTTAACTATACACCAATAAGCCTTATATTTTGCATTTCTTTTAGGCTTAGAATTTATTAACCACCAAAATTGGTGAAGGACCAAAGAAAAATTTTCCACCCAGATACAAGGAAGAGACACAAGCCAAGATACCACCTAGCTACTTCTAGAAAGAAGTATGCTAAAATCAAATCTAGATACCTACCTCCTCCCCAGTTCAAGCCAGCAAGCCCAGCAATCTTGGTAACCCCTAAATAGCCCAACGCGGAGTTCTACTCAGAATCATGTCACAGAGCTCGACAAGGTACCCCGCTACTACACTAGACAGGTATCCACTACTAAGATCAATGGGGTACCCCGCCATTACATCAGCAGGGTACCTCGCTGCCGCATTAGACAGACATTTATATACTACATCTGCTAAGTACCCCGCTTATACATTCAGCTAGGTACCCCCGATGCAAGAACAACCGATATCAGGATACCCCGTCGACCAAGCACCTAAACAAGGAAAACATAAAACTAGCAAGAGGTGGGGTACATGAGAACCCAGATGAACCCAAATGCCTCCAAGGATCCTCTCGATAACCATAAGAAACACTCACAGAATCTCAAATCATATGTCCAGGCGGACGAGTCTTGAAGCTCCAAAGTAAGGGGGCTAAAACGTGGTCGTTCAAGTCCCGCTAAAAAGGTAGGCTCCTCCCCGTCATATAAGAATTTCATTCGAATAAGGAGTCCATTTTTACTAGAATACTCTCCAAAAGGAATCACTTGATTCGGATAATTAAAGCTCCTATGAAATTGCCATAGCCTATTGCTTAGTACATGATAGATGAACTATGGTATGTATACATGTTTTCATCAATAAAATCGCACCTGTTAATCTTTTCTTGTATGATTTTTAGTTTGGTTTGATAGGAATCTTGTTGGTATCGAACTACGTGATACCCATCCGACCGAGATCCATCTCGATCTTGGTCCTAAAATTGTTATTTAGAGATTGACCCCAGTGATAATTTTCCATTAACAGAATCAACAATATTTATAAATGATTATTTTCAACACTTCTTTGATTTTTCTAACAAAAACATATACACCTCATGGCGGCTTTCACTCTTCACAATGGTTTAGCCCTTTCCTACAATGGGTGGCTTCACAACTAAGGTGTGTAGCCCTTTCCATGAGGGTGCTCGTTGAATACTATATAGTGTCGAAGCAAAATGGATCGAAGCAAAATGGATGCATACCTTAGTTCATCTATCATGTACTAAGCAATAGGCTTCTAGATGCATACATAATCTACATACTTTCAACCACATATACTCAAAACACTAAAACATATAAGAGAAGCATTTGTGCACTTTTCAAAAATAAGATTTTCAAGCTTAAGTGCATGATCTAAAAACAATAAAAGATACTTGTTTAAGATCATTACTTCTCAAGTGAGTAGCTCTCAAAGATATTCATATTCAAGTAAGTTTTGCTCATCAAGCCACTCACAATCACACAAAGACATCAATCAACACAATCATGCCAATGGGCATTCTAAGAGTTTTAAACCTCTCTTTGTCCAAGTGATTTGTGAACAAGCCCTCAAGTTGATTTTTAGTAGGCATATGCTCTAGAGTAACAATTGAATATTCAACTAGGTCTCTAATAAAATGATGTCTAATATATATGTGCTTTGTGCGGGAGTGTTGAACCGGATTTTTAGAGATGTTAATGGCAGTTAAATTATCATAATAAAGTGTCATTTTTCCTTGTTCTATCTCATAATCCTTAAGGATTTGTTTCATCCAAAGTAATTGTGTGCATGCACTTCCGATCGCAATCATACATACAATAACACATATCATGATTAAGATCAATGTAAACAATTATCACCAAAAGATCTTAGAAGAGCAAATGTCAATGAGAACCATAAGAACACTATACTAGTTCTCTAATATAACATGCTTCATGAAGCACATATACAAGCATTTAGTACAAACACAAAAATCCTAGAGAAGTGAGATAATATCTTCAAACTTCTTCTAGCAAACAACTAGAGCATGTATCAAAATATTCAATTAATTGAATCCAATCAAAGCTCTAAAAACATACACAAACATGTGCTATTTTCTAATATGATCAATCAATGAAACATAGTACAACTATGAATCATTTATCATTTGAATATCAATAATCAATGCTCAAATATTCCTAGATACAAAGCTAATCACAATACAACTCATAATCATGTGAAATCATAGGTTAAGAAAACCTAACTTACATTTGAGAATCTAATCATGATAAAATTAGCTTTTATGAAGTAGTGCAAACAATGAATTAAGAGATGGAAATTCAAGTAAGCAAGCAATGTGATATAGAGATACCTTTGCAAGCTATTTTCATCAAATGTAAAGCCTTCACCCGTTTTATGAGCCCTCTTGGCTTATTTGTCCTCATGACAACAGGTTATTGGTGTGTCGATCCAAGAGACTAAAGACTTAGCACTTTTCAACTCAAACAACAAAAAAAATGACTTTCTCCAAAAGTCTTAATATGATTGTCACCATATAGATTTCAGAAAAAAAAAAACTTCTTCAAAAGTTAATCAATAGATTTCAACTATCATAGCAATTATGTTAGATAGCTAAGTTCACGTCAAAGTTATAGAGAAACAAAACTAGATAGCTAAGTTACTCAAAACTAGACACTAATCTTAAAGTTAACTCACATGTGCAACTTACACTAATGGTAAGAGCACTCACCCTTGACCCATTTGGTCTTGGGTGCACAAAAACATAAACCATCATGATCATTTCTCATGGCAATATTATATCTAGAAGATAAATTATCAACAATCTTCTCTTTAAAGTTATTTCTCATGTTAAACATGTCATTATTGCCATCAATAAAAATATTATCAAGACTATGCATATGATCATGTGAAACACTCTTTTTCACCCAAAATTTCTTAACATTCTTCTTCACATGATTATCATTATCATGCACAGCATTCAAAGAGTTATCATTTGAAACATGTTTAGAAGAATGAGTATGAACATTTTTCAAATCATACTTTTTAATTCAAGCTTTTCTAGTATGTTCCTTTACAAGATTATTGGAAATGTGCACAAGTTCCAAAGGCTTCTTGGTAGCTATAGAAATGTTCTTCTTGTGAGACACTTTGGTTTGTGTTAACCAAAAATCGTCACTAGGGTGAACACCGCAATTAACAACATTGAGGGGACCAAGATCTTTGATGGATCCCGATCTGGGAGGGTATCAAGTAGTTCGACACTCTATGAGATTTATTCGATAAAAGAGATCTGGAATGGAGGATGCGATAGGTAGAGAAAAAGACAATACTAACAATCACATATCTTATTCAAAAATCTTTGCTAATACAAATATTAATATGAAGCTCCTAAAGTTTTGAAAAAGAAAAGAAAAGAACCCTTGGCGATGGCCTTCTCGTGTGTGTCGATAAGTAGCTCTCTTTTTCTCTAGAAAGCTCCCGTCCCTTTCTTGGACGATCTACTATGTATTTATAGTACCCCCATGCTTGGTGAGCACTTTTTTTGTTTTGTGACCTAGAGATTTTCAGAGTATTAGCTGGTGATCCCCGAGAATATATCTCCCTTCTAGTTGTCACCAGTTATCCTTGTTTTTTGGAGTCTTCATTGAATTGACTTTGCTTTCGAAGACCAATACAAAGTCCGACCAACGTTGTAACAGGTTATTCGAAAGCAAAGTCAATTCAATGATGGCATTTTAATATAGTTTTAGTTTAACCTTCTAAATGCCTTAGTAGTTCGCTACTTTTATTGAAGCTTTTGGTTGAGAGGTTGACAGGTTCTGGACAGGACTTAACAGGTTTAAACTTACTGGATGCCCAGGTATCAAGATCCCGACCAACGTTGTGGTGGGGTATCAGGATAGCGTCGAGGTATCTGGGGTACTCATGAACCTTTTAAGAAGTGACCCTAGCGCATCTGTATATCGGGATACTGGATATGACAGGATACTTGGAATATGCCATATTGCGATATTGGATCCAAGGGATAGCGGGGTTCTTATGATCTAGTCTTCGTTCTGTAAACCTAGAATGTTATCCTTCTCGACCTTGATCCGGATGGGTTGTTGTTATTTCGGGATACCCTGGTCCGGATCCTTCATTGGTGTTAACCGAATCTTGCCTCCTAGCCCAGAATCAGGATGGAGAATTCTTCTTTAATCCCTCTGCCATTTTTGGCAGTTAATAGAAGTCCCCTCTGACCTGAACACCATCATCAAATTTGGGGTTGGGGTCAGGATTACTTTCTTTTACTTGAAGGATTTGACATCCAACCCAATCTTACATCTTGCCTGGTTAACTTTCGGTATCCTGGAGCAAATCTTCCTTGGATACACAGGTATTAAATGTGAGATACACGTGTCAGACTCTGATTGGTCAGCCTATTTTTTAAATGAGCCATTTACTTGGAACGATTTTTCTCGTAACCGACCCTTACACGTCTCCGGTCATTACTTCCGATTTCCTAGCCTATTCAGGTAACCGTTCTCCTTCGTCTATAAGTAAGCCAGCGTCCTTTCTCTCCACACACTTGCCTTTTAAATTTCAAAAGATTTCTTCCTAACCCTAGCCCTTCTTTAATGATCTTTTTATGATTTCCTCAAGCTTCCTCTTTCAGCTACAATGGCAACTCATCTTAAGCTACCAATCTCTTCCCAAAGCCTTCCTTTAGCCTCCTCTGACCCTCATCCAAATCCACCTCATTCACCCGACAGTCTTGATGATCTTCTTGAGGGGGGATTGGAGGAAACATAAGCAGGCTCTCTAATCCCGAGGGGAAAAAAGAGAAGTCGAGGTGAAGTGGATGCTTCTGGTGACGAACAAACGCCGCTATGCCGTCGCTCTACAAGGAACCCAAGAATCGGGTTGGGTATCCATAACAGGTCAGAGGATCCGATCCAAATTGTTGATGAAGAGGACACCGGGAACGTTAGCGAAGCAAAGGAGGTTGGTGGTACACCGGTTGTTACCTTGACCGGGGTACATACCGGTTCTTTCGCCTCTTTTCACTATGGTCTTATCATTCCTGATTCGGTGTGTACTCTGGATACCCTTACCGAATTGAGAAAGGATTACAAGATTCTTGATTCGATCACTTTTTCTCTGCCTCATTGGGGTTAAAATGTGTACGACCCCCCATGGATCAACTCCTTATTCATAAAGCAACCTTTGAGTACAGGGTACGGCTCCCCCTCTATCCTTCACTTCATCAAGCTTTGGTTGCCTTAGAGTTGGCCCTACTACAGATCTCACTAGGATTCTTGACACATCTAACTGGGTTCTTGGTGCTCTTGAGGGAACAGTGCGAACGGGATAAGGTCGATAGGGAGCCGGGTTTCGACGAAATCCGATATATATTCCAAATAGCGAAAATGGTGCCCCAGGGTCAATTTTAATTGAGGGTTGCTAATGAGATGAATTTTTTGGTCCCTAGGGCGAATGTGAAATACGTCGCGCCCTGGAAAGAAGAATGGGTTGTTGTTGATGGTGATTGAGGGCATACGGACTTCATTGAGAGCGTTGAGTATCCGGTCCCCACCAATTCACCGTGAAAGATAAATGGAGTAAGGGGGTACCATCGTAGGAATCTCGGGGTATCCTTTGTCGGATCATAGAGAGGGGGTATATAAACACGAAATACCCTACGCTAGATGCCTTCGAAGGAGACCTGTTGGAAAGGTCTTTAAGGATTTCTATTGCTCTTCCAGGTATGTAGTTCTATCCCTCCCTTGAGTTTCATCATGTATATATATATATATATATATTTTTTTTTAACTGACTTATTTTTCTTTCTTGGCAGTTTCTACTACCCTTTTGATCGTTCTTACTCTTGTTCTTTCTAGGCCGAGGCAAATAGACCAGGATCCCGTCGATTCTCCATTTCCTTCTTCCTTTCAGGATGTAAGTGTTGATGCTAGGTCGGGGCCACAGCTTTCTGTATAGATCCCTCTTCCTCCCCCAGCTCCAAAGATGTCGTCGGGTCTCCATTTGCATATATCAACTCTAAGTGTATCAGCTCCATATGTGTCAACTCCCCCTTCTATTCTCCCTACCTTGATTCCACCATGCCCAATACGTAGTATAATGTTGGCATATGCCGCTAAGACTCGGGGTTCGTCAGTTTGAGCCCGGAGGCAGGAAAATATCCCTACTACTACCCCAGAGAAAACAGCTCCTGCTCTAACTCTACCTGTTCCTCCAGTAGTATCTTCTAGATCACAATTCAGGGTAGAGAATGGTAGAACTTCAACCCCTTCGACCAGTTTTCCTACTGATTTCCCTTCAAGCTCGAGATCCTAGAATCTTGCCCGGGACGAGGTGATATCTCGGTTTGCAGCCGTGTGCTCTGGGGGAAGACTGCAGGATTTGGTTGCCCTGTCATCTGATCTTTTGACGAAAAGAGAGGCTTCCTTAATAGTCGAGGTATAATTTCTTCGTCTCCTTATTCTATTCTGGATATTCCTTATAGATGGTACTTATATAGCCCCCTTTTTATTTTTACTTGTGCAGGCGTTCAAATTCACTTCGGTTGTTGACCAACAAATGTCAAACTTGGGGGAATCCAACCTAGCTCTTCGGACAGATTTGAAAGAGGCAAAGGAGGAGCTCAATTTAACTAAGCAAAGAATGGCCCCGTTGGTGAAAGCTGCCCAAGACTCCAAAAATGGTAGGCGGGCTGCTCTGGCGGAGCTGGGTCAAATGACACAAGCTTACAGATCTGAGGTAATCACATCTGCGCATCTTCGGGTTGAGAGGGAGACCGTGAAGGCAGAGATGACGGTCCTTATGGATGAGAACAGGTCCCTGCGGGAGGCTGTTAGGGTTCTAAATATAAGGTTAGAGGAGAACTTTGAAATCGGATATTTTACTGCATCCTATGAAGCAGTCTAGGGCCTCCCTGCTGATATAGACCTGCAAAGTTTGTTGGGGTGGGACCGAAACTTGATCCTAACCAAGGCAGAATAGTTCACAAATTCTAACCAAGGTCAAGGGGGTCCCTCTCACTCTAGCATCGTTTCAAATCCTCCATCAACTCAAGATTCCACCTTGCCGGATGTTGACTTGGTGGTTCAAGATCCTCTCACTGCTCAAGGGCCCATCTTGCCTGATGCTGACTTGGTGGTTCAAGATCCTCCCGCTGCTCAAGGGGTTCAACGGTAAGAATCTGTTCCCCTTCTACCCCGAAAGCCCGATTTGACTGCTGTAAACCCAACTATGATGATTGAAGTAGTTCCCGACCCTCATGCTACTCTTGAAGTTCAGAGGCAAGATTTGACGTCGAAAACCGAAGCAATCCCAAAGGACGATACAGTAGAGGGACCTGAGATACCAGGTGCTGGAGCAAGCCAGACTTCAACAGAGATTACTAGAGTTGAAGGAGGTCAAAGTGTTATCTTGGTGAATCCGAGCGAAGAGGCTAAAGCGAAGAAGGACGTAGGTTCTGCATAAGTCTTCTAGTTTGTCTTTTATATATATATATATATATATGTAGCCTAGAAGTGGGGTTTGGGCCCCCTTATCAATTTAATGACAATGTCCTGCTTAGATTGCACATTTGTGCCGGTGATGAATCCTTTATATCGACCTTCACACGGATCCCATGAATCTTTGATTAGAATGGTACTAGTTTTGAACATCTAATGATTTTCTTCATAAGGGGTCTTGGCGTAAAATCCATTATGTATGCTAAGTAGGGTA
Source organism: Acer negundo (assembly GCA_035582765.1). Classification (NCBI taxonomy): domain Eukaryota; kingdom Viridiplantae; phylum Streptophyta; class Magnoliopsida; order Sapindales; family Sapindaceae; genus Acer; species Acer negundo. The sequence continues at coordinate 18,421,723 of CM069233.1, forward strand.
GAATTTCTAATACCCCGGTGAGATTACTCAGTCTGTTTGATGACCAATCTTGGTAGGTAACTTAAGTCACTTCAGTCCCAGTTTCGAGGTATAATGGATGTGGTGTAACACTGTTTTAGCATTATGATGAAGTATTTAGACCCCGACAAGGTGTTCTGGTCCTTTTATCAATCGGTCCTGGTGAGCAACTAAGGCCATTTTGGCACCAGGTCTTCATGTAGAATTAATTGTGAAATAAGACACCCAGTGTCCCAATAAGATATCGTTGTCCTATATCAATCGGTCCTGGTAGGCAACTTAGGTCATTTTAGCACCAGGCGTTTCTTTAAGTAGGAGTAACTGTGAAGTGAGGTACCAGGTATTTTAACGAGGTATCCCGATCCCTTTGGCGATCCACCCTGGTAGGCAACTAAGGCCATTTTAGCACCAAATTTTTCTTAGAGGATTAATTGTGAAAGAAGGCACCAAGTATCCTAACAAGATATCCTGGTCCTTTTATCAATCGGTCCTGGTAGGCAACTTAGGCCATTTTAGTACCAGGCCTTTTTCTAAGTTAGAGTAACTATGAAGTGAGGTACCAATTATTTTAACGAGGTATCCCGATCCCTCTAGCGATCCACCCCGGTAGGCAACTAAGGTCATTTTAGCACTAGGTTTTTCTTGGAGGGGGGTACTCCCCGTCCAAGGCTTCAGAAGATCCATATGAAGTCTCCTCTGGTTTTAGAGGATGGGGCGAGCTACTAGGCTCTATAAACCCCAACCCTTAGTCTGGTAGGTAACTACACCATTTCAGCACTTATGCACCAGATCCTTCTTAGTGGAGAACATTCCCCAAACAAGGCAGCAGGAGTGCCATGTGGCTCTTCCTAATCTTGAAGTGATCAGTTATGACGAAAAGTCAGTAAGGCGAAATTTAGAGATACTAGTAAGGCGATTTTCAGATAATTATGTAGGAGAAAAAGACTGTCTTTATTGAATTTCTGAAATAATATAAAGTACATCAAGGCATGTATACCATCCGATATAAAAACCTTTTTCCAAATCCCTAGGGGTAGAATCTCTTAAAGTGGTTGGCATTCCAAGTGTGATCTATCAGGTATCCCTCAATATCTTCTAACTTGTTGGCTTCTTTCTGGATCACCATCTTTATTAAGTAAGGACCTTCCTAGTTAGGAGCCAATACCTCGTCGAACCTCTTCCTTGTATTTTGGGTGACCTTCCTAAGGACCAGGTCCCTTTCCTTGAAATTTCGGGTTTTCACCTTCTTATTGAAGCACCTGGCTATCTTGCTCTGATAGACAGCTACCCTATCTGTAGCTTTATCCTGTTTCTCCTCAATGAGGTCTAAGCTAGACCTCAGTTTCACGCCATTATCTTCCTAATCAAAGCATTGAACTCTGAAAGATGTCAACTCATGCTCAATAGGTGAGACGGCTTAGATCCCAAAAGCCAATGAGTAAGGATTTTCCCCAGTAACAATCCTCTTGGTGGTCCGATAGGCCCATAGTAGGTTTGGGAGTTCGTCCACCCATTTCCCTTTCTTATGCTAGAGTTTCTTCTTCAGGAGTTTCTTGATTATCTTGTTAGTGGCTTCTACCAGCCCGTTTGTTTATGGGTGGGCCACCGATGTAAAACGGAGATCAATACCTCACCATTCACAGAATTTTCTAAAGTTGGCATTGTCAAATTGTTTGCCCAGATCGGTAATTATGGCCATCGGGGTGCCGAACCGGCATACAATGTTCTTTTTGACAAAACTAGTGGTGTTTGCTTCAATGATCTTGGTGAGAGACTCTGGTTCTACCCATCGGGTAAAGTAATCTATAGTGACTACATCGTGCTTAGCCTGACCAGGGGCAGTAGGAAAAGGCCCGATTAGGTCAAGTCCCCAAATGGCAAAGGGGTAGGGAGTACTGATTGAAGCAAGCCTCTTAAAAGGCATATGATGGAGGTTTGCTGTTTTCTGACAGGGTTCACATGACTATGCAAATTTCTTAGCATCCTGATAAAGAAGGGTAAGCCAATAGTATCCCATCCTGAGAACTTGATAGGCTAAAGCCTCCCCTAACACATGATTGCTGCAGTCCCCACTGGGCGTCATCAGGATGCAGACATATTAATAGCTGGAGGGATTTTCCTTACGATAGAGGCATCCATCTACTAGGCAGTATCTAGTCGTGATTCTCTTGAGTTTGCGTGCTTCATTCGGGTCTATAGGCAGGATATCGCTTTGGAGATATTCTGCTATGGGATCCATCCAACATGGCGAGCGGCTTACCGGATTCACTTCTACTCATACTTCTACTCCTCTGGTTATGCTGGATCAGAGTATCAGTTAGAGGGGTACTCCTCGGGGCAGTGCCTGTCCTCCCGTTGCGGCAATCTTGGCCAGAACGTCCGCTCAGTGATTCTTCTCTCGAGGGATCTGTTCCATCCTTATACTTTTGAACCTCACTGTTGCTTCTTAGACCTTTTTAAGGTAGGCTATCATGTTATCTCCCTTTGCCTAGTACTGTTGGGAAAAATAAACAAATAAAAGTGTTACACGCAGCGGAAGCGATACTAAAGACGATTTAGTGACTTTTAAAATTTTTCCTTTATGAACCTTAAACCCTTTTAATCAATAAACATGCATATATATATCAACAAAAGTAAATTACCTCTTGTCGCGTGATCCGATTGACTTACGTCGATGGTAATCCGCAAGACCTTCAATCCGAGCACGAACGTGGATCACCTAGGAGCGTGGTCTCCCTTTCCTTTGAATTGCAAGCCTGTGAATGGACCAAACAAATACTTTCTTTTCTTTGTTAGTCACAAAACAATCAAAAGAATGTCAAAATTATTCCGGTCACTTTTGAGTTCACAATCTTATGATCGAAACTCGCGTGAACCTAGATCGATATCGTATACACAAGCTTATTGATGTTTAAGCAATTGTATACTATCAAAGAATAATTTTTCACTCCTTTTTGTCTCTCTAGAATAAAAACTCTCTTAGAATTAAGAAGAAGAAGAAAGAAAATAAAAACTCAAGCACCAATTATTGATGTGGCCGAACCCTATAAGAACATATATATAGGTTGGCCGAATTTTTCTTCTTTTTCCTTTAGGGTTGCCGAATTCTATGTAGTATCTAATTAGGGTTGGCCGAATTTCATCATGTCACTTATATAGGGTGACTGAAATTCAACCCTAATTCTTTTTAACTTTATAGACTTCAAACCCTAATCCAACTCTTTTATTTTTATTCTTTTATTTGACTAAATAAAAAAGACTCCTTATTTGATTAAATAAATAATACTAATTTATTTATTTACTTATCAAACAAGTCTTTTACTTTTAGGAAAGATTTGTTTCTTTAATTAAACAATTAATCAATAAATCAATTAATTCTTATTTAATTAAAACAAATGAAACAAAATAATATTTTTAGGTCAAAACCTTAACCTAGCCGCCCCACTTATATATAAGATGGGCCTAATATTATTTTCCTATTTCATTTAATCCATTGGACTTTAAATAAAAAAGCCCACATGTGAACCAGACCCATTCTTACTAAAAGAAACAAGCCCACATGTCTTTCATTAATATATTAATATAATTGAGCAGCCCATTACTTAAATAATGTGCAAATTATATTCTTAATATATTAAATGCAATTCTAGATGGACCCTTAAATTGGTCCGGTAGAATATATCAAGTGATCCATGCAAGTCCGTGTGGATTGGGGATCTTGGCGGGCCATCTAAATTTAAGCTTCAATAGACATAACCTAATCACAATCAACAAATGATTCACTTAGATCCGATCCATTAATTTTAACTCATTCCACTAAAGAGCTAAAACTGAACTCTTAAATAAAGATAGAAAAGGAAGATGCTCCTCATTCATACCCTAGACAATCATATTGGAGATAGTGTATCCTCGTGATTAATATCAGTAATCGCCAAGAGTTCATAGGCCGCCTATAACTCTCCAAGTTACCATATTTACTCATATGACCACGTTTTGAACTTGGATATTTTGACTTGTCCAGAAGCCATGTTTTCAATAGACACTATCGAAAACTCAACGTTGAGATTTAATATCCAATTACCTCAAAACATCCATATGATGATATTATACTTTCATTTAATTAAATGGAGCCACGATGTCCATATCTATAAATGAAGTCCTCTATCGATTAACAAATGAATATCACCAAACTATCGAGGATAGACTATGCGATATAATCGTACTCATTGATAACTCAAATGATATCACTTGCAACCATAAGTCCATCATTTATCTCAGGATTAAGATAGACTCTCCGATTGTCCTGATAATGAAAAGACTATTATCTATTGACGGTTCTAGATAAAGCTTTTCATTGTGATCCAGTTCAATGCACCCAGTGCACTAGATCCTTTTGCTCGAAGACACTCCGATGATTTTAGACTCATCATATCTCATTTGATCCCACTCAAATGCTAGCAAAAGAATTCTACAACTTTAACAAGATAAAGGTGCCCAACCTTTAACTTAAGTTGTGAACATTATTCAAGACTAACTAAAGAATTGTGTCTACCACATACATATCCAGATGTACGAACAATTCTTCTTTTCCCATAGTCTTTAGACCTTATGATTATTTACTTTGACAATTATAATATAAACTATAAATGCTATACGATTTGTTAAACCAGAAATCACTTTATTAATATGAAAAAGATTGTTAATTACAACATTACACTCTTGCTATTGAGCATAATCCTAACAATCTCCCACTTGCGCTAGCAAATGTGTCATATCTCTCAAGCCCATATTCTCTAGATGCCCATCGAAACTCTTCTGAGGTAGAGCCTTTGTGAAGGGATCCGCTAGATTTTCTGCTGACGCGATTTTGGTAATCGTCACGTCACCTCTTTGAACAATCTCCCTTAAAAGATGATACTTTCTTTCAATGTGTTTACCTCTCTTGTGACTTCTTGGTTCTTTCGAATTAGCCACTGCTCCACTGTTGTCACAGTAGATAGTGATCTGCTTATTCGCACTAGGAACCACTTCTAAGTCAATCAAGAATTGGCGGAGCCAAACAGCCTCTTTGGCAGCTTCGCATGCAGCAACATACTCAGCTTCCATGGTGGAATCAGCAATACAAGATTGCTTGATACTCCTCCATATAACTGCTCCTCCTCCAATAGTAAACACAGCCCCTGATGTGGATTTTCTGGAGTCAGAATCTGATTGGAAATCAGAATCTGTATACCCAACGGGAACCAAATCCCCTCCAGAGTATACAAGCATATTATCTCTCGTTCTCTTAAGATACTTGAAAATATGCTTGACTGCCGTCCAGTGATCAGGTCCAGGTTTCGATTGAAACCTGCTAACTATGCCAACAGCAAAACAAATATCTGGTCTAAGTACAGCATTGCATACATGAGACTTCCAACCGCCGAGGCATATGGAACTCTACTCATGAATTGCTCTTCATGCTCATTCTTAGGAACTTGTTCCTTAGAAAGCTTGATTCCATGTCCGAAAGGTAACATACCTTTCTTGGAATCCTGCATGGAAAACCTAGACAAGATTTTGTCTATGTATGAAGCTTGGGATAATGCAATCGTTCTATTCTTTCTATCCCTTATTACTTGGATACCTAGAATAAAACTTGCTTCTCCTAAGTCCTTCATATCAAATTGTTTCGCTAACCATTCTTTTATTGATGTTAATACACCTACATCGTTTCCAATGAGTAGTATATCATCAACATAAAGAATCAGGAAAACTAACTTGTCGCCTTTAATCCTTTTGTATACACAAGGTTCGTCAGGATTCTGAATAAATCCAAAACCTTTGACAGCTTGATCAAACCTTATGTTCCAGGATCTGGATGCTTGCTTTAATCCATATATGGATTTCTGCAACTTGCATACCTTATCCACTTGGCCCTTTTCAATGAATCCCTCCGGTTGCATCATGTAGATGCTTTCGTCAAGACTTCTATTTAGGAAAGTTGTCTTGACGTCCATTTGCCAAATCTCTAGATCTAAAGATGCTGCAATGGATAAAAGTATCCTAATGGATTTAAGCATGGCCACAGGAGAGAAGGTTTCCTCGTAATTGATACCTTCTTTCTGTGTATACCTTTTAGCTACCAATCTAGCTTTAAAGGTTTCCACCTTTCCATCCATACCTCTTTTCCTCTTGTATACCCACTTGCACCCAATGGGTTTTATCCCTTTAGGCAAGTCTACAAAGGACCAGACTTTGTTATCGAACATAGATTCAATCTCGGATTGCATTGCCTTTCGCCAATGGCGACTATCAACATCCTCCATAGCTTCCTTGTACGTATAGGGATCATCGTCGTCCGGGAGATTCTCCACTGATTCTCCCAGACCAATGTATCTTTCGGGTTGTGTTCTAACCCTCCCACTACGACGAGGAATGGTAGGTTGTTGATCTTGTGTTGGATCGGAACTTACAATTGGGTTAGGTTGTGCAACCTCTCGTGGAATTGTATCTCCCGACATCTCATTCAGGACAATTCTACTTCTAGGCACAAAATCATTCATA